>CAJQUW010016814.1:0-67434 GCA_907163375.1 Prostheceraeus crozeri | reverse complement strand
TGCAACAGGAAATAACATTGCATATAAAACAGGAAATAGCATTGCATATAAAACAGAGAGATACAACAATGTTAAGTTTTCTAAACAATGGGAGTTATGTCCACGGTGTGGACGCGTTCTAATTGGTTGAAGCACGGAATTTTAGCTGAATGGCATAGTAATTGTATGTACATGTGCAACAGGAAATAACATTGCATATAAAACAGAGAGGTTTCAAGAATGATAAGTTTTCTTCACAACGCGTCTAATGTTAACGCGTGAACGTGATTTGATCAGCTGAAACGCTGTATTTTAGCTCAATGGCGCACCATTGTTCAAGAAAATATAATGAAATGGCATAGGTCTAAACATTGAAAATAAAGTGTCGTGCGGCCGTATCGCAGTTACAAAGCGGGGATTCACATCTAATTTCCATTGAATATGTCAGCGCGGTATTGTCGTTAAAAGATGCAACATTGTTTGGGGGAAGAATGGAATCATTTGGAATGTCAGATAATTGCTTTACACAATGAAAATTCTCCATCCTTTTGTAGTTAATCTTCCGATAACGTTAGGTCACGTTTTCAAAAGTACAATAGAAACAGACACCCTACAAAACATAGGAGAATTGTCTGCTAATTTTACCGAATTTCATAACAAATGAAACTTCGGTAATTGATCTCATTTTGCTTCAAGAGACTATAAAAATATGTCTTGTCATTATCACAAAGAGATAGAAGATAGTTGGTGTGCTTACCGATAAAAATTTTACACATAACACTGAGTGAATTGCTTCTTTTTTCATGCAACAAGAATTTGCGTAAGTTTACAATTGTATTATCCTCTCCATTTGGCTCTATGAAATCACTCAAAGAATCTGTAAATTCATACCTCTCAAAATATATTCCTCTTCAATTCCTCTCGTAATTTTTTCATCCTCCCTGGCAACGATTGTTTTCTTCTATCTTTAAATTAATCTTGTCTGATTTTGAGAAATATATGACGAGAGCGTTTTGACATAACCTTCACTGACAAGAAACACTGTTAAATTAAATAAGTCTTCAGCACAATTGTTTGAAATAGCCATATCGATTATTGTTGTTGTGTATTGTTTCACGGCACTGTAGCTGGAGTAGGATTTGCTGAATATATATTCCACGTCTTACAAATGTCTAAGTGGGTGTAGCAGCTGTTTGTTCTTTAATACATTGTTTTCTTTCAAATGTTTGAGTGGGAGGTCACAGCTCTTTACTCTGAAATGCCTTTTCTTCATAACTGCGAGAAGCAGATGTTCTCTACAATTGAGAGATCATCTGACTGCAAAGCAGTAGCAACAACAGGAATTACTAAAACACCTGGAGCGGTCATGATTTGAGCACGAAAATAATCATAATCACAGATTTGAGATTCTTAGCTTTTCTGATTTTTTCGGTGTCCTAATACGGTCATGATTTAAGCGAGAAAATTGTAATTCTCAAATTTGAGATTCCTGACTTTTATGATTTTTTCGGTGTCCTGGAACGGTCATGATTTATGCGAGAAAATTGTAATTCTCAAATTTTGAGATTTTGTTAAAAATTGGAAAAATTGGGTATTTTTAAAAACGCCTAAATTTATGAATTTAGGTCTTCATAACCTGAAAAAATGAACAAAATTCATGAATTTAGTCGTGTTTAAAAATACCGATTTTTCAAAAATGGTACTTTTTAAATGGTCTAAATTTATGAATTTAGGTCTTAAAAACCTGAAAAAGGGTCAAAATTCATGAATTTATGTCGTTTTTAAAGATACTATTTTTTTAAATTTTATGGTGTCCTGGAACGGTCTTTTGCCCATTACTTAGATATTTTCATCAGTCATGATAAGCATGAATGATTGTAATTGAGTTGAAGGATCATTTAAACTGATACTGGATTGATTTACATCAGAAATATTGTCAATATTTCTATAATTGTCTTTCTTATTCCAAAGATTCAAATTATCATTTTAGTTGACAAAAATTGCTTCATAGATTGCATTTGAGACCGTCTTACACTCATTTCATATTCTTTTGTTAAACATGATAAAAGACTTCCGTGATTAAGTGGTACCTGCATAATTCATTTCAACATGAATGGTCAAGTGATTCTGCTGATAAGATTAGAGTGCAGTAACACCCCGATTTACGTAAGGGATGCGTTCCTGGAAATCATTTTGTAGTAATTCCCATGCCAAAAGGAAGTGCAGTGCGGTGCAGCGATGAGTCATCGCCGTGACCTCGCGTGACCTGGCGTGACCTTAGGTTACCGTCCCGCGTCATGAAATACGTGATGTGACTACTGCTGGTTTTATAAGTAGTGCTTAAATGCCGAAAAATTTAAATTCGTTATTTTTTGAGGTTTTCCAGGGTTTTTGATCCTGCTGAAGTCAACCAAAGCATTTGTAAGTGTGTGTGAGTTCTGATTGGACGAGCGAGGATTCCTAGCTTATCAAACATCCACTATAAAGAAGAGAGTTGACTTTCATGGTCATATTTGCCTTTAGGAAGTGTCAGTGGCTCTGCTATCAGGCCATTTCCCAAACTCACTGAAAGGGTGTATGGTAAGAGGTTTTCCGTGTAATACTTCCTGTTGGTGATTTCGAGACAGTGGTGAAGTCCGGGGAGTCTCTGCGTCTTGTTTGCAAGCTTTCGTCTCAACGGCATACTCTGACCACCAGGTCGACATTGTGACAGGTTACTTTATAAAATTTCCATTGCACTGAATGACTCATTGTTGAGCAGCAGTATGAAGTACGCATGAGTTCTCAATGTCATCTTTTCTATCGCTCGGTCATGTTCTCCCAACCACTCTCCTGTTTGTCTCACATATATGCGAGATGAACTGTATCTATCTAAATGAATCAAAGGTAGACATTCATGTGCCAAGTGCACACATAAAACACGCTTTTCTCTTCTTCACTAAACAAACTGTTTTGATGAGAACACACTTTACCGTAGTAGAATCATCAAACGAAGAATTCATGTGTATATCAATAAGCTGCTATACTTTAAGTGAATAATCAAGTGCATTGATATGTGTTATGACATTAGTACTAAAAATGTGTGATATGAGAAACAAACCAACAGCATTGTGCATCAATTCTGTTCATTGTTAAACCTTGACAAATGAGTTATTCAAACTTATATTATGATCAGATTCCCATTATGCGCGCATATAAAGAAAACAACATATTTCAAAATCAGTTTAGTACAAATAGTAGTCATTGGTACAATGTGCATGATGTCATAAGTTCAGTAGCAAATATTAGTCTGTACTTATACTCAGGTTTCATATCAATTGTTTTCACAATAGTGGGACATTTTCACTCACAAAATCAATCAATTAGTGTATAATCATGTATATAATGAGTTTTCAGTTTTCGACGCTTTGGAGGTGGTATTCCGGTAGCATAGTGACCATGAGGTAAAGAAAAGTTTGCATTAATCCAACACCGCTTATCCTCCCAAGCTGAGAGGCCACGTTTACGGAGTTTATGAGTTGCAACAGTATGATGTTTTGAACGGAGTACAGTCATCTCAATGCAGCTCTCACTTTGATTGTCCAATACATTTTTGTAGTTCTCATGACTCATTTTACGAACAGCTGCTTTGATATATCTTTTGCCCTTTTTATGCAGTCCATCTTGCTTTTATACTTTATGCTATACATCTTCGGACTAAGAGAATCATCTCTTCAATTTCATGTCCCGCACTTTCATCTTTAAAACATCGAAGGCGAGCTTTGTTCTTTACCGAATATAAGGGATGTGATGTTGGACGGTTGCTAGCATCAAAATATGAACTCAGTTCTTTAAGGATATCATCTTGCTCAATAGATTTATCAGTTGTGACTGCTAGGAAAATGCTGTCTGTATCACCACCTAAAAGATCAACATGTTTTATTCGTTAGTGTAGTTAGAAAGTTTATCATGTTTCATGAAATGCAAGTGTAGTCATTTAGTTTTGTTATTGAACAGGTTTATTCCGTTTGTGTAGTTATAAAGTTTATCATGTTTCATGAAATGCAAGTGTAGTCATTTAGTTTTGTTATTGAACAGGTTTATTCCGTTTGTAAGTTAGAAAGTTTATCATGTTATACAAGAGTTTTACTGATAAAGTGATAATGTAGTCAAATAGTTTTACCGTGACACACATTTGTGAAAGTAAAGTTTGATCATCGAAGTTTTATTCGTGAGTGTCGTCAGAATGTTTATCATGTTTCATGAAATGCAAGTTTAGTCAAATAGTTTTATTATTGAACAGGTTTTTTCGTTTGTGTAGTTAGAAAGTTTATGATATTGTACAAAAGTTTTGCTACAACACAGGTTGATGTATAGTTAGAAAGTTTGATCATGACGTTTTATGAAACACAAGTTAATGAAATGATATTGTAGTCTAAAAGTTGATGAAACACAAGTTTGTGATAAGAAAGTTATAACACAACACACGTTTATGAAAATAAAGTTTGATCATCGAAGTTTTATTCGTTAGTGTAGTCTGAAAGTTCAAGAAACACAATTTTATGAAAGCAAACTTTGATCATGATGTTTTATGACTGACTGAACTCACACCAGCATTAGAAAGTTTATATCCTTAGTTGAGAAGGTGACTGCAGTGTGTAAAATGTTTTATGTAACAGTCTTTTCACAAACGGTGAGGTGTAAACTCAGAGTGAATACATCTGTTAGGTATACATCAACTTTAGATGTGAAGTAAAGCGAATCATGTTAGATGTGCAGAGTGAATTGAATATTAGACAACGCATGCTAGTTTTTGATGACTTGAGTGTGTCATGAACAACCCAAACCCAAGTCTAAGTTTAACATGTTGGATATAAAAAGTGAGATGGATAAGAATAATTGTTGATGTATGTAGTTAGAACTTATTATATGACAGCAGAGTTTCAAACGTTTACAAGTCGCAGGGGTAAATTGGCAACTAGGGTTCACCAAACGATGTTTATAAAGTGACACGTCATTTATGAATAACACTTGGTCTATCGCGTTTGTCACTTATGAATGACCAAGTGAGATTTGCATGACATCGAAATTGAAAATGCAAACCAAGTGTGATATGAAAGTGCAGAGATGAATAGATAAATGTTTTGTAAACGGACGTTTTTTTGGATGTATGGATGTGTTGCACACCTTTGCTGCGAATGAAGTCAACGATGTTTTACAATGTCAAGTACATTCTTTAAAACGTCAATGACATAGATACATTCCTATAGTCCATAATCCAAGGGTAGGGTTATCTACGATTGGATTTAGGGATTTAGCGTTTTATATAACATACATCAACGATAACTGTTGTTGTAGAGTGTATACATGCATTTACTAACTTAACCATTGGTGAATGACATAGCTAGATTGCTAAAGTTCATCATCTAGAGGGTAGGGTTACCTACGGTTGGATTTAGGGATTTAGGGTTTTATATAACACAAATTAACGATTTGTTTTAGTGTAGAATACATGCAACACATGATGCACATGTTCGCTTTATAAAATGACTTTGAACGCAAGACTCAATGTCATGGTGAAAAGACAGGTTTCACATCGTTGATAAGAGATAGTTACATGCTCATTATGTTATACACTTTACATTTGATGCAGTCAGCTGAAATGTGATTGATGCATGTTCAATAGAAGAGTTGAATACATTGTATGTATCTTAGTGATTGGAATAATAAATGTGTAAAGAGTTGATTAGGAAAATATATTATAGTCAACGTATGAAAGTTTCTTGTTATCCAAGCTAGGAATATGCAAACATCATTCGTCAGTCAGTGTTGTACTTTAACATCCATGTTTTGTGCAAGGTAGGATTTGTCGGACGTGTTATGACGAATGGTTGGATAAATACATGAAGCTTTTAGTAACATACAAACCAAGTATCAAAACAAAAAGCACAAGTGAGAAAAAAATGTGACATTAAAGACTTGAGTATATCAGAAACATAAGGTAATGATGATGGACAGGAATAAGCGATGTAATTAATGTCTTGTCTCACATGTGTTTACTGTAATTATCATGGTGATGGAACTGTAAATCTCACCAGTATGACCTTTACAATGTGAAGCATCTTGAAACTCTAGGTAGACAATGACAAAAGAGCAAATAAAACCTAAGTGAAATGCAGGATCATATAGGGGTTTAGGATTCTAGAACGCTTGTAGTGTTGATGTGAATGTTGTTCGATAGATTGGAACCGTTAAATGATATGCTGATATGATTTACAGTGAACAAGAAAATCAGTAAGAGGAGTGATAGGAAAACGTCTTCACAGATACAGACAAGTGGAGACTCTACTAAATTACTGCATGCACGGATTTTACCATCCATCATCAAAGTAAATTTAGTTCAAGCGAGTTACACCAATGTTAAAAGTCGTACGCTGACAGAGAAACAAGTTTACTAAATTATACAGCAAAACTCCTAAATCACTAAATCCATAGAATAGGTATCCCCGTGTTAAGATTTAGGGATTTAGCGTTTTAAAAGTGCAAGTTTCATACATAAATCACCAAATCCATAGCATAGTCAACCCTATGACAAGACTTAGCTTTATATATGATCCATGTTAGTGATATCTGTTCGTGCAGAATGTGACTCAATGCGTTTAGTCAGATAATGTATCATCAACTTCATTCACTTGGTTATATGATGAAGAAAGTGTGAGATATAAGTGAAAGCGATCTCATAAAGTTTAGAACACATAGTAGTAACATTGTAGGAATAAGTAAAGTGAAAAGCTATGTCGTATGAAATGAGTGATACAAGACTAGCTCGCATTAAAATGAATTGGTTATGCAACAAACAAGCTGTGTGGGATTCAGCAGATGTGTGAAGACAAGTGTTGTTAAAAAGTTTTGAGATGATAGTTTTGATATGTTCTTAATTGAAAATTTAAAACAATTGAACATAGGAGATAGCTGTAGCACGTTCATCTCTGTGGACGTTATTAATATGTATCCTAGCATTCAAATAAAACACGGCATTCAAATTGTGTCAAACTTCCTAAAAGAACACTGGGACAAAATCGACACTGTTTCCCTTACTTATGATGACGTACATAACTGTCTGAAATTCATCTCTTATAATTATGACATAAAATTCAATAACGAAACCTACCGTCAAGCAAAAGGTTGCCCGATGGGAGCTGGATTCTCGCCACCATTCGCCATAATCTATATGTACCACCTAGAACAGAGGGCTCTTGAAATTCTAAAAAATGATTTTAGCATAATTCCTCAATATTACGGTAGATACACAGACGACATAATCACGGGCCCATTTAAAATGAGCGATGCTCACAGTATCAACATTATCAACACCGTATTCAACTCGGTGTCACCAGACATAAAATATACGATAGAAGTCCCTAACGAGGCTGTTTTGAATTTTTTATACGTTAGCATTGGGATAAGCAATAATAGCATCGAATATAAATGGTACGTAAAAACATGCACTCCGGCATAGCTCTAAATAAAGGCAGCTGGTTGCCTCACCATGTCAAAACCAACTATATTAAAAATAGCCAAAATGATGTCGCCAGGAAATGCTCCGACCAAAGCAAAAAAGACGAAGCTCTCTCAAAACTTAATCATAGATTCAAAAAGAACGGCTTCACTAATCGTGAGATAGCCACTAAATCGAGTAATAAAACTAAAATAAGTAACATGTAATCGCAAACTAAATGAATTGATAAAACAGTGTGATCTACCGATCAAACTCATTAGTAAACCTGCTCCTACTCTTAAATCAGTTGTTAAAAATAAACAAGAAAATAATAAGCATAGTGACTGTCGCCTCTGTGCGTTACTTCCGAATAATTTCGCTTGCTCGGACCGTTTCCTAGTCTATAGATTTAAATGTAATTTATGCAGCGAGTTTTACAACGGTCTGACTAACCGTCCGTTTTATAGAAGGTACAACGAACACAGGCGTGATTTAGATAATAAAAATAAAAGAAATGCACTTTATGAACATGGTTTGAAGAATCACGATATCTGTGACATTGACATGTCTAATTTTGATCTCGATATTATTGACAGAAGTAAAAGTGCCATCGTTTGCAGGTTGACTGAAGCTCGTCTCATAAAGACGCTTCGGCCTTCCATTAACCAAAAATATGAGCTCCCAATGTTTTAGCAGCATTCAAGAACTCCACTTCATTGCCATGTATTTAACACGCTGTGTCATACTGCCAATTTTAGTCTTGGCCCTTAGAAGTGTTTCCGTGGCACGAAGCACCGGCCGTTTGCGAACGAGGATTGTAAACTATTTTATTTCGGTCATTATAAAAGAAGGAGAGAAACTCAAAAATTGTTTTCACAATGTCTCTGAAAAACACCCTCCTGTTCTTGACCATCAATTGGATTTGAGATGATATGAATTTTACCACATCATGCTCATGGATATAACAGAATGAATGTTTCTACTGGTTGAGTGTATAAGATAGAGCACATAACATAGTTGTTGTATGTATATAATAGTATCATATTCGATTAAAGCAAAGATTGAGATTGCAAAGTTTAATGAATAGGTAGTGTAATTAACTGTTTGAATCAGTGACATAGTTAACAGAAACAACAGTAGCATAACGAGACATAATCATATAGCATCAGGACGTTTGGTTTATTCATGAAAAAGTTAAGTAGAAGCAACTTGTTGATGCAGCATGACACCATGAGTGCGAAAGTAGGAATAACATGCTATGACTGGAGCATCCGTTGAAATTGATTGTACATGTATGCCAACTGCACATGAAAAGTTATTTCGAAAAGCTTGACATGGTCACATTAAGAGTTAAGTCACTACAAGCCCTTCATATTGATGAGCATGTGTTATTCTATGTGTTATACACATGATAGAAAAATTACTAATGTCATAAATGTATGAATCAGTGCATGTTTAAAGTCAGGTACTGCTAGTTGTTTCATGATAGTATTTGATATCGAAGATTTAATGTAATGGATCACATGTCAATAGATTTAAGGTGTAGTAGAATACATGTCTCTACAGGTTTTGAATGTATAGAATAGAACAAATGAAACAGTTGTTATATGTAAATGGAAGTTAAGGTATCACAGTTGATTTACATCTGAAAGCTTATGTAAATAAGACTTGATTATTGATAGACTTCACATTGTGTGTTATGTTGAATGAATAGTTGAATCGATATTCTTCAATGGAAGGTTGATGTATCGAGAAATAGTGCTAAGTCTCTGTCTATATGTCGTAAATTTTTCCATTTTGCGCATGAAGCAGTATGCTTATCAATCTGGTCAGTTGGTCTATAACTTTTCTTTATATTATCTTTCTATATGCTGGTGTTTGTTATTTTCTTCTTGCACAAGATTGGTTGTTGGGTAGGGTTGTAGTTGTTTGAGAGTGGGGAGTGTAATGTAGGATGCTCATTAGGAAGAATAAATTCCGTGTATGCTTGCATCATGGCTTGATAGAGTTGATAAAGTCAGAAAGGAATAGGTCTTTGTATGCTTGACAGTGTTCATAGAAGATGAATAGAATCGTAGGAAGGGAGCATTGACTACATATTGAATGACTAAAAGCAAAGACGACTTCTCTGGTAAGCATGACATATTTGTTTAACTGAGCACACAAACATGAAATTCTTGTCTTTTGCCAATCAATGAATCAAACATTCTTCGAGGCATCACATCCAAGTCCACCACATATCTTCGGATATGGAATGCAGAGGGGAAGAATGAATGATGAAATGGAATGAAACGGGAGACCACTCTTGCACCACATGCAACACATCACAGTCTTCTCTCTTCTATAGCAAGCAATCTCTTGAAACTTGAAAACTGAAGTCCTCTACTACATTCAGATTGAAAGAGAGTTTAGAATGTTGTTATATGAAAACAGTGTTCACCACAGCACCACAAAGTTTTATCTAAAAGGTTTTATGAGATGAGACGTTTACTGCACTATGTAGATTGTTTTTGTATTACTTACTTTCGTCGCTCTTACAGTGTCAAAAGGTTTTATGTTGAGTGGAGGTGGTTGCTGCACTGTGTAGAATGTTTTATAAATACAGGTAAAGTCTTGATACAAACGGCGAGTGTGTGTGAGAGACGTTAGGGTTAGCGATAGGTTTGGGTCGATAACGCCAAGTCTATTACATTGGTCATAGACTATGTCGAATGCACATATGAGATGCAATATTACGTTTTGCTAGTCATCGAAATGAAACTCAAACATGAAGCTCTAAACTCCGTGGTATAAGAAGCCAAACTACATGACTAGTTACAACGAAAATTCGCGTTTAAAGTTGATATAAAGTTCTGTATAAACGTAAAAGTTTTAGATGCAGTTCAACGTTGCGATTAGAACACAACTTTGCACATTGAACTATCAAAGGATAGATGCACATGAACAAGTCTGTGCAGAGGTACATAACACTCTCGTCGATATGAATAAGCAAGGCATTTAAAGTCATTGAATTATCAAAGGATATAGGGAAAAATATGAGATACAAGACTGAGGATTTGTAACTCTGTTGACGAGAGTTGAACTATTTCGTCGGTATGAAACAGTGAACATCACGTTAGAACGTTAGGGCTGTATATGTTGTATTGTAATGAGATGTTAGAATCAAATGTGTAAATTTGCTTTTCATGTGCGTTACAAATTGAGAGAATCAACACGTGTATCATTCAAAACTAGCGATGAAGTTAAGTGAATATACATGATGAATTCATTAATTGATATTTCATCTTGAGGTTTCACACACTAGATGTTTCGATGTAGAAATCAAAACTCCTGTTATAACTATCGTGTTGGTTCATGCCTTGATTATGTTTAAGCAAAAAGAAGATTGATATGGTAATATAATCAGTTGCAGTTATGAAACCTGAAATTTCTTTCTTGGTAAATCACTTCTGTACCATTCGAATTCATAAGCAAAGTCTTCTTGGTTTTGTCCTAGATTATATTATTGACTTTGAAATGAACTAACGGAGATTGAAGTGTGCATTGCAAATATTCGAGAATTGTTTGCACTAATGATTGATCATTTTGTTGACTGTGACATCAAGGCTCGTTAAAATTAAAAATGTCAATTACATTCGTTTGAATGATGTTTTTAAAGAACCTGAAAGTGTAAACTATAATTTCTCATCATATCCACAGGAATATGTTACTTCTGACGATGCGGAAGAGTTTTGTGAGTGTCATATGCAGAAGATTATATCTCGAATGGATAGGCTCAATGCGAATGGCAGTAATTTACTTCTGAAAAAGATAAACCACATTCATATCGCTATCAGCAAAGTGAGATTATACTCAGGCAGTTAGCAAGCAAATGAGTATATCTGGTTACATCCATACTGATCTTTCAAAATCGATTTCAAGCAAAGCAGACTTCAAGCAGCAAGAAATTATATGCGTCGTGTACTCACATTGTTGATGTCATCATATCCTATCCTAACTTTGAACTTGTACTCTCTCAATTTCATGATATGGTAGAAGACGATGGTTGCCAGACGTCATTACAAAGAAATGACACTCCCATTCCCGCTGCTGTGCCACTCCGTGAACGGTGTAGTAAAACATTTACTACAAAGAAGAGTTTATACCGTCATCAAAAACGATGTTATCTGAAACAATCTCACATCTCTGAAATGAAAAGTACTTCAACATCTCACAATTGGAGAGATGATGTTATTCAAGGGGATGCTGACTACGTTGATGATAAACTGCGAGATGACAACAAAGTGTATCAATCCAAATGTTGTGACTGTGGACGAACCTTCTCAAGGAGTGAGCATCTGAAGCGACATCGAAGCGGCACATGTAAAAGTTTCAAACTTCGGTATAAACAAAACGGTTCTTGTCTACAGAATAATGTGAAATCCTATGCATCGGACGAAGTGGTAAAACAAGTTGATAAGGATGTGGAGCCTACTTGTAGTAATTGTAGGAAAGTGTTTAAAAGAGAATGTGACTTGTGGTATCATCGCACAAAACACACATTTGAATTTGGAGATGATGACTGCAGTAATATATTCAAATTACATAAATCATCTTTAGGAGGTAGAATTCATGATGTCATGTTGATTCCAAGAGGAATTGAAGTTAATCGAATTCAATGTTTGATGAAGGATACAAAAGCTATTCAAAAGCTAATTTTTGATCCGTTGAAAGGTTCTTTTGTCATCAAGTGCAGTATGACAGCTGTGATGAATGTTTCCAGACCAGAATCACAACAGGAAGATGATACTAAATTTGCTATGTTTGCCATCTCTCCCTGCTGATATGGTATTAAACCTCGACGAATGGTTTGAGCGTCATTTAAAAGCGCTTAAAACACACTTTGAGAATTACACAATGGGAAGGAGTAACCTTGTGTTTGATAGTGTTGATAAGATCATAATGAAATTGAGTTTAATCGCGGATATGAATGGTTATGGATTTTTCTCTCTTCCAAAGCAGTTGGAAAATAAAAGAGCTGTTATCAATGTAGACTGTTTCTCTTCCTGTTTCAAATATGCCTTGTTGTCAGTCTTGCATTACAAAGATGTAACCGGTTGTCGAAGTCGCGTATCAAAGTACAAGCAATGGGAAAGTGAGCTTGATTTCACAGGAGTTAATATTGAGTGTGTAAGCATCACTGATGTCCCACTGATTGAAAAGAATAATAACCTGAAAATAAACATTCATGTCTATCATCAAGAGGTGTTAAGTTGTCGATACAAAAATATGAGTGTTCGTGCTCCTACAAGTGTAAACTTATTGCTGGTGGTAAATGATGACAGAAGATGTCATTACTGCGGTATTCCGTCAGTTAAAAGATTGTACTATGAACAAATGAATCACAATGACGTCTTAACATGTGAACGCTGCTGCAAAAGTTTCAGGCTGAAGAACAAATTTGAAGAACATCACAAATTCTGCATTAGCGGTAAATTACAAGTTGAAAGCATGCCAACAGAAGCTGAACATGTCTATAAGTCTCAGGGTCATGAACAAAGCCCACCCAAAGTGGTATATGCAGATATAGAATGTTACATTGACTCACAGTCAAATGTGCATTATCCCATTGCCATTGCCTGCTATGATACATGGCATAAACAGCTCACAAGTAATAAAGAAAATAAAATGATGTGTTGGCGAGGTGACGGTTGTATACTGAAGTTTTTAATGGCTCTTAAAAACTTGGTCCTGCAACTACATAAAAACAGTCCTCCATGTTCTTTAAAAAGCCATCATTGTCGTGTGAAGAAGAAGCGTTTGAAAAACCATATTCTTGCTGTCAATGCGCATTGCATTTTGATGATGACAAGTGTATCAAGACTGTCTATTTCTGTCCTATTACTAATGAGTTTAAAGGAGCCATATGCAAAACTGTGAATATCAGGTCATCTCTAAATGTGAAATTTTTCCTGTTATCTTTCATACCTTCAAGGGATATGATGCACACATTATTCCAAAGCATGGTATTGAGAAAATGAAACATTGGAAATTGAAGGTTATAGCACAAAGTCAAGATAAATTTATGACACTCCGAGCTCAAGTTCCTGTTTCTTATCGAAAGAATGGAGATAACCATTACTCTGAAATTGTGTTTCTTGATTCCTATCAATTTATGACAAGTTCCTTGTCTCCCTCGTCAAAAACTTGGAGTCACTACCCATAACTCAATGTTTGAAGAAAGATTATCCATATCTGACTGATGAAACGATTAACCGCAAAGGCGTTTTCCCGTATTCATACCTTGATTCACCTAAAAGATTGGATGAAGTGAAACTTCCAATTGACTCTTTTTATGATGATTTGTCGGGGAAAACATGTTCAGAAGAGGATTACATACATGCACAAAAAGCGTGGAAAGAATTTGATTGCCGAACCTTTGGTGACTGCATGGAATCGTATTTAAAATTGGATGTTTTCCTATTAACAGATGTTTTCGAAAAATTTCGAAGTCTTACACTCAAGGAAGACGGACTGAACCCCGTTCACTTTATAACATTACCGGGTTTGTCTTACATGTCATGTTTTAAAATGACAAAGGAAAAGATTCATCTGCTACCAGATCCAGAAATGTACAATTACTTTGAGCGTGGAATTCGTGGTGGACTCAATTTTGTGAATTATCACCATCGCTCTGCAATCGAAACTGACAAAACAAAGACTCATTTATTATATCTGGATCAGAATAGCCTGTACGGTTCAGCAATGAGCAAGCCTCTACCTCATTCAGAATTTAAATGGTCAACCCATTAGTGCCTACTGTACCCTCTCAGAGTGCAGTCACATTTCGTCAGTTTTCAGAGATTTGATGTAGATATTCTATTACTTCTGCTTATTAAAATGTAACACCAATATTTTGTTTTTTATACGCAGCTTTGAAATTTCGTAGAACCACAAGTTTATTTTCATCGTTTTAATTCTTTTTGTGCAAGATGGCTGAAAAAAGACGCAGAAAAATACGGTAAGTGTTCTCATGAGACAGGATCAAGGTTTTCAAGACATTTTTCAATAAGAGACAATAGATTGCGATCACTCTAGATGCAAAGTAACTTCTGATATACTATACTAGCTATGCTAGGCATGAGCGAGTGTACTGTTACATATCTAGTATAAACTAATCTAAACCAAGTTGCAATTTAGCTTATCAAATTTATTAAAGGTTTGTGAGTAAATGAACATTTGATCAGCATGCTTCAGTAAGAAAATACGTTGAAATGTTAGTACTAATACTTCAAAGGTAAAAAAAGTGACTTTTTACGTACAGAGGATATTCGACTGTACTTAGCAGCTGGCTATCAAAGAGAGGTCACAAAGAAATTTAGTGGAAAACTCAAACGTAAAAAATTGCAAATAATTCTAGAAAAAAGTGTAAATCAGAGGAATCGACCTCAGGACCTGCCATGTCATGTCGCCACCATCCTAGACCACTGCGCTATTATCACACGTCTACATGTTCGCAGTAAATGTGGATTTATCTGTATAAATGAATAGGAAACACTACTGTGAAGAGATGTTAGTAGATGGCTAGATTACTCCAAATCATACTGATCCTTTCAAAAACAATGACATGTTCAGAGGCTTTACACGTGTACACCGCATGCAGTAGCATAAATTTGCAAGATTAGCTGTTGGCCAAAAAATCTGTCTATTGCCATCATCGCACTTTTAGATACACGTACAATGTAGTTTTGATGCTACAGTAAGTGATTCTGTAAATTGGCAAATACTTTTTAGAAGTAGCCTACAGACTATATCTATCAAAGTTAGTGCTATCAAGAGTTTATGATGATACTATACCGGTATCTTTCTTTCAGATTCACATTGGATTATGTCATTTCAATGATTCAAGAAGACGAAAAATTTATATCTGCTGACGTTTATATCCAGCCTCCTGATGATGGCGATGTATCAGAGAAGGACTCTGACGATGAAGATGAACCAAAACTCAATACTTCTCATTTCTCGAGAGGTCAACTGTTAGCTGAATCGGAATTTCGAATTAAATATCCAGATCCCGTCGTGGAAAGTTCCGACTTTGATGGTGGCAGTGAATATATGACTTTGATGGTGCCATATTCTTGACACTCACTCATGCCAATATGTACCGTGCACGCCTGCCCTTTTATCTGTTGGACTTTTGGTAATCTGACTGCACAAATTTGCAACCTTTTTGTATCTGTACTGATGTATATTCACTTAGCGATAACAATGCATACACCCTTAGAGGGTGCACCCTTTGTGTATGCAAATAATTCACACACCCTTTCTACAGCAATTTTTGCACGTAGAGAAGTTGTGTGATTGTTTTAATTACAGGAGAGTGTATTTTTATACCTAATTACACATATGTGGAGTGAAAAATGTGTTTTTATTCTATAAGAAAAATTTGGGCATTAATGGATTAGCTGAGGAAGAATTGACCATATTCCATAATCCTAAAAACATCCTTTCTATTGATGCAGTGAGTGAGTATGGATATGTGATAGAGATAACAGTAATGGATAAAAGACCGGTCCAGGACAAGCAAAAAATGAAAAAACAAAGTACCCCGAAAATGCAAAAAAATGAATATATGACCGGTCCAGGACACCTCCGGACTCTTATAAAAGTAAAAAAAGTAAGATACCCCAAAATGGATAAAAGACCGGTCCAGGACTAGCAAAAAAGATGAAAAAAGTAAGATACCCAAAAATGCAAAAAAATGAATATACGACCTCCGGCCTCTTATAAAAGTAAAAAATAAGATACCTCCAGAATGAGTATAGGAAATATTTCATTCACTGAAAAAGAGTTTTATAGAAATAAAAATAAAATGATAAAATAATAAAAACAGTTTTAAGCTCGTTGGGATTTTTTCATACACTGAGAATGAATATGGGAAATATTTCATACACTGAAAAAGAGTTTTATAAATAAAAATGATTTTAAGGATGAAATCAGAAAAACAGTTTTAAGCTCGTTGGGATTTTTTCATATACTGAAAAGAGGTTTATTCTAAAAAGGTCTAAACATTTCACGTGGTTGAAAAATATCACGTGGTCGAAAATTTAAGTTGTCTCAAAATATCACGTGGTCGAAAATTTAAGTTGTCTCAAAATATCTCGTGGTCGAAAATTTAGGCAGACGAAAATTTAAGTTGTCTCAAAATATCACGTAGTCTCAATATACCAGAAGATTGTATTCAAAATATTTATTAAAAAATGGATGAAACAAATGTGGAAGAAACCTCGACGGCAACGAGAATATATCCTTCGTTATCGCAATAATAAAAACTGAATTGAACATCGAAAAACACAAAGATAGAGTTAGGTATATGAAAGATAAGGAATCTCAATTATTATTAAGATTAGAGCATTATGATAAATTAAGAAAGAGATTGTCTAAAGTTAAGAATGTAACACAAGGTATTGGAATATTCTTAACAGTTTCTTTTGGCGCTCTAACAATTGTTATTTCTTCAGGTGTTTTAGTAATTCCAGTAGTTGCTACAGCTGTAACAGGTACGGGTGTTTTTGCAACTTCACTTGTTACAATGTTAGATAAATCTTTAATAACTAAGAAACGAAAATCATTAAAAACTAAGCATTTACATATTAAAGAAGTCTATGACAAATTTCATTACTACTTGTGATGAAAGAGTATGTGATGATAATGTTATTACGTTAGATGAGATTGAAAAATTTGATCAAATAGCTAATGAAGTAAATCAAATATCATTTCAATTACAGTCAGAAAAAGTTGATGACAAGAATAAACAGGATGGCAAAATTTCTAGTGATGGTAAAATGTCTAATGAAGAAAATGATAAAATTTTTTTAGAAGAGCTAAAAACTTTAAGCGAAAATTTAAGCAAAACTTTATTGAACAAAACTTGAAACGAAAAGATGTCAGACGCCAAAGCAATAAAGAAATAATTTTTTCAGTAAAATGTTTTTGTTGTATTCCAATGGTACCACAAAATTCAAATATTATATTTTAAAAATTGATAAAATATAATATAAAAATATAATATACAAATTAAAAAAATATAATATAAAAAATAGATAAAATTAGAACTGATAATTTTAAAAGAATAAAACAATTAGAAGAGTTAATAAAACAAAGAAATATTATGAAAGAAAATCATTTTCAACATAGAATGAAAAAAGCTGGTGTTCAATCTGATACGTTTGAAAATGTAAAATTAACTGAAGAAGTAAAAACTGATTATGAAAAAACTATTGAACCACTTAAAACTCTTTAAAAAGAATTTAATGAAAAACGTGTTGATATAGCGGATCCAGTACTTAAAACATTAATAGATGATTATGGTTTGTTAGAAGCAAACATCGATAAAAAATTTCCAAAATCTATGTTATTTGAACATTCAACTTTCTTTTTAGATAAAAAATTATTTAAAAGATTTTATCTTGGTGGAAAAGAAATATTTCCACAATCTTTACGGGGGTTAGTTTTTTCACCAGATAAATCGCCTATTAGTTTAGATAGAAATTTTGTTGATCTTTTAAGAGGAGCAGATTTAAAAAATTATGCTGTAGAAGATCTCATAAAATATAAAGCTACGTTAGATAGAGTTGGTGTAGTAAAATCTCTTAGACGTTATAAACAATTAGAAAATTTATTATCAACGGGAGTAAAAGTAGGAAAAGGTTTTAAAACAGAAACAACTGTATTCTTACCAGATGATCCACAAGAATTACTAAATAGATTAAATATTTTAATATCGGCAATAAAAGAAGGACATAATTCTAGTTTCAATGAAATTCATGCTATATTGAAAAGACTGTTGGAAAAGAAGATTCTAAATGAAGAGGATTATAAAAGTATAGCTGAAATATGTTGTTTTTAATTTTTATAAAAAAATATTTATTTAAATTTTAACTAAAAAATGTCCTCGAGGGAATTATCATTAGCAGATTTAGACAGAATTAATAATCAGTTAGAAAATCTAACAGAGATTTTGGGTTCATCAAAATTTAGTACGACGTTAAAAATTATAACAACTACTTCATCACACACCTGTAATTTAGAACCCATTCTACATTTGGAACAAAATAAAAATTATCAAATTGCATTGACTAGTTTCTCCACATTTAACACTATTCAAAAAGTTATCAAAGATGTGAATGATCAATTTAGATATTCTACTGATAAAGGTAAAACATGGAAAATACTAACTTTTCTTCCTGGTTCTCACGAAGTTGAATCAATATCAAATGAAATTAAGAGACATTTAGGTATACCATTTAAAGATAAGAAACAACTACATTTTGCAGTTAAACCGGCAGTTAATAAATTTTCTCTTACTTTAGACGAAAATCATCAAGTTGATTTTAATCATGATAGATCATTGTCAAAACTATTAGGATTTAATAAACAAACCTATAGTCAAGGTTATCATTTAGGTGAGAAGATTCCAAAAATAACTGAAATAAATTCAATTGTTGTACATTGTGACATTATTGAAGGAGGATATATAAATGGTGAACTGTCAAATTTAATTTTCAATTTTCCAGCTTTTACTGTACCCATTGGTTATAGATTAAATGTATGTCCACAAACATTAATATATTTCCCTATTACAAGAAAAACTATTAACAGCATTAACATTAGAATCACTGATGAGAAAGGACAAGAAATAAATTTTGGAGGTGAAGAGATTATGATAGATCTTTTGGTTAGAGAAGTTTAATTTTCTTCTTCTTTAAAATTAAAAAAATAAAAATAAAAATTTTTTTTATTAAAAATGAGTGAAGTGCCCCCATTAAATTAAAAAAACCCTTAAATTTAGTCATCATCCATATTTATCTAATAAAGTTTTGTCAGTTATTTGTGGATGATCAGGATGTGGAAAAACATATTTATTATTTAAAATTTTAACGACTCCAAATTTTTTGGATTATAACAATCTTATAATTTATACAACAACAGCAGAACAACCCGTCTATCAATTTTTAAAATATGGATTTGAAAATAATCTTAAAAAAAATCAGCTACAGCTTCCTTATTTGAAGAAGATGAAAAATCTGAATATGAAGAAGAAATAAGTTCGTGGTGTGAAGAAGCAGAAAAAAATAATCAGTTAGTAGAATCCAATAAAAATAAACACAGAAAGATACAATTAATCGATGATAGTGGTAATATGCAAGATCCTAGTAAACTAGATAAAAGAATGAAACGTTGTGTAATTTTTGATGATTGTGTTAATGATAGAAATCAGTCAGTACAGAGAAATTATTTCACAAGAGGTAGACATAACAACTGTAGTGTTTTTTATTTAACACAAAGTATGTATTCATTAGATGGAAGTGTTATTAGAAAGAATGCAAATATATTTATACTATTTGAAATAAATGCAAGAAACCTATGTGATTTGTTAAGAGATTTATGCGTAAGAGATAAAGACGAATTTAAACAATCGTGTAACAATGCTTGGTCAAAAGATTATGGCTTTATTACAATTAATATTGCTAAAAAAATTCATGATAGAGTTATAGAAAATATTTTCGCGGAGTGATAAAAATATACAAATATAGTGTCATGATGTTTTATTTTATTATCAAATTTGTCTATCTTAGAAATTAGAAAATTAAAAAGGTAAAGTAGTTATTCCATCAGGCAAAATTTTTCTTTTGTCATCAAATGGATCTAATGCTAATTTATGTTCCTCTTTTAAATACAGTTTATGTTTCTTTGAATTAAGTCTATAATTACATGCTGTTTTTATTTCATTATTAAATAATGCATTCTTATAATCTTGAAATGTTATTTGGTTATTTAATGATGCCTTTGAAATTCCCTTTGATGTTTTATATCTTTTTGAATTTATTTTAGAATCTGTGTTAGAATTTGTATTATAACAATAAGATTTAGATTTTAAAAATATAGCTTCTGTTATGTACACCGTACTCTTCATTTCCTTCTTGTTCATCTTTTACTTTACATAAATTAGAAGGATGAATGATATCTTTTATTTTATTAATTTCTTCATCAAGTGAAGAATTATACGGTATTGTTAATTCTAAGAAACGCTATCAGTATCTGTAAAGTGTAATTTATAGTTTTTGCCATAAGCAGGTGCTAAATAATCATATATAAATCTATGCATAAATAGTTTAGCTAATTCTAATATAGTGAATCCAATAAAATTAAACTTATCATGTTTATAATGTTTTCGTCTTAGATGTACAGCACATAGTTCATCACTGAATCTAGTAGTTCTTTTATATGTAGGCTTCCTTGTTAAATTTTGAAACATATCTCTATCATAAACTATTTCAATATTTTGTCTATTATGCACATTTTGTAGTCTTATCATAAAATGCATTATTCATTAATTTAAAGAACACGTCTCCAAAATCATCTTTATTTCTTTTAGCTATTTTACGTTTTTCAATATTGAACTCTATAAAATCTTTTAAACACCTAGATTTTCTATACACTAGTTTTCGGTGAATTTCAACAAGAATCATTCTTCCTTCAACAACATACTTTCCTTTATTGCTTTGTGCTAACATAAGTTTTTTTGTTGGTCTGTAATTTTTGGGCATTAAAGATTTTTGATAATCTGTGAAATCTTCTATATTGGGAATTTTGTTTTCGGGACAGAAAGGAAAATATTTTGTTGCGCCTTTTATATAATCAGGGTATGCTAAATCAACTTCATATATATAATCATAATTATTTTCACCATCTAATGTAAGTTCGTATTCAAGAATGGTACTCCATTCCATTTCACCTGTTGGTAATTCTTGTATCATGCAAGAAGAATATAGGCTATTAAAATCATAATATAACAAATAGTTTTCTCTCATGAATTCATCAACTGCTGCTTGACTCTCTTCATTTGATATAAGTCCTTCTATATTTTGATTAAACAATTTTATAAACTAATCGCCTTCTTCTGGAGATAAAGGTTTATATATTCCATAATCATCAGGATTTACTTTCTTATTATAACATTTAACATATCTATTACCTAGAACAGATGAAACACCACCTCTAATACCAAATTCAAAAAATAATAATTTATCATAAGAACTTTCTTTATAATATTTAAGTTTAACATTTGTATGTTTCAACCCAGCTAACCATGTTAATCCTGATGTAGAATAACAATAACATGGATCTATTCCGTAATATTCTACACACATGTTACGAAAGTTTTCAAAAAGATCAGCAAGGATTAATACATCTATCTGAAGATATTTCATTGTATAATCACACATTGTTCTACAATTTAACTCTCTCCAATTCTTTTCAGCTTCTGCATAGTCTTCTTCAGATAGTTGTGATTGTTTTACTGTTGATTTAAATTTATCACGTGAAGAAAGTTGATGTTCTTGCATTATTTCATTTATTCTATCTATATCTCCAGTTAAATATTCATAGGGAAAAATACCTTTTAAAGGTTTTAAATTATATTTATTTGATATTTTACATTGTTCAGGTTCCAACGTTTTTCCCATGACCTCTAATGAATAAGGATCAAAGAATCTAAATTCATCTAATATTCTAATACAACCTAATTGCATTGAAAAATATTCTTCTCCTGTTTTACATATTACGTTTGTTCTTAGTTGTTGTAATTTTCCAGATGAGAATAGATCTTTTATTATTAAATGGAAATCATATTTAGAACCATTGTAGAAATATAAAGGTACAAAGTTATATCTAAATTTATTAGCATTAAGATTGCAAGAATTATGTGCTGCACCTCTATATAATCCATTTAGATGATCATGATCTTTTACTGTATCATTACCCAATTCTTTACCACAGTAATAACAATTCTTTTCATTATTAAATTGCACTAATTGTTCAGACATTAATGGAAGCATTGGTTTATTTGTTTTAAGCAATTGTGAAAAATATTTTTGTAATTCTTCTATTTTCTTTGTAAACATTTCTGAACTATCTTCACCATAGTATTGATAATATTCTGATTTAAATAATTCAGGATAATTTGAATGAATGTACATTCCCCAACATAATGGTTTTTGTTCAAGCAAATGCTTACGAGAACTTTGTGTCATGTTAACACTATATGCTTCAAAATCACAATATATGATAAAGGGTACTTTAGTTTTGTAATACCATTTTTTATATATTAGATAATCTTCTTTAGTAAAAGTATTTTTAGCTGCATCATTTTGTTGACAATTTGTCAAGTGATTATTAAATGCTTGTTCAGTTTTATAACTAGTCATACATTGGAGACAGGGAAAATTAGCATTATTTGAAGTTTTTGTAAATATAGAAATATCTTTACACAATACATCATGGCCTTGATAATATAGTATATTCGCTTGTGCTGGTTGCATTAACTGCTGCTTTAACATTTCTAACTTTTGTTGATATTCCTGTTGTAATATTTCTAACTGTTCTTGATATTGTTCTTGACATTTTTTTTGAAATTATTCTTCATAATGTTTTCGACATTGTTCTTCATATTGTTCACGATATTCCTTACTTAATATATTTTTACTCATATAATATTCTTTTAGATTTTTTTGGTGACAATATTTTTCATATTGTTGTAGATTTTTTGGATGGCATTCTAATTCATTGAATTGAGAATTACATTGTCGGTATGCTATGTATAATAATTTTAAATATTCTTCATCTTCAAGATTCCTTTCGTCTTCAATATATTTGTGAAATAATACAGTTTTTTCTTGTTGACATTTTTGTAGATATTGATTATGTAACATTTGCAACTCTTGTTGATATTCTTGTTGATATTGTTTTTTATATAGTTGCGGTAATATCTCTAATTTATGTCTATATTCAGATGAAAGAGATGAACATTCTGTTTCATACTCATAGGGAAATCCACGTCCTTTCTAATTATTATGATTAATCATTATTGGTGATGATGTTTTCATAATTTCATATTTTTCAGTACATATTGCATTTCCTTTGTAAATAATATTATGATGCATGTAATTTCCTCTATCATTATATACTATTTCTGATTGACATAAATTTTTATTATTCAAATAAAAATTTTTTGAATCTCAGTAAAGTGGAGTAATATTCCCAATAGAAACATAATTCACATTTAATTCAAAAACATTTACTTCTATTAAATTTTTATTCTTTTTATGAAACTTTATTAGCCTATTATAATCATATGGAAATTCATCTAAGCCATCAGAGAGATCAAATTCATTTATATATTCTTCTTTATTGCAATGACTTAGTCTTTCTTTATGATATTTTGCAGGATGCAAATGTGCTATAACACTCCACAGAAAACAATATTCATCTTCATTATGTATGTTGATTATTTGTGGAGAACTGAAAGGAAGGGGTATGTAACTACCACCAGTATTATTTTTATATTTGTCAATTACTAATTTCTTGGATACAATTTTAACAAATCTCCAACCAGATTCACGTAACTGAGCTTCAGTTGTAGCATCTTTTAATTGATTTAACATTGTTTCAAATATAGATGGGATATCATTTACATTATGAATTTCGTGCGTATTAGTAAAATGTCCTTGTGTTATTTCTTCAGTAATTCCATCTGATCCAATTTTCGTATAAAGTACTTCTACATTCATATAAGATTTAAAAGATTTTTCAAATACATTTTAGAAGTTTGATAATACATCATAAAAAGTTTCATCGGTTTCATTATATTCAACAGACTCATCAAATAAATATTTCATATCTGTTACAGCTTCGTCGGTTTTGTTAGTTTCTTCAGTTTCACTAGTTTCATCAATTTCATTAAATAAATATTTAAAATTTATTGCGTGGGTGTCGTCACTATTAAAAAGTTTTTTATATTCCGAATGTGAATAATCATCAAATATCTTTTTAACTTTTATATCAGTAGGTAATGTTTCTAGACAGTTTTCATAATTATTTAATTTTGTTATATTTCCTTCATCAACTCGATCTACATTTTGTAAATGCATTTTACTATTTAAATGAGATTGATAACTTTTTTTGTTTGCAACTTTTTTTTACATAAGATACAATAAAACTTTTCCATTTTATATTTTTTAAAGAAAAACTTAATGTTTAAAATTTTTTGATAAACTTTTTAGGTGAAATTTTTTAGATAAAATTTTTCGATAATTTTTTTTAAAAAAAATAAATAAAAAATATGGGAAGAGTATAAGATAGAACATGTACCAGTTTTAAAACATTATCGTCATCCTACAAATCCTCTTACTCCAAAACAAGAAGTTAGATTTTATTATCACCATAAATATATGCAAATTGTAAAAGATTATAAAATATAACACGGTATATCAAAATATACTAAAACAAATGATTTTCTACTTTGTTTAAAAAATTTTAGAGTATTTTTGGCATACAGTAATTTATGGTGGTTAATTAATAAAAATAATTTAACAGTTTATGATTTAAAAACATTACATCAATTGAATCTTCCTCCCTTTATTTAAAAATAGAATATATAAATCTATCTATAAAATATATAAATAAAATATATAAATCTATCTGTAAAATATATATAAATCTATCTGTAAAAATTATGACACATTTGTTGAATTATTAAGTGTTTCACTCACACCGTTTATTATTGGTTTTATATTATTATTATGTGTTTGTTTTGCTTCATCAAATGTAGATTTGGCTCCAGATATTATTGGTGTTGTTCCTTTAAAGGCGTTTCTAACATCATCTATTGCAGTTTCTAAATACGTTAATGTTTCATTATCTTGTAATCTGCTAGGTATTGGTATACCAAATTTTGCATTTAAATAATGATCAAAATAAAAATAAAATGTTTCAGGAATAATTTTTAGTGGTACTTTTGCTTCAGGTTCTAAAAAGATAGTTATTTGTTCTATAGCTTCTTCTGATAAATATTTAGCATTTATATACATTCTAATATCAAAATCTTGAGAGTTATTATATATTTCACGTTCGGTATCTACTAATATATTCAAATTTTTATCATACACTTGCATATGTCCAGTTAGAGTATCAACACGTATTACACCGTATTTATGGTATGTATAATGTGATAAAGGCATATTTATTTTATAATTTTTGTTAAGATCATTAAAGAATGCTGCATTATTTCGTGTAGTTGTAAAAAATGTTTGCATGCTTTCTCTAATAGTATTGGTTAAATCACAAGCTTTATGAGCTAATACAACTATTTGAATATTTTGATGTCCTCCTTTTGTAAATATTTCTGCCATATTTTTTTGTTTTGCTAAACTTGCAACATCATCTAAAATTGATAAAGATCTATTTTCAGGTGTACCAGCGAAACTTTCCATATCTTCTAATATGTCTAAATTATAGTGATCATAAACGTTTGTAAAAGTTGGCCATTCGGAAGCATGCATACAAAAAATATATACTTTTGTTTCATCCTTATAATGTTCGTTTATATATTTTTAATAAATGTAGTCTTACCACTTCCGGTTTTAACATAAACAATGAAATGCACATTTTCTTGATTTAATTCACTCTGTGTATTTCTTACATTATTAATCGGATCTTTATTCTCATATTTTTTCTTATCCTCTTCAGTCTTCCATCCTTGAAAATTTTTCATTTCTTGTTTATAAAAATTTATCCTCTCTTGTTCTTCTGTTAGAAAGTAACCCCATCGATTTCCAATAAATATAACAACATGATAAATAATAAATATAAAAATACCTGCTAGCAATATTTTTAAACAATGAAATTGTCAAAAAGTCCAAAGACGTGTAAGATCTGATTGTGCTAATTTTTTATTAGAAGATGAATTAGGGAAAAAAATTTTTTGGTGGGTTTTCTACATATTTTCTATCATATATATATGCTTATCTATAGTATAATATCTAGGATTATCTACAATATTATTAAAATGTTTTACGTATTCTACCTCATCTTTAATAAGATTTGAATCCTGAGGTGTCAGTGTATCTTGAAACTCAGTGTTATCTATATAATTATTTATCATATAATTTCATGCATTAAGTGATTTATAACGACTTACAGTACTTTTATTACTTTCATTTGTAACCGCAGAATATAATTCTTCCAAATTTTCTCTTTGATTCATTTTATATTTTTTAATAAAAAATTAGGAATTATTCTTTTTTTAATTCCGGACTAGCATACGTACACTCTTATGAGTGTTTTTGACCTCTGTAGGACCTCCGGAATGTATCGGAAATAAGCCGGAATTTCGTTCCTATACTTAAAAGAAGTATTTCCGAACCTCAGCTCCCTTCCAGAATGCTTAAGAATATTTCAACGAAAATATTTTTTTTCTTTCTAAAAAATAATTTTCTACGAAAAATAAGATTACTTTAGTATAAATAAGATTATTTTGGTATAAATCTATAATAAAAAGTAATTTTAATCTAAATTTAATGAGTTTGACCTAGATATAAATTATTATTCATATTATTATTAATATTATTATTTTCATTTAAATTAGGACAAAGTGTTACATGTCGCGGAAAGTTTTTCTTTAATACAATTTTTTGACAACCTCTACACTTTACTGTTTCTTTTAAACAAACGTTACACTGATATTTACTATCGTAAAACTCTGTCTTCGGTTTAATAATTTGACAATTTCTACATTCTCTCGTAGAACTTATACAAGAATTATAATGGTTAGTAATTCCTTGACTTGTAAAATATTTATTGCAATTACGACATAACTGATCTTTTATTTTATATTTTATTTTATATTTTTTAGCCTCCTTTGGCTGCTCACATAATTTTACATGACGTGCAAAATTTTTAGACGTTATACTTTTATTACAACCAGAACACATTTTTTTCGTATTACATTCTACAAATTGATTTTTATAATCTACATAATTATTTTATGCTACGTTATTATTTTGTGGTACGTTATTATTTCGTGATACATTATTTATTTGTGCTATATAATTATTTTGTGCTATATTATTAATTCGAGCTTCATTATTATTTTGTGCTAAATACGCATTCTAATTATTATAATCTTCATAACTACTACAACCTATATAACTATTTTTATCCGTGTACTTACTTTGTGGTACATAATTATTTTTCAGAACTAAATGATTATTTTGCCTAGGTGTATTTTTTTTAGCGGTAGAAAGATTTTGTCCTTGTTCTGAAATAAATAAATGCTTTAATCTTTGTAATGGTTGATAACGTTGAATATTATTATTATATTGAATATTATTATTAGGTCTAATATTATTATTAGGTTGAATATTAATATTTGGTTGAATATTATTAGGTTAAATATCATTATTAGGTTTATATAGATTCATAGGCATTACCACATGGTGTGTTTCTCATGTGAGCATATAATACCGTTGGGTTTAAAAAACGCGTCTTACAAACTTGACAAATTTGATTGATTTCCATTTTTTTATTTTTATTACAAAAAATTTAATTTTTTGTTTTTATTTTCCATGACAGATGTTTTATGTGAGAAAAAAATTACTGTTTTATTGTTAAAAAATGATGTTACTAAATGTTGGTGGAGGTGCATATATCCCGAGTAATCGTGAATCAGAAATAGAAATAGAAAATTATATCATGAAAACAGGAGACATTTTATCTGGTCCATTGCATCTTTCTATTCTTCCGCAACAAAATACAGAGTTAACAAATAAACAATATGTTGATACACAAATCAATGACTTAAAAGAAAAATATATAAACGATGTTTTGGTTCCACTGATGAATGAATTAAAGTTGCTTAAACTTAATGACAAATCATTAAACGAAAAATTATTAAAACTTGATAAAAAGGATAGAGAGCTAGAAGCAGATATAGCAAAACTTTTTAAAAAAATTTCAGAACAATCAAAAATTTTAATATTACTTTCTATAAATTTAAAATCTGCAGTCATTAAAAATAAACATCAGATAAAATTATTGAAAGAACAATTAGAGGATGAAATAGAAAAACTTCCTGAAAGAATTAGAAAAAATTTAAAGCAGTTACAAACCACATTCAAAACACTGTGAATGAATTAAGTTCTAAAATTACTCAACAAATTAAAAAAATAAATCATTTGATAATTGAAGTAAAATCACTTAATCAAAAAGTTGATAAAATGAAAACTCTTAAAATCAATTTAGAAAATGAATTAAAGAAAAATTTGCAAGAAAAATCTAAAGAAAATAGAGAACAGTTAGATTCTGTTAAAAAACAGTTAGATGTTCTTAAATTTCAATTGAATGCTTTAAACACAGAATTAAAGAAAAGTGAGAAAAAATTAGAAGTGACTGAAAAAGAAATTAAAATACATCACACGCTGCTTGATGCAATAGATAAAGTGCAACAGAAAATTAATAAAGTAATCACGCGGTTGTTGTCCATTCACACACGTAAATCTTAATCATAAACGTAAATATTTTTTCTCAAAAGTCAAATCTAATCCTACAAAATGCCTATAATTTATAAACACAATCTTTAACATTTTGCTTCAAATAAAAAAATAGCACATGAACCATCTATGAAATCTGTTTACCATTATAACAATGTAGAAACTATTCAAAAAGAAGGAGATGGCATCTTTTCTGGCGTAGGAAGTATCGTTAACTTGATTAAAAATAATAAAGATTTGATTACATCTGCTGCAAAAGGAGCAGCTGCTATAGGTAGTACAGCTATTGCAATATCAAATGCTGTTAAGTCTCAAAACGAATTAAAACAACTAGAAGCTATTCGTAAACTTAGGAATGATTCTGAAGAACTAAAAAAATTAAAAAAACTTTCAGAGGAAACAAAAAACAAAATTGCTAACATAGCTGCTGATAGTAAACATGAGAAGAAATCAATTGAAGAAATAAGAGGCAATGGTTTAGGAAAATTGTAAAATTATATTTTAGTAAAATTTTTTTGTGTGTGAGAAAAACAAAAAATCAAATTATTTTTTTAAAAATGTCTTCTCTTTTCGAAAATAAATTTAGATTAGACGATCCTCCGTTCGTCAGTTACAATCAAAAAAAGAATGACTATATAAGAATTGCTATGAATCCCGGATCTTCCAGTAGAGTAAATACTGGAGATGATTTAATCTTTGAAGTTGATAATCAGCAAAGTTATATATATCTTCCTGATTCCTTTTTACACGGAATATTCTTTATATAGTGATGCCAATTTTACAACACCATTACCAGATAGCGATAATATTGCATTAGAGAATAATTTCTTTCCAAGATTATTTACACAAATGCGTTTAGATGTTGCAACTCAAAATATAGAAACAAGAAGTGATTCTCCAGGTGTAATTGATTCAATGCTTAGATTTGTAACAATTGGTGAAAATAATAAAAAGTATGAAATCGAAGGTTGGTTTCCTGATACTAATGATGGTATAATTGTTGATGATTTAACTCACGCTGGAACAGATGCAGCAGAAATTGCGAAAGATGTAGAAAATATTGCAAATCATTTAAATAAAACAAACAGTAGTGCATATAAAGAAAGACGTGAATTTAACAAGAAAAATAAACAGACAGTAAATTGGTCATTGTCTCCATTATTCGGACATTTAGATTATGACAAATATCATATCAATTAAAATTTAAATTAATAATTCATCGGACAGCAAATAATGAATTAATCTTTTTTGGTAAGACTGGAAAAAAAAGCATATCTAAAAATTGATAGACTTGAATGGTGGATTAAGCATATTACTCCTAGTTTAGAGGTTGAAACAGCTATTGCAAAAAGATTAAATACTAACAAACCAATTCCAGTAAATTTTCTAAAGCGTACTGCTAGTTCAGTAACTTTTTCCGAACAAAGATTTAACTGGCATTTTAATAGAACTTCGAATACTCCAAGATATTTTTTACTAACATTTCAAAGAAATAATTCTCCAAGTTTTGATAAGAACAACAATCTCTTCCATATTAATACAATTCGAAGTTTACAAGTTTCATTAAATCAAACCCGATATCCAATTGATCCATTAAGATTCGATGATGCCAATAATCAATTTATGGAAGGATATGATGCTTATAGAAATCTTTGTATAGAATTTGGAGTTGAACCACAATTAACTCCTGGAGATTGTAGACATTTATATCCTGTTTTCTGTTTCGATTTAAGTGCACAATCTGAAGATATTATCAAAACTGGTTGTGATGTAACAATTAATATTGAAAAGAAAAATTCCACAACTTCATTGATGGCTTATGGTTTATTGCTGGAAGATGTAAAATATTCTATTGAAATTCTTAATGGAAAGATGGGTAGGATTGGTTACAACCCAAGACTTCGTCGATTGGTTAATTAAAATTTTTGGTAACTTAAAATTCGTTCTTAAGTTAAAATTTTTTTATAACTAAAATAAATTAATGTTTTTTGATTAAAAATTCTTAACTTAAAATTTTTTATTAAAAATGTCGCAAGCGAAAAGTAATAATAATAATAATGAAACTGTTGATTTAAAATTACGTAACATTGTTGACAAAAATACACCTAAAACTATTACGATTGACAAAAAGAAGTATTACATAAGTAAACCAATGATAGAGAATATTAAATTACAAGAAGAAAAGAATGGTGGAATTCTCCCATTAATTCCACTAATAATAGGTGGCATAGCAGCAGCAGGAAGTGTTGCAGATGGGACAGCTGGTATTGTCCAAGCAGTAAATAAAAATAAATCAGAGAAGGCAGCATTAGAAGAACAAAAACGTCATAACAGAGAGTTAGAGAAAGTTGCTAGGTGAGATGGAATAGTAGATAATTTTATTAGTAAATTAAATTTAGTTGATGAAGGAAAACGAGTTCTCAAAAACATTCTACATAATGTTTATGATTTAATTGAAATAAAAGAAGCGAAAGATGGTTCTGGAATATATCTAGGTCCTAGTATGATTAGGTAAAACATTTATTTTACTTTATCTTTTAAAATGTATTCTACAAGATCTACAAATTCAAGAAATTATACAAATTCTACAAATTCTACAAGTTCTACAAATTCCGAAAATTTAATTAAATTAAAAACTTCTAATTTAGATTTATTGAATTATCTGTTAAACGTACAGAAAACCCTAAATTGTCAGAATTCCGGACGTAACATAGAAAAAACATTAGAAAACTTTCCTGGATTTATTTGGAGTAAATATTCGAAAGAAAAACATCTTCCTGGTCATTCATGTACCGGTCCAGGAACTGGATTAGATATAAGACTAGATGAGAATAGCAATCCAAAGACAGGTGAAGAACCAATAAACAGAGTTGATGCAGCAGCTTATAGACACGATCTAGCTTATCGAAATCATGACCTAAGTTCTCGTCATGAAGCTGATAGGAAAATGATTCAGGAATTAGATAGCATTCAAAATCCTACATTTCGAGAAAAAATTGAAAGAATGTTTGTTAAGAAAGCTTTACACGCTAAAATATTATTCGGTCAGGGTTTAGAGAAAACTCATAACTCTGAAACTTACGCTTCCGAAATCCATAAACAATACAGAAAACCGAAATATCTATTGAAAGTAAAGGTATTTAATAAAGATGATATTTGGAGTGCTGATCTAATCAATATGCCGAATGAAAGAGGCTTTAAGTACGAATTGACCGTTATAGATTTATATACACGATACGCTGGGGTGAAGCCTTTAAAGAATAAAAGTGGTCTGTCAATTAAATATGCGTTTGAAGAAATATTCAAGGAAAGTAATAGAAAGCCAAAACAATTGTTTGTTGATAAAGGATCTGAGTTTTACAATAGAAATGTTAAGCCACTATTTGATTTAGTTTATTCCACATAAAATGCTGGCAAAGCTGTAGTATTAGAGAGGTTCAATAGAACTTTAAAAAATAAAATATTCATGAAATTTACAGAACAAGGAAATCAGAAGTGGTTGATGATCCTACCAGGAATTGTTGATCAGTACAATAATAAAGTTCATTCAGGTATTGTACAAACTCCAAAGAAGGCTTCTGATGATCCTGATTTAATACGAAAGAAAATATTCGAAAATAATTATTCGAATGAGAGTAATCTGAATTTACAGAACGTATGCCGAAATTTAAAATTGGAGATAGAGTTAGAATATTTAAATATAAAATAAATTTGAAAAAGGTTTTGTTGGTTATTGGACTAAAGAGATATTTGAAGTTTGTAAAATAAATCAAACTTATCCGATTACTTATGAAATTAGAGATTTAGATGATGATAAAATCACTGGCAGATTTTATGAAAACGAATTACAAATAACTGATTTTAAATTTTTGGAACTAACGTTTTTCGGGAAGTAAATTCCCTTATTCAATTCCCTTATTCAATTTTAACCTAATGTCAAGAAATGGTACTCCTTTCTGTAATTTAGATAAAACATGAAGACATAATTGCCCGCAATAAGTCGCTCCTGGTTTTTGACTTTGAAATGTATTATGAATTCCATTTCCAAGGAATTCTCTTACTTCATTTGTTGGAGGCAATCCATATGAGTCGAAACAGTAATTGTCACCATTTTTATTTCTTTTCCACGCAGACCAATGTACTCCTTTTTGATCTGATGTGTGAAGATTTGTTACAAAATTCACTTCAGGTACATCTTTAATCAATAGTAGTTCATCCCTTATCAATATGTGAAATTCTCTTTTTCCCAATTGATTTGCGATCTAATTTAAATCGAAATTTGTAGTTGTCTGCTTCCCATATAATTTTAAGAACTCGGTTATGCTAGACATTTTATGATAAAAAAAATTTCTTATAGGGACCCGTAGAAGTCAGAAGGGGGGATTGAGTTAAAAAAACTGTCGCATAATGATGACTTTCCTTACTACTTATTCGATTTTGAAATGATTATATTATAATTAGTCTAAGCTACATTGTTTAACAGATTTCCATTTACTTCATGAACTTCTCAAAATGAATTAGAAAAAACTGAGTTTTAGATAGTTCTTGAATCACTGCTTGCTTACTTGCTTTTTTGAGATGTAATTATCTACAAAATCATTTGTCTTGAATGGCTTGCAATTGTGATGTCTCTTTATCTTGAGTTGATGATGTTCCTGGTTGTAGATTTAAAACAATTTGACTTGTTTTCATTGTCTTATTATAATAATCCGTTTCACGTCGTTCATCAAGAGAACGTTTCATTCTCGCCGTTTGACGCTTCACAAGAAGAATTGCTTTTATTGCTACCCTTATGTGTTTTAACCTATTCATGTGGAAAGAGAAAACGCTAAATAAGTTTTGGAAATGGATTTATAAAACTGACTTTGAAAACGGACTTTGAAAACTGACTTTGAAAAAAGACTTTGAGAACAGACTTTGAAAACTGATTCTGAAAATAATTTACGTAGGGGTAAATTGAACTGTCAAAATTTTTTCCGACGCGTAAGTTGAACTGTCAAAATTTTACCGATGCGTAAATTGAAATGACAAGAGATTCCGCGATAATTTTAGGGGAAAGCTGTTAGATGTTTTCCGTTGCTAGAACAATAAATCTCTCTCTCTTTCTCTCTCTTCAATCATCAGCCAGTGTACGGGTTCATTGAATAATTTTGTGTTTATGAGTTACAATGATCTTCTAGTTCACACAATTAGTACTTTGAATGATATTAAGAGTACAATAACGAAGAATGTCTAAGTAATAATTGCGTCTTCTTAATTTTTTATAATGCTCTAATCTTAATAATAACTGCGTTTCCTTATCTTTCATATAGCGTACTCTATCTTTGTAATTTTCGATGTTCATCTTTTCGATGTTCGTTTCACTTGTTTTTAATTGTGATAACGAAGGATATATTCTCGTTGCCGTCGAGGTTTCTTCAACTTTTGTTTCATCCATTTTTTAATAAATATTTTGAATACAATCTTCCGGTATATTGAGACTACGTGATATTTTGAGACAACTTAAATTTTCGTCTGCCTAAATTTTCGACCACGTGATGTTTTGAGGCAACTTAAATTTTCGACCACGTGATATTTTGAGACAACTTAAATTTTCGACCACGTGAAATTTTTAGACCTTTTTAGAATAAACCTCTTTTCAGTATATGAAAAAATCCCAACGAGCTTAAAACGGTTTTTCTGATTTTGTCCTTAAAATTATTTTTATTTATAAAACTCTTTTTCAGTGTATGAAATATTTCCTATACTCATTCTCAGTGTATGACAAAATCCCAACGAGCTTGAAACTGTTTTTTTATTTTATCATTTTATTTTTTTTCTATAAAACTCTTTTTCAGAGTATGAGATATTTCCTACACTCATTCTGGAGGTATCTTATTTTTTTACTTTTATAAGAGTCCGGAGGTCATATATTGATGTTTTTGCATTTTTGGGGTATCTTATTTTTTTCATTTTTTTTGCTAGTCCTGGACCGGTCCTTTATCCATTTTGGGGTATCTGATTTTTTTACTTTTATAAGAGTCCGGAGGTGTCCTGGACCTGTCATATATTCATTTTGTTTGCATTTTTGGGTATCTTATTTTTTTTAGTTGTCCTGAATCGGTCATATATTCATTTTTTTGCATTTTTGGGGTACCTTATTTTTTTAATTTTTTTGCTTGTCTTGGACCGGTCTTTTTTCCATTACTGGTAACACTCGAGTATCCAAAAGATATTCATGATGCTACATCGGATTTCCCTATTGCTCCTTACAGTGATGAGGTACATCCCGATCAATTTAGTCCATTTGTGTATCAATTAAGTGAAAAGCTTTGTAATGAAAAATGTGGTAGAGGGCGTTACATACCAAGTCGTAAATTGCTTGTCACACAATATGACAGAGAAGATTATATATGTCATTATCGCGTTCTACAATTTTACTTGAAAATGGGTATGAAACTAAAAAGTGTTCATCGCGCAATCCAATTCAAACAGAAAGCTTTTCTGGAGCCCTATATTTCCTACAATAGTAAGCAACGAGCTGAATCTAGAAACAGTTTTGAGAAAGACTTTTACAAACTGAAGAACAATTCATTGTTTGGAAAAACTATGGAAGATGTGCGTAAGAGACTTGATTACCATTTGGTGTTTGATACGGAAAAGTATCTCAAACTATCCCAAAGTCCTTTATTCATCGATAGACATGTCATCACCAGAGCCTTAGAAGGAGTAAAAATGATGAAACGTAAAGTTTTACTGAATAAGCCAATTTATATTGGACAAGCTGTATTGGACTATGCGAAATTGGATATGTATGAATTATATTACAACATCATCAAGCCTTGCTCACTCATATGACATGTTGGTCTTTTAGGTGGCGATACAGACAGCATTTTCCTAGCAGTCACAACTGATAAATCTATTGAGCGAGATGATATCCTTAAAGAACTGAGTTCATATTTTGATGCTAGCAACTATCCAACATCACATCCCTTATATTCGGTAAAGAACAAAGCTCGCCTTCGATGTTTTAAAGATGAAAGTGCGGGACATGAAATTGAAGAGATGATTCTCTTAGTCCGAAGATGTATAGCATAAAGTATAAAAGCAAGATGGACTGCATAAAAAGGGCAAAAGATATATCAAAAGCAGCTGTTCGTAAAATGAGTCATGAGAACTACAAAAATGTATTGGACAATCAAAGTGAGAGCTGCATTGAGATGACTGTACTTCGTTCAAAACATCATACTGTTTCAACTCTTAAACTCCGTAAACGTGGCCTCTCAGCTTGGGAGGATAAGCGGTGTTGGATTGATGCAAACTTTTCTTTACCTCATGGTGGTCACTATGCTACCGGAATACCACCTCCAAAGCGTCGAAAACTGAAAACTCATGATATACATGATTATACACTAATTGATTGATTTTGTGAGTGAAAATGTCCCACTATTGTGAAAACAATTGATATGAAACCTGAGTATAAGTACAGACTAATATTTGCTACTGAACTTATGACATCATGCACATTGTACCAATGACTACTATTTGTACTAAACTGATTTTGAAATATGTTGTTTTCTTTATATGCGCGCATAATGGGAATCTGATCATAATATAAGTTTGAATAACTCATTTGTCAAGGTTTAACAATGAACAGAATTGATGCACAATGCTGTTGGTTTGTTTCTCATATCACACATTTTTAGTACTAATGTCATAACACATATCAATGCACTTGATTATTCACATAAAGTATAGCAGCTCATTGATATACACATGAATTCTTCGTTTGATGATTCTATTACGGTAAAGTGTGTTCTCATCAAAACAGTTTGTTTAGTGAAGAAGAGAAAAGCGTGTTTTATGTGTGCACTTGGCACATGAATGTCTACCTTTGATTCATTTAGATAGATACAGTTCATCTCGCATATATGTGAGACAAGCAGGAGAGTGGTTGGGAGAACATGACCGAGCGATAGAAAAGATGACATTGAGAACTCATGCGTACTTCATACTGCTGCTCAACAATGAGTCATTCAGTGCAATGGAAATTTTATAAAGTAACCTGTCACAATATCGTCCTGGTGGTCAGAGTATGCCGTTGAGACGAAAGCTTGCAAACAAGACGCAGAGACTCCCCGGACTTCACCACTGTCTCGAAATCACCAACAGGAAGTATTACACGGAAAACCTCTTACCATACACCCTTTCAGTGAGTTTGAGAAATGGCCTGATAGCAGAGCCACTGACACTTCCTAAAGGCAAATGTGACCATGAAAGTCAACTCTCTTCTTTATAGTGGATGTTTGATAAGCTAGGAATCCTCGCTCGTCCAATCAGAACTCATACATACTTACAAATGCTTTGGTTGACTTCAGCAGGGTCAAAAACCCTGGAAAACCTCAAAAAATAACGAATTTAAATTTTTCGGCATTTAAGCACTACTTATAAAACGTTTATAAGTAGTCTATGACTTGACCTGAATCACAACCTCTCGAACAAACGTTGAACGAAGTCCATCCGATTCCTACAAGCAGAGATACATGCCTTTAAAGTTTAGGCCTACTACGATGGTCTGATATCCAGGCCATCTCCTGGCTCTCCACTCACTCTGACAACTTAAGTGAGTGCGGCAATCGAAAAATCTGCCTTACCCTGTTTTTGGAGTCATCTCATGAGAGAGAGAGGCGAATGACCTTTTCTCTTCTCACCACATGCATCTAATGACATAGTGTCCCATCACATCTTACAGTCAGAGATCAGTGGTAGCGCTGGACAAAAGACATCCACTTTTGCACGACATGACACAAAGCATGCTCCATCCTGGACAAAATCCCTTCTCTGCTTGTAGTCTTGACACATACCCGATTCATACCTCTCTCCCGCTAAGATCAGGTCAAGGTCAATTTCAGGTCACTCCTCATGCCTCTGCTTGTAGTCCCATCACATCTTACAGTCACTGACCAGTGATAACAGTGGACAAAAGACATCCACTTCTGCACGACATGATACAAAACATGCTCCATCCTGGACAAAATCCCTTCTCTGCTTGCAGTCTCACCCTCTCTCTCTCCTGGAGAGATCAGGTCAAGGTCACTCCTCCCGCCTCTGCTTGCAGTCTCACCCTCTCTCCCGGAGAAGTCAGGTCAAGGTCACTCCCGGCTCTGGTTGTAGTCTCATCACAAAACACTCAGTAATACATCACGCCTTCACATTTTCCCGTTTTTATCACTACTTATAAAACCAGCAGTAATCACATCACGTATTTCATGACGCGAGACGGTAACCTAAGGTCACGCGAGGTCACGGCGATGACTCATCGCTGCACCGCACTGCACTTCCTTTTGGCATGGGAATTACTACAAAATGATTTCCAGGAACGCATCCCTTACGTAAATCGGGGTGTTACTGCACTCCAATCTTATCAGCAGAATCAATTGACCATTCATGTTGAAATGAATTATGCAGGTACCACTTAATCACGGAAGTCTTTTATCATGTTTAACAAAAGAATATGAAATGAGTGTAAGACGGTCTCAAATGCAATCTATGAAGCAATTTTTATCAACTTAAATGATAATTTGAATCTTTGGAATAAGAAAGACAATTATAGAAATATTGACAATATTTCTGATGTAAATCAATCCAGTATCAGTTTAAATGATCCTTCAACTCAATTACAATCTTTCATGCTTATCATGACTGATGAAGATACCTATGATTCAAGATATTTTACGCGCCTGAGACCACCCAAATCGGGGTGACATATGTATATGGCACCCCCGATTTGGGGGGGGGTTCAGGCGTGTAGAATACATGCTACTGACGTGGACTGCCGTCTGTTCTTGACCGCACATGCATGTGTTCAGGGGCGTAACAACCACCCCCGTGGCCCCGCGTTGCGGGGGGCCCCGAGCCTTGGATCAAGTTGGGGGGCCCCAACCTGCCAACTTATTCCTATATCACGTGGGATATATCTACTGTTATCATATTCATCAATTTGGTGGAGAAGTCTTGCCTGCATGACCTCTCAATAGTCTACAGAGGCTGAAGGATGCGGCATTGCTTCTTCCATCTCTTATTATGCAAGCAACACGTGGCTTTCCTATCAACATGAAAAGATGTTGAACTTAACCAAGGCGTCAAGTCCTTTATGAAGGGGTGGAAAAATCTCTAGTTTGTTTATGTTTACAGCAAGTCAGAGCTGTGGCTGGATGGTGATGACTTGCTGCGATAAACCGATTTCATGTGATGCACTCACAGAGATGGATTCATTTCGCCTGTCTGTGGGTTGTATGTATGCGTTCCTTTTTTACTGGCCATGAAGGAGCGCACAAGCGACAATCGTCAAATTGGCAATCATTCTATCATACAAAAAGTACTTGCTTTCGACTCAATTTTTCTCCGTGATGAATTCGTCAAATCGGAATATAATTTGCATCATTCGAATCCTCATGATCGGAACCTGCTGACTGTGTAAGTTTCATGTGACATCAACATGCTAGTTCGTCAGAATTCAGACTTCAATTTGCATTACGTTCAACGGAAATTTGGTCTTCCTGCCCCTGATTGTCCAATGAGAGTACTTTCAGTTATCATTGGTTCTTGATAACTTCATTTAAGCGAGAACAACCAAATGGAGTCAGTTATCATTGCAAGCTTCCGAAGTTTGACGTTCAACGACAGAATTTTTCAGCAATTGATATTTTGACTTGATTTGGAAAAGTAAGTATAGTCTTCAACGATGAAAATAATGAACTGATGATGCATTTACACATTCAAAGTCAATGGTGTAATACGGTATGGAGTAACCTCCTCAGCGGCTTAGTGCCTGGCCGCTGCGTCATTACTGGCAGCAGTAGCGACTAACTTCGACGTGTCGGCCCTCGCTACTGGGACACCTTCCCAGGTAATTGACTCTGGTGGGAACGTGGAATTTATTCCGCTGAGTGAAGCAGTCGAAGGAAAAAATCCAAGGCATAGGTGCACCATTGATTTGGCCATGAGAATTAGGATGACCCCAGTGACGGCTGGCCACCACTTACCTCATGTTTTAATAGTAAGATAGGAATTCCTCCCCTACTTCGTCCGGATGACCTGTCTGGGTGTTGTGTCGAAAGCAACAGCTTCGACAGTCTGAGAAGCTAGCGGGTACCCTGATCGGATGCCATCTGAGAAGGACCAACCTGAGAGTGGAGACGGAAGTTTCCAGTTGCGATCGATTCGCCAGCAGCTCCGGTCATGAGGCATTGGCGCGCCTCATCTCGGAAGTAGTTAAGTTAGGGGCAACTTTTAGACCTACTGTACATTATTATGGCTTATTTGGTATCAATTAGGCCTACTATTAGGCCCCCTTATTTGGTATCAATTCCTACAGCTAATCTTCAAGGGTAGCGGTATTTTAAATTCGATATTGTCATATAGTCGTCAATAGCCTGATCTACATGTTCATGTAGTAAGCTTCCGTTGCACAATATGGAAAATATTGCTGCCTCAAGCACTTAATGTACATGTGTAAATGTGAGATACAACGATCAAGCTCATAATAAAGCTTGATAAAAGAACAAAATTAGGCCTATGTGGTGTTAATCTGAATTTCGGTCTAAAGTCGCAAGTAAATTTCTGAAATTATTTTCAGATACATCGTTCGCTGCGATGAAACGAGCGTATGCCAGTGGTGCTCAAAAGCGTAAGAGAAGAAGAACACTTCTATCGGATTCTGCCACGTCTTCTCGAGCAATTGAAACCTACTTCAATGTACAATCGAGCAGCAGCTTGAAGGACAACCCTGTCGAATGTGATATCGCTCCCCTTGATCCTGACATTGATGATCCCCCATGTCTAGAAACGATTAGTGAGTCTTTCCATGTTTCACCGAAGACTCCAGAGTCGAAACAAAATTCTGCTTGTGAAGGCTCTCGTGAAGAATCCACTGTTTTGCCTGTTGAGGTTTCTGATGTCGATGTCTCTATCAGTGTACAACAAAAACCCTCTTCTGGCATTTCTAGTGATAAGTCCTTTGATGAAGAAGTTTCACTTTTTGATTTGAGTCACTCACATCCAACTGATAGAGGACACTATCCATCCACTATTTACTCAACCACCTTGAAAGAAATGATTGTTGCGCACGGTTCATGTAGACCGAATGATATAGATGATCGTATTCAAAAACACTATTGCTTTCGGAGTAGTGGCAATCTGAAGATAGACAGGGAATGGCTTTGTTATTCGCCTGTTTTGGAGAAGGCTTACTGCGAGGTTTGTTGGTTATTTGGAAACCGACAAAATTCAGCTTTTCGGATGGAGTGGGTAGCAGGTGTCGGTGTTGATGACAAGAAGAGTGGACTTTCGAAAAGAGTGAAGGTTCATGAGCAAAGCCAATCACACGTGGAAGCAACTCACATCTATCGGCAATGGAAGGAACAAAAGCGCGTGGATCAAGCAATCGAGAAAAACATTCGTGATGAAACCAACACTTGGCGCAAAGTTTTGACCCGTGTGATCCATATAATCCTCACCATGTCCTCCATGTGTACTGCTCTTCGTGGACACACTGAAACAATTGGCGATTTTGAATGTCAAGGTGGAAACTTCTTGGCACTTGTGAATCTGATGGCTCTCTACGACCCCATTCTGGAAAACATTCTTTCCAAAAAATCTGGAGCTACGCGCTATCTCTCTCCCACTATACAAAATGAATTGATCGAAGATATGAAACAAACTTTGCGATCATGCCTAGTCAACCAGATATCTTCTGCACCTTTCTTCTCGATTATAGCTGATACAACAAGTGACGTTTCTCGCGTAGATCAGCTTTCTGTTATCGTGCGCTGGGTGGATGGCGCGAATATACACGAAACATTTTTGGGATTTCTGGTTGTCAAAGACGCAACTGCATCAGGAATCACCAAGCTACTCTGCCAATTCTTGCAATCAATCGGATTGGACTTGACAAAGTTGAGAGGCCAAGGTTATGATGGAGCATCTGTGATGAGTGGCCGCACTAAAGGAGTGAAGCAACAAATGAAAGATCACATTGGTGGTACATCATCTATACCTTTCGTTCATTGCGCCTCACACAATCTAAATCTGGTCATAAATGACTCCGTGAAAGCTGCGACTGATTCGATTGGGTTCTTTGATACTTTGCAAGAACTTGCAAGTATTTTTCGGATCCAGTTTGAGTAGATGGGCAGAACTTGCGCTGGCAGCTGAGCACGCTAACATGCTGACATTGAAAAAACTTTGTGCAACGCGATGGTCATCCAGGGTTAAGGCAGTCCGAGCTGTGAAGAATCGTTATTTGTGTATACTGAAGGTCTTGAAACGCATCTCCCTCAATGCCAGCACCAAGAAGGAGCGTGATGATGCAAATGCATTAAAAAAGAAAATAGAGTGCTTTGAGTTTGTACTTTTCATCGTATTTTGGGAGAGCTTCTTATTAGTAATTGACAGAGCTTCGAATGAGCTGCAATCGCGCCACATGGATCTGTGTCGGGCTACTCTTCTTCTGCGCATGGCGTTCAGAGATCTGCGATACCTTCGAGATGATAGGGAAAATGTCTATGAGACAGCAGCAGCTATTGCTAAAGACTGGAAAATCGAAAGTAAATTCACCGAGAAGAGGGCACGAAAAATAAAGCGGTTCCACGACGAACTCTCCTGCGATGAACGATTGATTAACCCAGAGGCGGCATTCAGGGTGCATATCTTTTATCCAGCTGTTGATACCGCATTGGAGCAATTGAGCTCAAGATTCAAGGGTCAGGCAGATGTTTGTGAAGCTTTCGACTTTTTGAATCCTTCAAATCTGGCAGAGTATTCTTCAACTTCCATCAAAGCTGGCACATCATCACTTTTGGAGCTGTTTCCGTCAGATTTTGGTTCTTCTCTTGATTTAGAGACTGAGTTAAGACAATTCGCTCATCAATTTAGGCCAGAGCTGAAGAAATTGTCCTCCATGCAATCCCTGTATGAGCTTCTCAAGCAATCGAAATTGTTATCATCGATGCCTGAAACAGCTACGGCAATTTAATTGTTTTTGACTTTGCCAGTGACAGTTGCTACTGCGGAGCGATCATTTTCGAAGTTGAAGATCATTAAGAACTATCTGCGCTCATCGATGTCACAAAGTCGATTAGATGGCCTGTCCCTGCTAGCCATTGAGAATAAGGAAGCACGAGATGTTGATTGGGATGTTGTTGTAAATACATTCGCGTCTAAAAATACTTCTCGCCGCAGCAGATTTAATCTGTAGTTACTAGTGGTAGTACACGTTCATCATTTTGAACATGGTATAATTCAAAGTCACATCTCAGTTGACGTAGGCCTACATAACTCTAGACTCTTCATGTAGCGGTACCTCTTCGGAACTCTAAGTTTTATAGAATACTCTCTTCAAAAGGATTTCAACGAAAAGCATGATTCACTGATACTAAATTTGAGCAACTTAACATACGGCAGTACTTTTAACTTAGATGTGACTTTGTGTATATCACATATATAGGCCTACTTTGGTGTATATAGATACCGGTAACTGGCCTTGTATCCAGTCTGACTAGTGACTCATGATGTAAATACGATGATGAAGAATGCATGATGTGATCATGATGTACAAGGCAGATGATGAGTTGAATACATGTATGAAGATGATGAGTTATATAAGTATCTCTGAGTTTTTGTGAAACACAATTGGCTAGTTTTTCTTTCACTTTTTCTGAAACGTTCCTGTTGATGCAAATATATATTTGATACGTACAAATAAATTAGTTTTTATCGAGTCAATCATGTAATAGGTTATTATTGTTATACTCACTGCGATACAATCAATTGATAATACTGCATACCGTTACGTAGGTACCCGTACGCGTAGCAGTTATAAGCCTAATACCATGCAGCTGATGATGGTTGGATTTGTTAGGCCAAGTAGCGCTCCGGCCAGCTCATTCTAAATATAGCCTATATGTAGCGCTTTATGTATATGGCGAGGCATGGGGCCCCTTAGAAAATCTGCGGGGGGGCCCCGTCGATCAGCGTTACGCCACTGCATGTGTTGGATTGGACCGATCCAGAACAGGAAGGCACGAAATCTTCCATGTCCAGAGCGCAGACGATTCAACTGCACCCATTTAGCTCTTTTCAGATTACCAAAAATGTGCATTCACATCAACTCCACATTCTGTGTCTGATTTACTTCAATTCATGCATGAATTCATGTTTGTGACGAGTACTAATTGCCCTTTTGTATGCTTTTAGAAGTTTTGATAGTGTCTTTCCAACTCGTACACTGCAAGTCATACGTGAAACTTTACCTGCAAAAATCGACCAGCCAAAAAATTGTGAAAATGCGTGAAATTATCAACGAAAATTGATATTCAGCAATGTTAACCTTTTTCACCTTCTCTAGACCATTTTGGCACCTATTTTTGCTCTTGTTTGGACTACGCCATTGGTTCAATTGCTTCACCTAACATGCCAATATCAGCCAAAGGAGAGAAAACTATTTTTTCGGCCCCACGTGTTTCACCTTTTGGCACATTACGATTTGCAGTGTATATTATTTCGAATGTCATTTAAAAGAAAAATCAACACCTATCTCTCTCTCTCTCTCTCTCTCTCTATGTCTCTGTCTATCGCACACGTTTAATCAGAGCAATGTCTTTGGACAAGGATGGATTCCAAACTGGGACGGCATATTCTAGGTGTGGGCGAACTAAGGAGATGTAAAGCTTCATAAGTTCTTCATAATTAGCTTGATAGTCATGTAAATATCAATTCACAGATCTAGTCTCTACTAAAGCAGGAAAAGAGCACTCATAATTGGCATAGATAATGCTCCTTCCAATGCATTGGAGTAAACATTATTTCTCACGCGGTCAGTTATCTATTTTACTGGTCTAATAAAACGATAGGATATCTAAGTTATACATGTACGGAGTCAAATATAAAAAGTTCCTCCGACTTAGGTATATGACGTATTCCGCTCATCAATTTTCAATGAATGTTTAACATAAATTCGTAAAACAGGAAATTCACGAGACACACATTATACATAAAGCCTATCAATTTAAGTCTGATCGCCATTGCTTGCATCAACAACCAAAAAAAAGTCAGTATGAATGTGTTCAATACGCCGAAGAATGCCAGATCATCAGTTGGTTCTCTTCTTCCTTCAATTCGACATTGTTTCTCAGAAAGTTGCTGTAGCTCTTGCCCATTGATTAATCGCTGAACAAGTGCATCGATAATCAAAGGCTTCGACAAAGTGATTAAACTTTGCAAGTTCTCTACAGAGGAAGCATCAAAGAGCGCTAGCAAATCACTCAGTAATAATTATTTGTTGTTCCTATATCATTCAGTGTTCACTGAGTACATTGGGAGATACATTTCGAAAAGAAAATACGAAAAGAGAGAGAGAAAGTTCAGTGCTCCTATATTTGAACAATTTTGAAACAGCTTGTGGTTCTAATTTTATCATGAGGACTTTATCGATGCATCATGGAGCGTGCGATTCCGAATATTTGACATTCGATGATTGAAAGTCTGAATTTTTCTACACCTCTTTTCACTATAAGCTTGATAATTTCCATTGAAATAAATTAAGAATATGTGACATTTGTCATTTTCTTATTTATCTAGATATTAAAATTAGAACCACCTTAATAATTGATGCGATGCTCTATTTGAAAATGTGCAGCAGCATTACAAAACTGAGCACATAGAAAGTCTTGATAATCTATTTTGAAGATTCTGCTCAAGATCTGCTAGTGCATGTGGTGCGATGACATTGTTTTCAGTGATCATTGTTTTATGATGATCATTATTTTCCACTTTTGATTCATTTGGTCTTCATCAACGATATGCATTTATCGAACACAGCTGTAGATATTTACCGTTTCTTCCATCAGTCTTGCAACATGCATACAGTTTCAATTAAATCAAACCATTAGACATAACCTTCAGAAAGCATTAGCAAATCTATATACATATAGTGGAGATGAAGGTGCAATTGCTACCGGGCTCTGTTCATAGTGTGCACATTAAATGGAAATCATGTATTAATGCGCATTGTTATCAACATATTAGGCTAATATAATTTCGATGTAGAGATATAACATCATGCTAGCCTATTAAACTTGACAACATGGATGATTCATATAAATAGTTTGCCTATACCAGCGTGTTTAATGCTATTGTATGCATGTAAAATAATGCACTCTTGCGATGTGGGAAATTCCCATAGAATTTCCATAGAGATTTATTGTGGTGCGGGAATGAAATACCGCGTTACACGACAACTTTGTCTAGGCATACATGATAATAGGTGCGAACACCCACGTAAGGCGATTATCTCACACGTCGAAATGGTGAATAGAAAAATACCGTCATTTTTACTGAGAAGTCATTGCAAAAAATAGCGCGATTGATTCCGTCTATGGTATCATATACACATATACAGGACACAAAACATGTAGTATGTTTATGTAAGTAGACATTGAATGCGTTCATGTACGATATGCGCATAGGAGGTAGGACTTGAGAAGAAGCTTAAAAGTTCTGTGGTGGGGTTGGATGATGGAGGAAGGTAGTGAATTCCAGCTTCGTGCTGCTGGGACAGTAATAGAGTGTTCACCAATTATTGAGCGGCGCATAAAAGGGAAATGAAGAGAGAATGAGTAGGCAGATCGCAATGCAGATCGTCCAGGGAGACTGTGGACAGGTGTCAGTTCATATGCAAGGTAGGAAGGCGCTTCATCCCACAGACATTTGTGAGTGATAGTGGCGAAATCATTTGTGAGTCGGTGGTCAATCCTTGCCTGAACTATAAGCCATTGCAAGTCTTGGAATAAGGGAGCAATTTGTGAGATGGGACTGGAGGCGAAAATAGTCCGAGCAGACGAATTGAGTAGGGTTGCAATCGTCGGAGCTGAGCAGTAGGCAAACCACACAGAGAAGCAACGCAGTGGTCCAGGCGAGGAATAACAAGGGCCGTTATCAGCACCACCGCGAGAAGATATATCTTGGTATATGCAGTTTGAACGAGGTGTTTGAGTCGAGCTGGACACCCAGGCACTTGATGTTGGGGGTAGGGGAGATGATCAGATTCCCAATGCGAACAGGAACTAGACTTGAAGAATGTAGCAACTCTCTTTGTCTGGTGGCGAACCACATTACGTTAGACTTGGCAACATTGAGTTGAAGACTATTGGCTTCGAACTATGAGATGAGGGAGTCGAGACAATCAGACATTTGCAGGCTTAGCTCATGCGTCTTGCTTACGGGAAAGAAGATATATTTGCATGTCATCAGCGTACACATGGATCTTGAGTCCATTGCGTTGAACAAGGTTAACTATGTCGGTCGTGTGATCAATAACTGAGCCCTGTGGAATACCACATGACACAGTGGTCGAGGTTGAGGTGCTGAACCCATATTTCGCAAATTGGGGCGATCATTGATGTAGGAGCGTCACCATTGAAGTGGTAGTCCAGTCATGCAGAATGACGAACTGCAGAGACTGTGACTAATAGAGAACACAGTAGACAGAGCTGACCTACATGTATGTCCATGAAGAGTAAAATATCGTATGTTATCTTTAAGACAGCAGTTTCCGTTGAGTAATTTAGCCGATAGGCAGATTTTAAACTTGGCAGTAAATCGTCGTATGAAAGGTACGTGATCCAAGTTGATCGGACACAACTCTTTCAAGAATTTTTGACACCACTGGAAGGTTCGAGATTGGTCGGTAATTGCGGATATCAAAATAGTCCTTCATATTCTCATTCGCAACAGGTGTAACACTCGCAGTTTTCCATGCTTTGGGAAAATAGCCGGCAGTCAATGACAAATTGATCAAGTGTGTGATGAATGGCTGTGTGATGAATGGCGCAATGATATCGACACATGCTTTAATCAGATATGTAGGACAGGGATCACTTGAGATGATTTATTGGGGAGGCGGATGACTGCACGTTCAATGAAGTCTTGGCTAATGGTGCGGAACGAGTTCATTGAAGATTCAGTCAGGGTGAATGTGTTCATGGAGGTGTCAGCCGTAGCATCCACGACGTTGGAAATCCTTTCGGTGAAGTAGTCGGAACATTCTGAGGCTGTCAGAGAGTCGGTCAAAGGTGTGCGACCACGACTCATAATCACATCCACAGATTTCCATAGCCTCTGAGGACAGTAGCGATTTGAATTTGTTCTGACGATAAGTAGATAGTTGAGTGGACTGATTTTCATTTGCTGCACGTCCAGGTCAAGGTCAGTGGCAGATGAAAAATGGGGATGTTAAAGTTTCCGTAACTGACGTTTATGCCATCGAGTGCGTCGCTTGGCTTCTTGAACAAGTCTTGAACAGTCTTGAACACGTCATCGAAGCAAGGGTCGGAAGGTATATGTCGAACTTGTACGGTGCAGAGAGGGACCAGTCGATCAAGAGTGGAGATGATGATAGCGTTGTCAGTAGTGGCGAAATTGTCAGCATCGAGCAACTGCCAGGACTCGGGTTGGCCAATGACTGAGTTGGAGAGTTAATGACGAAATTGATCGACGCTTAGCTGATTCCAGGGTTGGATGGTTGATGTGACGTAGTGTGGGGTTGATAGCGTAAAAGGAATTGACCAAGTGAGTAGAGAATGGTCAGATACACCAGGATCAGAAATGTGAACGGGAATCGGCTGAAGATCAGAGCGACTGAACACAACATCGAGAGTTCCTCCAAGATCATGAGTGGGAGAGGTGACATTGCAAGACAGACCGTAGTCGGCTAAGAGAGTGCGGAGAGTAGCAGCACTGTGGTTGTCAGACTTTTCGAGGTGAGGTCAGAGAGGATGATGGGACAGGGTCCAGTTGAAACTTGGTCCAAGAGTGGCGAGAGTTTGTCGAAAAAGGCATTTGTTACAGTTCCGGTTCTGTAAATCAGGATGACAACACAAATGTCGCCACCGTAAGTCAGTCTGGCACACGCGAGCTCGAAGGTTGAAATACTGACACTGTGGGGCACAAGAATCTGGTGTGCTCGTAGAGTAGACATGATGACACCACTATGGTTTGTTTGAAGAGAGTCAACCTGAGCGCGGGTTCGGGGCGCGTCTGTCACTATGAATCCACCCTGAGGGAGACGCTTAGCAGAATCCGAATCACTGTAGTGCCAAGTCTCGGTGAATAGCAGAACACAACATCAAGAGAGCGAGATCGTTGGACTTCAAGAATGTCATCAACTTTCCGATGTAAAGATCTTATATTGAGGCGACCAAATGAAAGAGAACGACCAAGACGAAGAAAGTCGCGCGGAGCACGTGGTATGGGTGTCAAAAACAGCGGCGTGGGGTCGGAAGAGGGTTATTCCTCTCAGATACTGATTATGTGACAGTGCCGAGAGATGAGTGGAAACACGGGTGGAAACTGTTTCGTGCACAGGTGGGGCACGTTCACAGTGGATCACAGAGGGAATATCAACGGCAGGTGAGGGAATTCCATAAACATGACGCCTAGAGATGAGAACTGTACTGTAACTAACTGTAACTGTTCATGCAATGTAACTCAGTGTGTGCATCAAATGTAGTTCATGCATCTGTCCATCATCTTGCCTTGGTGCTCCATTGAACTTGTTGGTGTATTTGAATAAATAAGTAATTTCTATTCAAATACTCTTGATAGTCAGAGACATATCAATCACAATTTTCCTTGATCATCATACCACGTCGCCTAATAAAATTCTCTACGCAACTCGTGCATGAGATTGCTTCATCATATCATTCGAACTCGCTACATTTAAATGGTCCTCACCCTACGGGTTTGGGCATTTAAGTTATCTAACTCTTAGAATGCTATAAAGAAGCAATCATGCGCTAGTTGTGTAAATAACTATTTTCATTAACAGTGGGAGTAATTATCTAAACTACGATCAGTCTCCCTAGCCCATCATTTTCATACTCCTAGACTTCATTAATTGATACATTGTGTACATAAACAAATGCATTATTACAATGCACTTACCATTCCACGTAAAGACTAGTAAAAAGCTTTCAGATTTCAAATCAACGAATCCCATAGAAAGGGTGGTTAGCATAATGTGAAACCAAAAGGAAGTAATTATAGGTTCATTTACGGGTTCTTTTCATTAAGTTGTTTATTCTAAGTAATTGAAAAATGAGGGAATCAGAAAAGCGAAAAAGCAGTAAAACCAAAAAAGACATCACATTTTTAGCTTTAAAGGATGCTTTTTTCTTATCCTAATCATAACACCAATAAACAACTGGCTTTCCCAAAATACTCTCTCCTTAATATAGCCAAGATGATATCATTCTATGAATATTTCTGACCCTGTAAATGTACAGTATAGATCTGAAATTGAAAAATTGATATTTGAAGAGCAAGATCTCTAAGATAATATAGAAGCGAAGCTTGTTATAGAGGTAGGATTGTTAATTTTCTGCTCCACAGTATCTTCTTTAATTATCATGACAAGGATGTTTGCTGTGCATATGGGTAACAATCAATTTTGAAAACTGTATTTCACGAATCGATTTATACCAGGGATACCGGAACGAATTTTGGGCAAGGGGGCAAGAATGTTGGAGCAGAGCACATTTCTCGAATCGATTTATACCAGGGATGCCGGAACGAATTTTGGGCAAGGGGGGCAAGAATGCTGGAGCAGGGCACATGTGGTAGTGTAATATACATACATTTTCAATACCAAGAAGCTTAAGATATTAAAGTCTTTCACATATACCGGGTGTCCCACAGCGAACCCCCCCAACACAAAATCTAGATTATTTACTTGAAGTTTGGTGACTTCGGCTTGATAAGAGCAGCTTGGGTTGTTGTTAGATATCAGTGTATGCTATCATTAGGATATATTAGGATAGGATCATCATCATATTAGATAGGATCATTAGGATAGCGCTTGTCTTCATTTCGCAAACAATAATTGCAAATTCAAATTCAAATTTCTAACTGAAATGCTGCTTCATGTTTAATCATTTACAATTAGTCATGCCACGTCAACACACGATTGAGGAACGCGTGTTCATTGTGAAAAGATATTATCAAACTGGCAATTATCGTGAAGTAGTTCGACGCTTTGAAGACACGTATACAAGACCAATTGATAGGAAATCGATTCCATCATTGAGTAAGAGATTTGAGTCCACTGGAAGAGTTGACGAAGAGGGACATGGTAGACCATCAAGTGAAAGCCATAGTAAACAGGTAGCCGCGGTTGCCGGTGCTATCACTGAAATGGGTGATAATTTCTCTATCCGCAAGGCATCCGCTGATATTGACATTTGAAAATCTACTGTTCATCGAATTCTGAAAGTCGACTTGGGATTGAAAAGCTATCATTTCTCGTTGCATCAAGAACTTAATGAAGACGATCCTGATCGACGTTTGAATTTTTGTGAGGACTTACTACGTTTATTGGAACGAGATCACCAATTGATCAATAAAGTTGTCTGGACAGACCAGGCGAAGTTCTTTTTAAACGGAACTGTGAATCGCCACAATTCAGTCTATTGGTCAGATCACAACGAGCTTCGTCTAAGCACCAAGTCCATGGACCAACGTGGTGTAACAGTGTGGGCTGGCATTTCATCCCGAGGTGTGACGGAGCCATTCTTCTTTCGAGAGACTGTCAAAGGAGAGAATTATCTTAGTATGCTGCAAAGCGTGCTGCCGCGAATCACCGATCTTGGGAGCATTTTCATGCAGGATGGGGCACCGGCGCATTATTACCGTTCCGTCATAAATTACTTAAACAGTAATTTTCTGAACCGCTGGATTGGACGCCGTGGTAGCCTTTTGGAATGGCCTCCAAGATCACCAGACTTAACACCGCGTGATTTTTTTCTTTGGGGACACGTAAAAGAGATTGTATACAGGAGTTATCCTCAAACCTTGGATGAATTGGAAGACTATTCGCACTGTGTTTCGTGACATAGACGAGCTTTTATGTAGAAAAGTATGTTCTGAAGCTGTTCAAAATAGATTCGACTCTGTGTGCAGGAAAATGGTCAACATATTGAACATAAATTATAAAAGTTTAATTAAGACGCGTTTCGTGCTTTGTATGAACTGCAGAAATTACTCTAATAAGGGAATAATGACCTTTTGATCACAACGTATCAATGTAGGCTATATTATAATTTGAGATAATGATGGAAATCGTTTGGGGGGGCGGGGGGGTTCGCTGTGGGACACCCGGTAGAGACCAGGGTAATAGTGTTCGGCACGAGTAGACTATTCACTCTCAAAGTTTTACTCGATTAGTGACTCCGAGTACCCGAAGCAAAATACAAGTGTGTGATAACTTGCCAAGAGTCCTCTAAGTATTAATCCACTCGTAATAGGACCTCTTATTTCATTGTTTTCTTCATTCAAAATGATAATTCTTAGATCTGAAGTATCGTATAGAAACCAATGACTCCATGTCCAAGATGAGAGAATGTGAATATTTCTATTCGCTTTTACTCAGATCGATGGTTGCCTATTTCGTTGCATTTGAAGCTTTCAGCATAAGATGATATGATTGAAAGTACCAGTTGTAGAGATTAAATAGGCTGCCATTAAATATTTCAATAAGGCAAAACATGATATGCAGCAAGAGAGGATATTTCTATTATGATGGGAGACATAGCTGTCAAGAGACTTCATAATATCTAAAACTGAAGCTCGTCTTCAGTCGTGAATAAAATTCCGTGTTCACAGAAATCATGCATTACTGAGTGTCCATAATAGTAGACACTGTTGATAAACAATTATACAAGGGTGGTCTGTTCTATAAACATATATATATATATATACATTATACATCATAATCAGAAAATGGTGAAATAATTATTTTTCAAGCTTTTCAGTTCAACAAAGGGGATACATTCTCAACGACAGTAAACGTAGGTCCATGAAGCTTTGAAGCTTCGTCGATTTCATCTCAGAAGAAAATTGGCATGTTTACAGTAGATTATTCATTATTTATTGCATCAGATAAAAACTGGTTAGTTTAACGAATTATTTTGAGCGGCAAATTTGCCAAAACAAAATCTATATAGGACGTATTGCCAAGAAACCATTTTTAATGACAGCAATACGGTGAAGAGGAAAAACTTCCCCCTTTTTGTATGGCCGATTTTTTAAAAAGTGTATAAAACATTGATAGGCTTTCTATAGTCGATCTTATAGGATCGCATGAATGCGTAAGTCTGCGTAAACTATTTTTTAACGCATTTATGCCCGCTATAAGTTGTAGTCGGTGGATCATCCTGATCTTCTGGATTTATTAAGCCTGTGGTACTGTGAGTACTTCCCCAAAATATTTGGGTCACATATCCAGTAGTTACATAGATAAAGGATGATCGTTAAAACGATCTATGGAAAATAGTGTCAACAATTTTCAAAATTGGGAACATGGCATTATTGACAGAACATGGCATCTACTATAAAATATAAATGTATATTATTGTCATACTATATAATTAATGATGAAACTAAGTGAAAGCTAAAATAACGGATAGTAATTTCATTTTAGACGCCAGCAATAAAATAGTGTGCTAACATAAGGATATTTGCTTTGGGAAAATAATTACTTGGTAACGACATGTAACTCATTAGATTTTTACAGCAAAAGAAGTAGTGATTGATCGACTGATTGCACAGTTCCCATTATTTTATTTATTTTGTTTGATTCAATATATTCTATTGTAATATAATAAATCTGGGCATGTAGGCCTACATATGAATGCATGAATGCATTAGAGAGTTTATTTATAAAAAGTCTAATATCCACGAATGTGGTGCTGAAAAAAGCAGATCTTGGCATGTAAATTGACAGAGCATTTGACAAAACGGCCATCTTCTTCTTCTTTCCTTTTGGAGGTATTAGACCTTCTTCCACATTTTTTTCATCATCTGGAACTTCTACAACAGCATTGAAGAGGTTTCCTGGTAAATTTTGAAATTGTGGTTGATCTTCATCTCCCTCCTCTTCGTCTGAGCCTTCTCCTTCACTTCGCATAGCCTACCATTGATTTAAAAAAATTCATGTTGACCGGGTGTAACTCAATAGTGAGTGCAGAAATCATTTTGTCAGAACAATTGGCATACGTATGACATGTAGGCCTGTAGTACTTCTTGATAAATGCTTGGTGAATAATTTTTAAAAGCATACATTCGAATAGTCATCTTTGTTATGGCTGTCACAAGTCGAAGACATGGCATTCATGCTAAATTTTTATTCAGTTCAGGTAATATAGGTATGCCTAGATTGTCTTTATTGTTGTTTCTAATATATTTGACTTTCTGACTTGGTCGTTAATGTTTGCAGATTAGTTCATACTTAGATTAATACTTAGCTGTATGTTATACTCAGTTCAGTGTGAACGGGCCTTAAAGTAGTAAGAAAACGGCGAACACCCGACCGGCGCGCCCCCCCTCTGGAACGACAGAGGTTGTGGTCTGTCGTGGTGTGCCGGCCAGGTTGGTTCACGTTCACAAAATGTTCGCTGACTCCCCCCCCTCTGGAACGGCAGAGTGTCGTGGTGGTCTTAGGCGACCGCCAGGATTTGTCTTGAGGCTTTAGTGTGTGATGTTTTTCGTGCAATCTGCTGAATGTTGGGTTGTAAAATGAGCTGTTTCGAGTGGAAGGAGTGCTCGGATGTGAAAACGGAGGCCAGATTTGGATTCAGCGTGAAATTCTGCATCGGTATGGTGAATTTGAACGCAATCGGAGAGAAAAAATTTCGCTGACGTCCCCCCCCCCTCTGCACCGACCTTCCAACTTTGCTTCTAGTGGACGGATTTTGTCGTGCCATAGCTCGTTTGAAAGCTAAGAGTGAGACAAATTCAGTGAAACAAACGGCTTGTTCATATCTGTCTTCGTTTAGATGTGAGACGCCATTTAAGATTTTGGGACATTGGCGAAAAACGACAGAGTTAGAATTTGGGACGTTTTGGGCTGTAGCTTCAAAACGAAGCATCGGATTGGAAAATGGATTTCAGATTTGGAATCAGCGTGAAATTCTCTATCTGTATGGTGAGTTTCAAGGCAATCGGCGAGAAAAAATTTTCAACATTTTTCGAAAAAACGACAGAGTTAGAATTTGGGACGTTTTGGTGTGTAGCGCCCAAACGAACCGTCGGATGAGAAAACGGAGGCCAGATTCGGATTCAGCGTGAAATTCTGCATCGGTATGGTGAATTTGAACGCAATCGGAGAGAAAAAATTTTCGCTGACGTCCCCCCCTCTGGAGAGCTCGCTTCGATTTTGGCTTCCAGTGGACGGATTTTGTCGTGCTATAGCTCGTTTGAAAGCTAAGAGTGAGACAAATTCAGTGAAACAAACGGCTTGTTCATATCTGTCTTCGTTTAGATGTGAGACGCCATTTAAGATTTTGGGACATTGGCGAAAAACGACAGAGTTAGAATTTGGGACGTTTTGGGCTGTAGCTTCAAAACGAAGCATCGGATTGGAAAACGGATTTCAGATTTGGAATCAGCTTGATGTTATTGTCCAATGAGGATCATCATCCAATGAGAATCAAGCATTTCTATATAAATAGCGAGCCTTCCACAGTGAGAATCATTCCATCGTTGAATCACACGAGTGACGGACGCACATTTTCTCTCTCTCTATTCTATTATCCAACTAAAATGGTAAGTCGCTACTTTCCTTCCTCTCCTTCCTTGAACGTAAACTTAATACAATCTTTTTCATTTTCAGGCATCTACTCTATCTGCTGCACTAGTAGGACAAAATGGCGGTCAAACGTTACAAGGTTCGCTACGATCAGATCATCTACAACTGAGACCAGTGGAAGAAACAACCAAGGTACATAATCCTACACCGCTACAGCGTAAATTTAAACAAGTCTTGCGTTATGACGATCATAGCGTAGTACTCCAAACGGGAATGCTCCCTTCCACGGATGTCAAGATAATGCGCAATCAGTATGGGGACTACATACTGATCCCCGTGAGTCCATACATTCACCACCAACTTGATATTATTGAGGAGTACGTGACATTAAATATGGACATTCCTACTCCTCTTGCTCAAGAGTGGAAGGCGAGAGATGACAAGGATACTCCCTATAGAAAGATTTGGGATGGTAATCACATTTGCCTACCAGTATCACATTGGTGTACCTACTATAAGAATGATGAGCTCGGAGAAGGTACTTGGGATATCCTTTTCAAAGTGAATGGGCTATATTATGGTCGACACAAGGATAATAAAATAGCCTCTCTCTCCATGCATATGGAATCCATCCTATATATTCCAAAACCACCCAACGTGGATGACATAATTGATCAAATCCTTAACAGCAGTGGTACGAAGCGCAAGTTGGAGAAGAATGCTGCATCAAAACGCAAATCAAAGAAGGAGAATTACTAGTCCTTTCCTAACTCTACCCTATGAAAATTCGCTTATGTTCTTTGAGTGTCGTAGACGTGGTCTTATTAGATACATTTTACTTCTTCGTTGCCATCATATCATTTGTGTATTTTGTCGTGAAAAGCATCGATGTAATTCTTCATTTTGTAATATGTTATAGAACGTTTCCTTAGATGTGTAATTTCCGTTTTAGGCTTCTATCATCATTTTTATGGATTGTGAGGGTGAACCTGTACAGGAGCTCAGTGCTATTGCTATGAACAATTGGACATATCAGATTGTTAGTGTCTATCATCAACATGCCAACTGCGATCCCAATGTTGATCAATGGGCGAGAAAACACATTCATGGACTTAATCTGAAATATTTGCAAGACTATGGCTTTTCTTGTGAGAGTGCTCTTCTTATTGACTTTAAACGATGGTTAGCTACTTTCAATGTTACACGCATCTTTTGTAATAATCCTGGTAAGGAGAGGAAAGTATTTCCCAATCTAATCATTGATGATATTTTGCTCCCGCCTTGGGATAGTAGAGTGAATCAACACTACCATGAAGTCACGAAACGTTTTAAGGATTTGTGTGTTCCTATTTTGTCTATTCGTTGTAGTAGCTACGTTCATAACCAATGCTTCTTTCCTCCTTACCTCAACACTGCCAAAGTCCTGTATGGTTATCATTGCTCGCTGTATGATAGTTACCAGCTGTATCTATTTTATCTCTTTCAAACCATTGATTTATAATGCATGCTTGTTACCGTTATTCAATAAATGTTACTATGAGAAGAGTTGTTTTCATGCAATGGATGGGTTAGATAAAGGGCGATCATGTCTTTCTCAAACGACTGCGGAACATTACATTTTCATAGGCAAAGTTTAAAAGGAGCTGTTCAAGATTATGTGATAAATTTTCATAAAGATGAGACCGACATCGAAGCAGTGGTCGATGATGCTAGCACTCTATTTCTAGAGTTAATGAATACATTCTCTGATAGCATTATCATGGCGCGATTAGTTGCGAAAATTAAGTTTAGTCATTTTGGAAAGGAAGAGGTGGAAAGTCGCACTTTCCATTTTGCTTCTTATTCAATGGAAGTGGTAGATCACCCCGAAGAACTTTTTAAAAGACATATGATAAAAATTGCTGAACGTCTTAACGCATTTAACCATCATGGTAGCAGTCTAGTGATTGAAGCGATTTCAGATATTCACATTCAACTTTCCATAAAGAAAAATTGAAAATGCAGTGGTACTTGATTGTAGCACAACTGGTTTTCGAGCTATGTCTGCTCACTCTCGAAGTATATTCCTTCTGTACATGCGTCTATTATTTAGAAAAGGCTAGCAAATTCATATCTTCAAAAAGACTTGCTATAGACATCAGTAACGGTGAAACTATGTGTTGCGATGTATGTAAGCGAAAGGATGGAAATGAAAAGCGCATCTTCAAGAGATGTAAGCATGCTTTTTGTCAACGCTGTTTCATACGTAATTGCATTCAACTTTGCCAATGTAACCACTGTGATATTGCTCATTTCGAGTGTCACTTATGTCGCAATAGTTAGTACCTATGCAAATGTGGTAAAGATAGGTTTTAGCAAAGACTAACACGGAAAATGGCGAAACGTAAAATGACGAAACGTAAAAGTCAAAAGTTTTCTTCAGCCATTCAAGCTCTTCGACGAATGAAAGCAAATCAGCGATACAATGCTATACGACATGCTAACGATAAATTCATTTGTGAAATTATTTCTCATGTGAGGAAGTTGAGGACGAAGAAATTAGCGCCAAAACAACGAAAGTTACTTAAGCGATATGCTACGAAATTGCGTTTCATCTCCAATCCTAAAGTCACCCTTCAAAGAAAGAGGAAAACTCTAACACAAAAGGGCGGTTTCCTTTCAGCAATACTTCCAATTATAGCTCCTGCCGTGGGCAACCTATTGGGAAATATCTTTGGCTCTAAGCGTTAATTATATAAATGTTGAGTCTCAAAGTAATAAAATGGATTTCAGACTTCAATGTGATAAAGTTCTGACTGTATCAGGTCCATCTCATGCAGGTAAAACTGTTTTCACGCTGAATTTATTGGATAAAAGAAGGTAGTTGTTTAAGGAACCTATCAATCGAGTGATTTGGTGTTATGGTATTTATCAACCGTCCCTGTTTCAGGAATTGCAAAGTCGCAACTTTATTCGACATGAAGGAATTATTCCAGTGGATAAACTTCAGTCTAATGATGTTGTTGTATTGGATGATTTATTAAAAGAAAGTAAGAATTCCAAAGATGTTACAGATATGTTCACTCGTGCAGCACATCATAAAAGGTGTTTTATCATCTATATCACACAAAATTTGTTTCCTGATGGAAAAGAAGCTCGTACACGAAACCTGAATACACACTATTATGCTATTTTCAAGAATCCGCGAGATAAAAGTCAATTTGAAATTTTAGCGCGACAAGTTGCACCCAGAGGATCAAAAGCCTTAATTGAAATTTTTCAAGCAGCTACTGAAAAACCATACGGTTACTTATTCATTGACTTTACGCAAGAGTGTCCGGAAGAATTTAGATTTCGAAGTGATATTTTGAAAACTCCCATGATTATCTACAAACTATGAGTTCTTATTCTCGCATGATTGTTATTCCTCAGGATGAATATGTACAATTGACTGTCATGCAGCAAGTAAAGCAACCTCTTGCAAATCAAATGTATAGGAAAGAAATAGATTATCAGCAAAATGTTCACATCAAAGATCCACATCGTGCTGTATTATTACAATCGGAAACTGTTGAGCAATTGAAAAACTTGAAGAATAAGATGCGTGACTCTGTATCGACTGCTACACCTTTAGCATCTCGCGCACATGCCATATCTCTTTTCAACAGTATTGAACCCCATCTCAATGTAAATGATAGAGGAGAAATCATTACAGATGAAAATAAAGTGATTGATGCTTCACGTTATGAAGACTTGATTCAGTATGCAACACGTAGAAAGCGCCGTCAGGGCTATGTTCCACCTGGTTGGACATACTTTCTTAAACTATTGAAAAAGCATAATGTGCCAAAATTTGCTTTAAATAATGAGACATCGAAAGAACTTGATTCAACAGTGGCTACTGCTCCAATGCTTCAGACGATGAAAATGCCAACAAATTGGTTTAAGGCGTCACCTGCTACATCCCCTCCCACACTCACTAAGCAAACAAGAGGAAGAACTCGACGTAGATCTACATCACCACTAAAACTAGTAAAAGGAAAACGTAAAACAGCTCCTTCCAGGAAATACATGTTCTCAGATTATTAATATGAAGCAGATGTGTTACTTGCCATGTAATGAGCCGCCAGAGGTGAATGTCGTTGTCACTTGCACTTGCTGCGCCAGCTCTCATAATGAAACCCCTAAGCAATGTGAACACGATCGCAAAACCGCTAAAGCTAAATGCTGCAGTTGTTGTAAATGTAGAAAGGCAAGAAAACAAAAAGATGAGAAGGAGGAAAAAGAGTCAGTCGTCATCGACTGAACGTTTGAAGTCAATCTATTATGATGTAAAACATCCGGCAGGATTTGCATCTATCAAGAAATTATCAAAAGCGAGTGGTCTTCCACAATCACAAGTGAAACGATGGTTAAAGGGTCAGGCTACCTATACACTCCACAAACAAGCGAAAAAGAAGTACCGCACCCGCCATTATATTGTTCATGACATCGATGAACAGTGGCAAGCAGATTTGTGCGATGTCGCCTCCATTTCAAAACATAACTCGGGCAATAATTTTATTTTAACCGTCATTGATATCTTCTCGCGTTATGCGTGGGCTGAACCTTTAGAAACTAAAGAAGGGAAAGGAGTAGCAAAAGCATTCCAAACAATTTTTCGAGAAGGCCGCATTCCAAAAAGAATTCAGAGTGATCAAGGAAAAGAGTTTGAAAATCAGCATGTGAGAAGATTATTTGAGAGGCATGATATTGAGTTGTTTAGTGTAAAGAGTGTTTATAAAGCTGCACTCGTTGAACGTTTTAATCGCACATTAAAAAATCGCTTGTGGCGACATTTTACTGCCAACTTGACACAAAATTGGACAAAGGTTCTACAAGATACACTCCATGCCTACAATTACTCTATCCATCGTTCTATTGGACTCAGACCAGTAGATGTAAATGCTGACAATGTAGATAAAGTGCGCGAATCATTCCAACGTAAACGCACTCATGTGAAAGGTGATGTGAAAATTGGTGATAAAGTTCGTATCTCAAAAGTGAAAAGTGTTTTTGCTAAAGGGTACCTTCCGAATTGGACAGAGGAGGTATTTACAGTATCAAGGATTGATCAAAAAGACTCTCCGACCACCTACAAGTTGAAAGATTACGATAATGAAGAAATTGAGGGTAGCTTTTACCGCGATGAGATTGAGGTAGTCACTGAAAGTGAAACATATTTGGTAGAGAAAATCATTCGATGTAAAAAACGGCAAGGTGAAGAATGGTGTCTTGTTAAATGGATGGTTATCCTTCAAGTATGAACTCTTGGATGCGTCGTGCCGACATCTTTCATCTAAGTGATCGACAGTGATTCATGCAAAGTTGTAACTAACAGTGTTTAGGGTTTGAGCTATGAATCCAACTGCCTCATTTTATTCACGACCCTCCTATGTAAGTGGTAGAGGACAAATTTACATCGGCGCTCGCCGCCAACGTGGAGGTAGCATACTTGGTGCACTGAAATCTGTTGTAGCAGCTCTCATATCCAGTGTCGGTAGATCTTTAAAACGAAATGTTTTAAGTAATGCCGTTGGCTTTGCTGGTGATGTTGCTAGTGATCTTTCCAGAGGTAGAAGTTTTAAGAGCAGTTTGTTGAATCGTGGGAAGGAACGCGGTTTAAAAACATTGAAGCAGACCATTGCTGGTGTTACTCAAGGATAGAAATCACCTAAACGAATGAATAAAGGAAGGAGGAAACATCGCGGAGCTGGTAAGGTGCGATCTTCAGTCAAAAGGCATTCACGCAAACGTCGCAGAGGTTCTAATCATTCATCAGGCGCTAAACGACGACGTTGCTATAACTTCTAATCATGGAGTGTAAAACTTCCGGTTTTTGTTTGTTTGATCAACAAGCCATACAGACAGATATTCTTAGTTCAAGTATTGTAGATTATCATCCTCGAACAGCTGAGAATGCTGGCCCCATTGAATTTGTTATTCCTGGTGGTAGTGATGACTACATAGATTTGAGTTATGCGATGCTTGATTTGAGGTTTAGAATTCAGCAAGCAGATGGAACTGCTATTGACGATACACATAAAGTTGGACTGAACAATTTACCATTGACTATATTACTTCGCGATGTTTCTCTAACGATTGGAGAGCAGCAGGTGGAAGGTGGTCAAAGCGATTATCCCTATAAATCATATTTCAATCATGTATCACAGTTTCATCCAGCAGCACAAAAAATCGAGCAGCACAAAAAAGTCATATGGAAGCCATGGGATGGTACAGAGATGAAGCAGGAAAATTTGATGTTGAAACAAACAGTGGCTTTGTAAAGCGATCTGCTATGATTAAAGATAGTAAAGTATGTCAGCTATATGGTCCGCTGAATTTAGACTTCTTTAGACAGTCAAGGTTTTACTCTGTAATACCAGCATGCGACTCAAGCTGACATTGAATAAGCCTGAATTTGCGCTGAATGCATTTGCTAAAGTTGACAATTTTAGAATTCATGTGGAAGATATTGCACTTTACATTCGTCGAGTAGTACCGAATCCAAGTGTCATTAGAGGACATGCTGAAGGTCTTAACCGCCAAAATGCCATTTACCCCGTTCAGCATACAAAGCTTCTCACCTTTACAATTCCGAAAGATCAAAAGAGTTTCATGAAAGATGGCCTCTTTCCATCGGAAGCACCGAAGCTCCTCATGGTGGCAATGGTTGAAAATGATGCATTTAATGGTAATATAAAGAAGAATCCTTTCAATTTTAAACACAATCAGTTAAGTGAAATTGCTTTACGTGTAAATGGTGTGAGTCATCCTGGTCCACCCTACAAATCAGATTTTGCTTCGGATCAATTTATGCGCAGTTATGTTGATTTTATGGATGTCTTTGGCTTTTAGAATACGGATGACACCAACGGACTTACTATGAAAGAGTTTAAGAGTGGATATACTATTTATGCATTTGATTTGACTGCTGACAGCGATATTAGTGCACCCTATCGTCAAGCGAACGTGCCTCATAATATTCGTTTGGATTTAACGTTCAAAAGAACACTACTTGAGACGATCAATGTATTAATTTATGCAGTCTTCGATTCAAATATTGAAATTACAAAGTATCGTGACGTGATTCTTCAGTATAATCGTTAATGAGTTGGTTGACTGCTGACGATATTAAGACTAAAGTGCAGCGTAATGCAGACGAAGCGACGTTGAAAGCTTTCGATAATGTCTATTCACTCGATACCTTACCACCTGCAGTAAATCACTATCCCATCTTTATTGTACTAAACACTCATTCGCAGAATTTAGGCGGTGAGCATTGGAAAGCGATCTTTATTGGAGAAGACCGACGTGGTGAACTATTTGACTCTCCTGCTCAACCTCCAAATATACCAACACAGCAGTGGTTGAGAAAACATACGCGTCAATATCAGCGAAATGAACCCATACTACAACATCCACTTTCATCAACGTGTGGTGCTTTTGTACTGTACTTCATCTTAAAACGTTTACATGTATCTCGATTTGTATCTGTTATTCAAAACTTTTCATGTAATCCATCCTCAAATGAAAAAATGATTTGTAAGTTCTGTCATGATTTGAAATAAAAACATCATGTTGGAAAAATTGTTTTTTATTTTACAATCCGCTGGGTACGTACATACTCAATGAGATAGTCTAGGATCACATTTGCTTGTACATGAGATTTTAGTCCAGTAATGATCACTTTACTATTATGAAAGATTGCCACATGCACAGGTAACCAACAACTAATGAGAGCTGCAGGAAAAAGTTCGGGTTCATAACACAAATTGTAACTGCTGGTACGAATCTTCAAAAATGATAGACTGTCACTCAATTGAGTAGAGATCACCATATTGTCCACAGTCAGATTCGACATCACACACCTCTCCCTCTTCCATATCCGACGTAGTAGTCTTTGTAGCTCTAAGCGCATTGACTGCGCTGATGAATGAGAAAGGGCGCCGAGAATCTGTACAGTCCCATTTGGGAAGAGTTGAAGATTCCGTGAATTGTTCATCTTCACCACTAACATTTGAGGTCGGCCCGGGTAATACTTGCTGTTTGGAAGGTGTTGGTGTAATGTTGTGAGATCGATTTTGGTGTAGAGTCTGAAGCGACGGAGAATGTTGACGATGGTGTAGCGATGGCGCTTCATGATGAAAGAATGAGTAAATTGAGCGATGTACCTTCCTTTTATACTTTTCCCAACTACCTTGATGAAATGTGAAGTTAGTATGAAGTTGGGAATGATAGAGTTGAATTTGCCGATTGTTGACGCGCAGCCAGATGCGATTTCCAATACGTGAATGTCTTTTCATATAGAAGTATTTCAAATCCTTCATGATATGATGTAGAGATTGAAAATGACGATAAGATAAAGCAAACTCTCTTCTCACATTTCCAGTTGAATCTTTGAAATGGACGTTTCGATCATGATCCGTTTCAATACGTTGTAGGGAATCTAATTTCCAACTCATGATGCGTGGTAGTCATGTCTGATTAAGATTTGCATAGTAGGGCGATGGACTCACGACGAATAAATGTCATGATGGAGCGATGTATGTATCTTCTATACTTCTCCCAATTGTATTTGCGAAATGAGAAACAGTTTGCGGAATGAGAATGGCAGATTTGAATTTCATTTGAATGTTGAAGCCAAACTTGATCACCCAAGGAGATGAATCTTAATGTTTCAAAATATTCCAAATCCCTCATGATATCACTGAGGTTGACAAATTGTCGCCATGTTAATGTAATACCTCTTGATGTATGACCATGAGAATTTTTGAAATGTACGTTTCCATCACGATCAACTCTGATATATTGTAGAGAGTCCAAAATCCAAGTCTTCATGATGTTATGCAAAGTCGCAGATCAGCAATATAAAAATGTCGTTTTATCATATTTTGCTTAGCAATGCGGCTACAAAGAGATTTGCTAGTAATCGAGCCGCACTCTTTTCTACTCCCATTGATCATGCACAACAGCTAAATGGAAATTGGGAAGTGGGTGTCACTCAACTTGTTTATAGCAACTGTGTCTATACTTTTGATCATGAGGTGATGACTATTAATATGAGACGTACAGCTGCTTACCAATGTGAAAAGGGGTGCCGAGTATACATTCCACAGTGGCCAAAGAAAGATCTCTTATCATGTAAAAAGTTTATGTATGATTTCTTGAATAAAGCGAGTAAACATATTGTCCAATTTACTCCGCACAATGATGATTATAATTATGTACATCATGTAGTTGAGAAAGATTGGATTGTTGGTTTAAGTCCAAGTTTAAGAAATGATTTAGGTTACCTCGCTAGCGCCTTAACAAGCTATGATAATTTTAATGTTAATTACCACATAAGTGGTCATAAACAGTTAATATATCGAGAGGAGGCTTATTATGTAGATCTTATTCCAAGAAATGAGAAGACGTTGGTGAAGAAGATTGTTATTAAGCCAAGAAAGACAAACATGACTCCTGAAACATTATTGAAGAAATTTAATTATCTCCTTCGAGTTGATGGTAAACAAGTGGCAACATTGACTTATATTAAATCATCTAATCATATTGCAATAAGTAAATTAAATGATGATGATCTAGTATTAGTTTGTTCAAAAGATTTTCATCAGTTCTTACGACATCGTTCTGCAGCTCTTCATGGAAAATCTGATATGCAACATTTACCATGTGAAAGGTCAAATCAATTTGATACAGAATGGACCGTATCTTTATACAGAAAGTGTGTAGAGCCTTTAGGTGGTATCTTACATGAAACAAGAGTGTTGATGCCTCGCATTATTACTTCGGTTAAATTGGTTGTAGATTATTTAAATGAAGTGATTAATGAGCAACATATTTCATTTTCTGAAAAAGAAGGTACTTTGTCTCTCACTATAAGTGGAAAAGGTATTGAACTAATTATGGATAAAACTCTAATGGACATTTTGGGTTTTGATCAAAATATCTTTAAAAGTGGTACTGTAACCAAAGCTAGCGCAGACATGTCGCTATCGCGTCGTATTAACTATTTTCAGATATATTCCAATATTGGTGAAGATGTACGTGTGGGAGATGTTGAAGCTCCATTGCTAGCAATGATACCATACCAGCCAAAAAGCTGCAGTATTTTATCTGAGCATACTTTCAAGAAAGTGCATTATACAAAGCTGAAATCAAACTACATCCTACAAATTGATATTGCCATCTATGACGATGCTGGTGCGTTGATTCCTTTTCATAAAGATGTTGTGACAAGTATCACACTCCATTTCCGAATGAAGAGTTAATGCAAAAGTATGCTAATATATTTTTCCAATGTGAATAATATGGAAAGTGAAAATAAGGACTCGTTTCTAATCTACTTACCCAGTAATGCTTCTATGAATAAATTTCCCAAAAATAAACCATCAGACTATCGAGTAGAATTAAATCGCCCACTGCATTTAGAAGGTGAATGGGAGGTTGGCGTTTCTAGTATTTGCTATGATAGCAATATTCAGAATGTGAATGATTTGTAAGAAATGATATTGACTCCTCGCACCCATGATGGAATAACGATGAATAATGCATTCCAGTTCCCATACAATTTAACATCAGATGGAAAGTGGAACTATGAATGGATTCAGATAAAATCAGATTCTTATGAACCATTTGGGAATGAGAAAATTATTAAGGCATTCAACAGTGGTAATACTTCCATCATGAAGAATAAAAATCAGAAAGCTTATGAGTTTACTATCTATGATTGGAGTGGGAGACAGTTCCTCCGCTTTCATTCTTTTACTAAAGGTCTTACGCTGAGGTTGGATAATGAATTCTATCCACATCTTGGTTTTGGTCATGGACTACATCTAACGTCAATTGCTACTGCAAATGTTAAAAAAGTTTATTCAAATCGAATCAACAAATTTCATTATAGATTTAAAATATTTGATGAAGATGTTGTAGAATGCGAAGAACGCATCATTTTGAAAAAGCGTGGTGTTCAACCTTTATCACTTATTGAGTTAGTAAAACGATGGAATGAGACTGTGGGTAAGAAGTATGGAGAGAAAATTATGACGGACAAAAATAAGTTGGTTATTCAGAAATATAATGACAAACTTACAGTTTATTTCTCTCCAACCTTGGGTCATTTTGTAAGACATTATACACCTATTATTGGAAGCGGTGTGGTGTATGCTTCTCATGAATATCACACTAAAGCTGATTCAGTTAATGATGAATGGTGGGTGGACATCTATGGTGATCGCATCAAGAAAATTTACCAGTCTTATGAAGAATCTAAAGTTGCTATCAATATAATGCCGCGTCTATATCATACAGTTGAAAGCTTCATTCATGTAGTAAATACTTATATACAACAGAAGTTGAAGCATGTGATGAAAAGCAAATATGATGTAAAGACACACCACATTTCGTTTTCAATTGAAAATCAACGCGTTGTTCTGAAACTGGGTGATGACATTCAATGTCAATTGAGTAAAAATTTGAAAAAACTCTTTGGTTTTTGAATGCTACAAACTGTGTTTGCTGCTGCGCATACGATTGGTATAGAAACATCAATGACACTTGATAAATTTGAACAGCACCTTTACATTCAAAGTGATTTGATTCTACCTATTTCTGTTGGTGAGAAAAAAGAATACATTTTACGTGATTTCATTCATGATAAAGACGCTTCATATGGAATAGTCGAGAAGATGTTTGAATCTATTTTCTATCATCCCGTCGTCAAACAAACTATACCCTCTATTACTATCAAAATTACCAATGGTTTACAAGAGTACATCCATGTGAAAGATACTAAATCCCTCGTAACTTTAGTGTTTCGGAAAACAAAGTGAAGTCATTGTGATATGTTTATTGAAATAAAAATATGTATATGAAAAAGTCTTTTCACAGATATAGGGGAATGGGCTGACTGTAGGCATATATTCACGAGGAAGAAACGATCTCATGCGATACATAAAACAGCAATGTTTATC
>CAJQUW010016813.1:0-15623 GCA_907163375.1 Prostheceraeus crozeri | reverse complement strand
GGGCGAAGCCCTAGTAGACATCTCTGATGTCGTACGAATATTACACCATGACATTTCACCTGTTGGTAATTCTTGTATCATGCAAGAAGAATATAAGCTATTAAAATCATAATATAACAAATAGTTTTCTCTCATGAATTCATCAATTGCTTTTTCACGTTCTACTCCTTCTCGTTTCGTTCGAAAAATTTCTAATATTTTTTCTTTTTCTTCTGGAGATAGAGGTTTCATTATTCCATATTCTTGTGGATTTACTTTCTTATTATAACATTTAACATATCTATTACCTAAAACTGATGAAACTCCACCTCTAATTCCAGATTCAAAAAATAATAATTTATCATATGTATTTTCTTTATAATGTTTAAGTTTAACGGACTTTGTCCTAGAGCCATCGGCTTGAACACCAGTATGTTTTAATCCTGCTAGCCATGTTAAACCTGGTGTAGAATAACAATAAAATGGATCTATTCCGTAATATTCTAAACACATATCACGAAAGTTTTCAAAAAGATCAGCTAGTATTAATACATCTATCTGTAGATATTTCATTGTATAATCATACATTGTTTTACAATTTAACTCTCTCCAATTTTTTTCAGCTTCTGCATAGTCTTCGTCAGATAATTTTGATTGTTTTAATGTTGATTTAAATTTATTTATTGGAGGAAGTTGTTCTTCTTCCATAATTTTATTCACAGAATTAAAATCAGTCTTCGACTGTGAACCACAGGTTTTATCTCCAGTTATATCAGTCTTCGACTGTGAGCCGCAGGCTATATACTCATACGGAAATATTCCTTTTAAAGGTTTTAAATTATATTTATTTAATATTTTACATTGTTCAGATTTCAAAGTTTTTCCCATAACATCTAATGAATAAGGAGTAAAAAATCTAAATGCATCTAAAATTCTAATGCAACCTAATTGCATTGAAAAATATTCTTCTTCTGTTTTACATAGTACATTTATTTGTTGTTGTTGTAATTTTTCAGATGAAAATAAATCTTTCATTACTAGATGGAAATCATATTTAGAACCATTGTAGAAATATAGAGGAACAAAGTTATATTTAAATTTATTAGCATTAAGATTACAAGAATTATGTGCTGCACCTCTATATAATCCATTTAGATGATCATGATCTTTTACCTTGACGGCAGAGCCGTCGCTTCGCTTGTCAAGATATCTACCTTTGCCATTTTTATAATTTTTTGTAAATTCTCTTCCACAGTAATAACATTTTGTTTCATTAATAAAATTTAATTTTTCTTTTTCTGTTAATGGCATCATTGGAATATTTGTTTCAAGCAATTGTGAAAAACGTCCTTGTAATTCTTCTACTTTCTTTGTAAACATTTCTGAACTATCTTCACCATAGTATTGTAAATATTCTGATTTAAATAATTCAGGATAATTTGAATGAATGTACATTCCCCAACATAATGGTTTTTGTTCAAATAAATATTTTTCTTTACTTTGTTTAGCTGAACTTTTTCCAGGTGCACTTTTTTCAGGCGCACTTTTTTCAGAATTATAATTTTCAGAATCGGGTGAAGCCCTGGAACTTTCCGTTCGATTTTGTGTCATATTAACATTATATGCTTCAAAATCACAATAAATAGTAAAGGGTACTTTTTTTAAATATTAACAGGTTTTATATATTTTTCTAAAATATATCAGTTTAGGATAAAAGTATTTTTGAACTTGCTTCATTTTGTTTGGGCTATTCTCCGAAAGTGTCTAATTTTTATTCTTAGTTCTAAAATTGTATCACATTGTAAGTCAAGGAAAATTTTTCTTTATCTGAATGTGTTTGTTTAGATTGAAACTTCTATACACTAATCAAATAATGACCCTGTTAATTTAATTTTTTCTCGACTTGTTGCTGGTGTGTTGTTTTTGTTTTTGTCGGGTTCTAGTTTTTTCAAGAATTTTTCTTGATATATTTCATGTGTTTTCTTTAAATTATTCTTTTGTTTAGAATTAAATGATTTTTGAGTAATTTTGATTTAATTTTTGTTTAGCTGATAAATATTTCCTTTTCATATTGTTCTTTTTATTGTTTAGAAATTTTTTTAAACATTCATTTAATCGGAGCGAAAAAGCTCCTCTGGCTTTAGCCGATTCTTTATTTTCTTCATTATTTTAATCGGAGCGAAGCTCCCTCTGGCTTTCGCGATTCTTATTATTTTCTTCATTTAATTTTGAATTGTTTATATCTCATTTTGATATTTTAGGGTGATATTCATATGTAAGCAATCTTTTTTATTTGTTGTTGTGATAATCTATGTACATTTTTGTAAACTTTTATTTAAATTTTCTAATTTTTGTTGATATTCTGAAGATAAAGATGAATATTTGTAATTATATTCATCAGTACGTCCTTTATAATTATTATGATTAATCATTATTGGTGATAGTGTTTTAACAAGTTCAAATTTTTCAGTACATATTATATTTCCTTGGTAAAAAATATTATGATGCATGTAATTTCCTCTATCATTATTATCACTATTTCTGATTGACATAAATTTTATTATTCAAATAAAATTTTTTGAATTGAGAAAGTGGAGTAATTTTACCAATAGAAACATAATTTCAATTTATTCAAAAACATTTACTTCTATTAAATTTTTATTCTTTATATGATACTTTTTTAACCTAATTATAATCATATGGAATTTCATCTAAGGCCATCAGAAGATCTAATATTTATGTATTCTTCTTTATTATAATGACTTAGTCCTTTTTTATGATATCTGCGGATGTAATTGTGCTATAATTATCCACAGGAAAAAATATTCATCTTCATTTTTTATGTTGATCTATTTGTGGTGCACTGAAGGTAAAGGAAAATAACTCCACAGTATTATTTTTATATTTATCAATTACTATTTTCTTAGATAGTATTTTAACAAATCTCCAACCAGATTCACGTAACTGGGCTTCAATTATACAATTTTCTAATTTAAGTATCATCGATTCAAATATGGGTTGTATATCATTTACATTATGTATTTCTTGTGAATTTGTAAAATGTCCTTGTTTTTTTTCTTCAGGAATTCCATCAGGTCCATTTTTTGTATAAAGTACTTCTACATTCATATAACATTTGAAAGATTTCTTAAATATATTATAAAAGTTGGTTAGAATATCAGAAAAAGTTTTATCGGTTTCATTATATTCAACGGGCGAAGCCCTAGAAGACATCTTTGATGTCCCGCGAACCGATTCATTAAATAAATATTTTATATCTGTTACGGCTTCATCAAATTCATCTATTTCGTTAAATTCATCAGTATCGCTAAATAAATATCTTCCATCTGGTACGGGCGAAGCCCTGGAAGACATCTCCGATGTCCCATGTACGGGCGAAGCCCTAGAACCTTCGGTTTGTATGGTCTCATCTTTCACTTTTTAAAACTTTTATATTCGAATGTGATTAATCATCAAAAATTTTTTAACTTTTTATATCAAGTAGGCATATTTTCTAGTAGTTTTTTTTTACTATTTAATTTTAAATTATATTTCCTTCATCAACCTCGTATTACATTTTGTAAATGCCCATTTATCTATATAATCTGTGCACTTGATAACTTCTTTTTGTTTTGCAAACCTTTTTTTTACATAAGACACCCGTAAAACTTGGTATTTTCCATTTTTTTTTATTTTTTTAGGGGAGAAAATTTAAGAAAAAATTTGTGGTTTTTAATTTTAGATATAAACATTCTAAATATCAAGGACTTGAGTGTTATTTTATATTATTATATATTTCACGTTCTTTAGATTAATTTTTTTCTTTAGTTATAAATAATTGTTTTTTCCCCTTTATCACTATTAAGTTTTATCATATGTAAGTTTTTTATCTTATTAAGTTTCATCATATAAATGTTTGTATCAAAAGTAAAATATTTAAATTTATTTTTTTTCACTAATTATTGATTCATCATCATCATCATAAATTGTTTCTTTCATCATCCACTCTTAAATTGTTTCTTCTTCAAAATCATCATTAAATTACACTTATTTTTGGTATAGGATGTACTTCCATGATAGGAATACCATTCTCTTATTGGAATATCTAATTCTAAATTACTCATCTTTTATCTGAGCTAATTATATAATGTTGAAATAAAATATTGGTCTTTGATCTCGTTTTGGGAAAATTTTAAGTATACACCACCCATAATTTGTATATCACTTTTAGTTTTAGTTTAAAGATGATAAAATTTTAAATTGATTAGATGTAAAGAGAATCCTAATTTAAATTTTGTAGACCCCACACAATAGGTTGTCTAACGTATCTTCAACTGATGCCATCATTATTATTAAATGTTTCAATTGTAAGAAAATGAAACCCCCCCCCCCCCACACCAGTCACTTTTAGATAAATTTTTATTAATTACTTGATATTTTTTATAATCTTTTTTACATTTACACAACTTTTTTGCCCGTTTTTCAGAAATGTCCATACAAGAATCATTAGTGTCTTTATATTATTATGACGCTGTATTATCATAAGATTCTTTAAGATCGGGCAAAGCCCTAGATCTTCGGTTTCGTTTATTATGAATATGATTATGGTCATTGTTAATAGTATGTAAGGTGTAGAACCACCATATAAATTTTCCTCTTGTTGGAGCAAACCCATTTATATAAGATTTTAATAAATTAATATTTAGGTTGGACACAGCAACACAATATACAAATCCTATATTGTATCATCATCATATCTTTGGGGCATTTTCTATTGTTTCTTGTTTATATATTGTTGTCTCTATAATAAACGCTTGGACATAATAAATGTCTTCATTATGTTTTTTTTTACCTCTCTATGTGAATTGTTATATTGATTTTGTTCGTCAACAAATAATCTTATTTTTTTCATTTGGAAAAAAAGATTTTAATTTTTTAAACTAATTGTTCTTTAATAATTGATCCATAATTTGATAAATTTTTTATTTCTATCCCATATCATTGTATTACTCTTGATTATCATTCTTGTAATTGGTAACACCATCCTTAATAAATCCATAAACTTTTATTATGCACCTATTTATAAACCTTTTTTTCTTATTTAATTCAAACATAATGTCTACTATCATGTAGATTTTTCTTACAATCTCCATTATATTTAATAATATGGATCCCCGGAAATAAACAATAATTAGTTTCGTGATAGAAGGTAAACCTTGTTATGTCTGTTCTCTAAATATTTCGGCTTGTAATTTGAAATAATCCATTATTATCATCTATACATGAAGATTATTGTGGAATGTATTATTATTTATTTCGTTATTATCAAATACACATTGGTCTTTTCAAATCCGTTTGATCTCGTCGAAATATAGATGTAAGATGCAGGATGATGCGCGGTCGCGATATAATTTTTTTCCAATTTGGATTTTCTCGCATTTTTTTATTTTTATTAGAAAAAAAAATTTTATTTTTTAATTTTTATAGAAAAATTTTATTTTTTATTTTTTATTAGAAAAAAATTATATTTTTTTTATTGTTTTAGAAAAAAGCTTTAATTTTTTTTTTTGTGTTTAAAAAATGATGTTCCAAATGTTGGGTGGAGGTGCCTATATCCTCGAATAATCGTGAAGCTTAGAAATTGAGAATAGAAGAATGATACTCGTCATGAAAATCTTGGTGAAGCCCGTTTTATCTGGGTCCTCATTGCATGCTTTCTATTTTGTCCCGCCTACCAAAAATACAGAGTTATCCAAACTAAAACAATAATGTTGATAACACGAACATCAATGATACTTAAAAGAAATACCATATTTCTAACGTTGCATTTTGGTTCCAGCTGTTATTGAATGACTTAATGTAAAAGTGCTTTAAAGAGCTTAATGGACAAATCATTAAACGAAAAAAATTATTAAATACTTGTTAAAAAAATGGATATGAGGAGCTAGAAGCAGATTGGATGTATGTCAAAACCTATTTTAAAAAGATTTCTGAACAGATCAAAAGTATTTTAATATTACTTTCTTTAAAGTTATAAAATCTGCTTGTAATTCTCAAAATGTTAACACATCAGATAAAATAATGTGTTAAAATGAAAACAATTAGAGAGAATGAAATATGAAAAAACTTCCTGAAAGCATTGCGTAAAAAAAATTTACAAAGCATTTACATATTACATTCCCTAAAAATAAGTGTTTGATGAATTTATGTTCTAAAATTACTTCTTAAAACACATGAAAAAGATGTATAGACTCATAGACCTAATGAAGTAAGAGCTCACTTATATCAATAAATGAGTTGATATAAAGATGAAACTCTTCTTAAGAATCCAATTTAGAAAATGAATTAAGAAAAATTTACAAGAGAAAACTCTAAAGTAAAATAGTAAGAAGACAGTTAGTATTCTGTTTTAAAGACCAATTAGATGTTCATTAAAATTAAGTTAAATGCACTTGCTAAAACGGCGTTGAAGATGACATCAGTGAAAATGCAAGTTTAATAGAAAAGAAAATTAAAGTACGTATCTACACTGCCTGCTTGATCGCAATAGATAAAGAGCAAACAGTCAGATTAATAATAAGTTATACTCGAAGTTTGTTGTCCATTCACAAAGTATATCTTAATCGGACCTTTGTCCTGTGGCTTTAAGCGATCGACGAAGTCTTGGGTTTCTAACTACTCGGACCAAAGGTCTCAGGTTTTACTAACAAGCGTAAATATTATTTTTTCCCAGAAAAGGTCAAATTATATATCCTACAAAATGCGACTATAATTTATAATACCAATCTTATCAAACATTTTGCTACGACACTCCCCCCCCCAATAATAAAGTGCTCCATGAAGACCATCTCAGGAATGAACTGTGTACTCATATGATAGTGTAGAAATGTCGAAAAACAGGTCGGAACACAAAAGTTCCTAGGTCCCCCGCCCGAAACTTCCAGACGTTTCAAAAAGAAGGGGCTGGCTACATCTTTTCTGGTATTGGAAGTTTACTCGTTAACTTAAGTTAAAAATAATAAAGATTTTGATTACATCTGCTGCAAAAGGAGCAGCTGGCCTAGATAAGGTAGTACAGCGTAGTGCAATATCAAAATGCTGTTTAAAATCTCAAAACGAATTAAAACAACTAGAAGCTATTCGTAAAACTTAGGAATGATTCTGAAGAACTAAAAAATTTAAAAAAAGACTTTCAGATGGAAACAAAAAATTAAAAAATTGCTAAAACATAGCTTGTGGGGGTAGGAAACCTTGAGGAGCGGAGCTCCGTCTAATAGTAAACCTAATGAAAATAAACATAATGAAAAAACAATTGAAGAAATAAGAGGTAATGGCCTGGTGAGCAGCATACCTTCGGTCTAACCAGCAATAGCTGGTAGCTGGTTAGCTGGTCTAGCAAAAATTCTCAACAATTATTTTTTAGTCAAAATTATTTTTTGTAAATTTTTTTTAGTGAAATTATTTAAAGTAAAAATTATTTTAGCAGAATCTTTTCAGTCTGTGAGAAAAAAAACAAAAAGTCAATTATTTTTTATAAAATGTCTTCGCTTATCGAAAATAAATTTAGATTAGACGATCCTCCGTTCGTCAGTTATGAATCAAACAAAGGACCATAATGACTATTTAAGAATTGCTATGAATCCGGATCTTCCAGTAGAGTAAAATACTAGGAGGTGAATTAATTTTTGAAGTTGATAATCAGCAGAGTTATATTTTCTAATCTTTCCCTGATTCAATTTTTTTACACTGTGAATAATTCTATATATAAGTGATGCTAATTTTACAACACCATTACCAGAAACCGATAATATTAGCACATAGAGAATAATTTTTTTCCAAGATTATTTACACAAATGCGTTTTAGGATGTTTGCAACGTCTCAAAATATAGAAGAAACAATAAGTGATTCACCAGTGTTGTAATTGATACTAATGCTTAGTGATTTGTAACAATTGGTGAAAATAATAAAAAAGTATGCTAAAAAATCGAAGGTTGGTTTCCTGATACTAATGATTGCGGTATAATTATTGATGATTTTAACTCACGCAGGGAACAGATGCAGCAGGAATTGCGAAAGATGTAGAAGAACTATATTGCAAAACATTTAAAATAAAGACAAAATAATGATGCATATAAAGAAAGACGTGAATTTAACAAGAAAAGTAAACAGACAGTAAATTGGTCATTGTCTCCATTATTCGGATATTTAGATTATGATAAAAAATTTCATATCAATTAAAATTTAAATTAATTAATTCATGTTCGTACAGCAAATAAAATGTGGAATTAATCTTTTTTGGTAAGGACTGGAAAAATAGCATATTTAAAAATTGATTAGGATCTTGAACATGGTGGATTAAGCATATTACTCCATAAGTTTAGAGGTTGAAACTATGCTATTGCAAAAAGATTTAAATACTAACAAACCAATTCCAGTAAATTTTCTAAAGCGTACTGCCTAGTTCAGTAACTTTTTCCGAACAAAGATTTAACTGGCATTTTACTAGAACTGCGAATACTCCAAGATATTTATTACTAACATATCAAAGAAATAATTCTCCAAGATTTGATAAGAACAACAATATTTTTCATATTAATACAATTCGAAGTTTACAAGTTTCATTAAATCAAACCCGTTATCCAATTGATCCATTAAGATTCCAATGATACCAATAATCCAATTTATGGAAGGAATATGATTGTTATCCCCCCCGAAATCTTTCTACAGAATTTGGAGTTGAACAACAAATAACTCCTGGAGATTGGAGACATTTATATCCAATTTTCTGTTTCGATTTAAGTGCACAATCTGAAGATATTATTAAAAATGTTTGTGATGTAACAATTAATATTGAAAAGAAAGATTCCACAACTTCATTGATGGCTTATGGTTTATTGCTAGAAGATGTAAAATATTCTATTGAAATTCTTAATGGAAAGATGGTAAGGATAGGCTAAAGCCAGAGGAGCTTCGCTCTGATATAGTTAATTAAAATTTTTTCATAACTAGAATAGATTAAAAATTCTTAACTTAAAATTTTCATAACTAGAATAGATTAAAATTTTTTGGTAACTTAAATTTTTTAGTAACTTGAAATTTTTTAATAACTAGAATAGTTTAAAATTTTTTTGGTAACTTGAAATTTTTTCATAACTAGAAATAGATTTAAATTTTTGATAACTTAAAATCGTTTTTTATTAAAAATGTCGCAAGCGAAAAGTAAATATATATTAATAATAAACTGTTGACATTAAAATTACGTAATATTGTTGACAAAAATACCCCTAAAACTATTATACGATTAACAAAAAAAGTATTACATACAGTAAACCAATGATAGAGAAAATTCAATTACAAGAAGAAAAGAAATGGACGGGATTCTCCCATTAATTCCCCTAATAATAGGTGGCATAGCTTGCAGCAGGAAGTGTTGCAGGTGGGACAGGCTGGTATTGTCCAAGCAGTAAATAAAAATAAATCAGAGAAAGCAGCATTAGAAGAACAAAAACGACATAATAGAGAGTTAGAGAAAGTTGCTAGGGGTGAAGGAGTAGTAGATAATTTTATTAGTAAATTAAAATTAGTTGATGAAGGAAAACGAGTTCCTAAAAATATTCTCCACAATGTTGATGATTTAATTGAAATTAAAGAAACTAAAGATGGTTCTGGAATATATCTAAGTCCTAGTATGATTCGGTAATAACCTCAGGACCTTTGGTCCATAACGTAAAACATTTATTTTATCTTTTAAAATGAATTCCAGAAATTCCGAAAATTTAATTAAATTAAAAATTTCTAATTTAGATTTATTGAATTATCTATTAAACAAAAATAAAAACTCACATTGTCAGGATATTGGAGGTGACAAGATACAAAGTTCCATACCACTTCGGTGGTGATATACAAAAAACATTAGAAAACTTTCCTGGATTATTTGGAGTGTAAATATTTCGAAAGAAAAAACATCTTCCCTGCGTCATTCATATACTGGTCCAGGAACTACGATTAGATATAAAGACTAGATGAGAATTAATAATCCGAAACCAGGTGAAGAACCAATAAATAGAGTAGAGATGCCGACAGCTCTACAGGCATGATTTAGCTTATCGAAATCATGAACTATAAGTTCTCGACATGCAGCTGATAAGACAGAATGATTTCAAGAATTAGATAGTATTCAGAATCCTACATTTAGAGAAAAAATTGAAAGAATGTTTGTTAAAAAAAGCTTTACAAGCTAAACAATATTTATTCGGTCAGGGTGTTAAATGAAAATCATAATTTAGACGTTATGAATTATGCGTGAATGAACATCCATAAGGGAATATAGAAGACCTAAAAATTTAATTGAAAGATAAAAGTATTTAATAAAGATGATATTTGGAGATGACTGATCCTTATTCATATGCCGAATGAAAAGGGACTACAAATACGCCATTGACCGTTATAGATTTAATATTACACGATACGCTTGGGTAAAAGCCTTTAAAAAATAACAAGTGGTCTAATCAGGTTAAATATGCGTTTGAAGGAATCCTTTTATAAGAAAGTAATAGAAAGCCAATGAAATTGTTTGGTTGATAAAGGATCGGAATTTTAATAACCGAAACGATTCAGCCACTATTTGAAATTGTTTATTCAAAAACTGGAAAATGCACGGAAAAGCTGTAGTGATCGGAAAGATTCAATCGGAACGTTGTTAAAAAATAAAATTACTTCAAGAAATTTACTCAGCAAGGAAATCAGAACATGGTTGATTGAAGAATGATTACCCAGGAGTTTGTAGAAGAGTACAATACATAAAGTTCATATCTGGTATTGAAGAAACCCCTAAAGAATGCTTCTGACGACCCTGATTTTTTTGATACGAAAGAAAATATTCGAGAATAATAATTTGAATGAGAGTAATCCGAATTGTGCAGAAAACTTAAGCCGAAATTAAATTTAAAATTGGGAGATAGAGTATAGAATATTTAAATTATAAGTAAATAAATTTGAAAAAGGCTTTCGTCGAGCATACTGGACTAAAGAAATATTTGAAGTTTCTAATATAAATCAAAGTTATCCGCATTACTTTATGAAATTAAAGATTTAGATAATGAGGATATCAGAGGTCGTTTTTCATCAAAATGAATTACAGAAAAACAGAAGCTTTAACCTTTAGGTGGCCGCTTTTAGCTAGCTTCGCTTGAGTTAATAGATTGTTTAACTCCTAACATAATAATCTAGAAACTGATACTCCTTTTTGTAATTTGTACAAAACGTATAAACATAAATTGTCCACAATAAGTAGTTCCCGGTTTTTGAATTTGAAACGTAATTATAAATTCCATTAGCCAAGTATTTTCTGTCTACATATCATTCGTAGGTGGAAGTCCGTATGAGTCAAAATTAATAATTTGAACAGTTTATATTTCTTTGTCCTGCTGACTCAATGTACGCCTTTTTCTATTCCTGACGTATGGGAGATTGGATTACGAAATTTACAGTTATGTGATGGAACTTTGTTCCGGGAACTGAAGGTTCCTGTTGGCTTATTTTTTAGGAATTGTAATTCGTCTCTCATTAGAAAACATCGAAAATTCTTTATTCCTAATTCATTTGCGATTTTCATTGTTAGGTCGAAATTTGTGCGTAGTTTGCGTTTCCATATAATTTAAAAAACTTTATTATATGTTGCTCATTTTATAATAAAAAAATTTCTTAAGGACCCCTAGAAGACAGAAGGGAGGGTATTGGGGTAGCAGACACTACGTTCATATGATATTGAAGGGGGGGGCCAGATATATTTCTTGCTGTTTCTTCTTCCCAGCTTTTTGTTTCTTCTCCACTTTTAAAGAAATATTTTTAGACTCATGATAATATATTTAAAAACCTGAAAGATGGATAAAAATTCACAAATTTGAAATTCTTCAGACTTTTATGATTTTTGGGGATTCGTCCTTGAACGGTCATGATTTTGGGGCGTGAAAATCGAAACCGAAGGTTTCTAGAGGGCTTCGCCCCGATTGTAATTCTCAAATTTTGAGATTTTGAAAAATTTGAAAATTGGGTATTTTTAAAAACGCCCAAATCGGAGCGAAGCTCCTCTGGCTTTAGCCGATTTATGAATTTAGGTCTTCATAACCTGAAAAAGGGTTCAAATTCATGAATTTATGTCGTTTTTAAAAGATACCCAATTTTTTCTTGATTTATGGTGTCCCTGGAACGGTCTTTTAAACCCATCTCACTTTTCTCACTCCCAGCTTTCAAACGAGCTATTGCACGACTTTCTACCGAATCTCTGGCGAAACACCAAAGTTGGAAGAATCGCTGCCTGAGGGGGGAGGGGTCAGAAACTTTCTTCATCCTGCCGATTTGAGTTGGGAAGAAGTTCCTCAGAACCAAAATTGAACCAAAACGTCCGATTTACAACTCCGTTTTCCATACTCTGAGACCTCCTTCATTTCGAAAAATGGACTTTCTCATCCCAAAACATCCAAAACCTGCCTTTTCCAACTCTGACGTTTTCCTGTCATTTTCCTCCCTAAACCCAAGAAAATGAGACCAAACTGAGCTTTCCACTGCATTTTTCTCATTCTTAGCTGCAAACAAACGAGCTATCACAGCGACTTTCTAACGATTCTCTCACACCAAACTTGGAAGTTTGGCAGGAGGGGGGGGGGGGCGTCAGAACTTTTTCTCTCCGATTTCGCTGGAAACATCCCTTCCTCACCCAAAATTCTTTCACGTAAGAGTCCGAATCCTGGGCCTCCGTTTTCCACATCCGTAGGCCTTCTTTCATTTGCGTGGCCGAATTCCGACCTTTCTCATCCCAAAACCATCAAGACGCGCCTTTTTCCAACTCTGACGCTCCACCCCTTGCCTCTCAGGAAAACTCTTCCCGCCTTCCTTCCCCACCCAAAATTTCACGTAGAGTCCGAATCTGGCCTCCGTTTTCACATCCAAACCTTCCTTCATGACGTTTTCCAACTTTTCTCATCCCAAAACCATCAACACCCACCCTTTTCCAACTCTATCCTGCTCACATTCCTATCACCTTCCTTCCCATCCCTCACAGTTCCTCCTTCCTTCCTTCCATAGGGGGGGTAAGGGACCCGTTTTCCCCCCTCCTCTCGGACACCCGTTCCTCCCAACATCATCCTGCCAAACTCCCTCCTGCCATCCAGAGGGGGGGGGCTGAGTCAGCAATGACTCATCGATGACTCATTATGCACTACTGCACGCACAAAACCGGACTTGAATTTGGGACGGGCTTACTACTCTCATCATCGCATTCGAGCACGTTAGATTTAAATGGCCTTAACCTTGGGATTGGGCATTTAGGATCTAACTCGTGGAATTATAATTACTCGAATGAGGTGACCAACTTAAAATTACTTGGATCTGTATTATCCTTCGAATCACTTCAAATGATCATGAAAGAGGGGAACAAGAATTCAAAGGTCTGCTCAGCATGCCAATTTATTAACTGCTCACACCATTTTGCCATGATGAAAAACTGTTGCTCCTTCCCTACATTACTTCATATTTTAAGAAGTACACCGCCTTTTGAGCAGAAAGAGGATTTGAGAACTTTAGAATCATCCTTAAACGTGTATCTCAATGCGAACGTCATTTCGATGATATCAAGCGTTCTCAAGCAGTTTTATCACAAAATGTCGGCGGTATTGTTGGTCAATTCATTTTGTCTCGTTCAACAGATTTTACCTCCTTCTGATGTCATTTTGTCATTGATTAAATTCTTACAAATTACAAGATTCTGGACTTTCCCTCTCACCAAAGGAATCCTTAGGATGTCAAAAATCTTGTGACATAATTCAGCAAACAGCAAACTTCGATGGCCTACTCAGGGGTATGATAATAACAGTAATAACAAGCATTTATTTGTAGATAAACAGTCACGGCTGATCATAATATATAAATGGATAAAAAAACATAAAAAGGCATTAAGTCACAGCTACGAAAAACGCGATACACAGGATTGTGATACACAAAAGTTACCACGCGACAAAATGTCATTTTTTGAGCAGGCGCACAAAATTTGCGCAGCTGCATTAACGTAATGCAAACCAAACAATCTCAAAACAAAGAAGCAATCTCAAACAACCAAAAAAGCAAAAATTGCACCCAATGCACCTGAAATAAAATGAATCAATATATTACAGTATGCCTCTCTATGTCCTCGTTTCTGGGCCATCAATATGGATAGCGCTTTTGTCAATATAGGACAATAATCGCAATTCGCATTTGAACATATTAATGCATGCGTGTATATACCACAACACAGTTATTTCACGATTATTGCTCCTTTGTGAAGTGAGATGAAAGTCAAGTCGATGAATTTATCAACTTAGTTTACCAATCATAGTTTATATCGTTCGTTATGGTGCACCCACTATGTGAGTAGCTTTGGTCCTGAATCATGCGTAATCATTTTCGCATGGTCCTGAAAATGGCATAACTTGTTTTCATTTTACAATGAAATTATATACATAAAATATTCATATTTCATATAATAGTTTATTGTACCTTATCATAAATTGAACAGCAAGACATCGTTTGTCACTCACCCATTCTTATTTTCACCTCATTTTTATTTTTCATTTACATGTGCAGACATTGATTCATGTTTTTAGCAGCAATTTATGTAGCATGCTTTAGATCATTCAAACCTCGAATATGTGTAATCATCATCATCAGGTATAAGACAATAAAAAGTCAGATACTAATGAATCTACATTAGTCAAATTAGTTTGAGGCTTTCTATCAAGTCTTGCGGGATCATTAGGAATTGAAATAACAAATTATTTGACACAGACTTGATTGTTAGAATTCACATGATTTATCGCATAACCCACCATAATTATGAAGGTCAGAATAAAAAAACGAACTGATTGCTTGTAATTGAATATTTTCAAACTCAAAAATTAAAACTTCATAACTTTCGAACGAAAGACTTAAACAAACGATTAAAAGTAGAAATTAGCACCGTCATACACGAGGAGTTCTCACAAGAACCACGGCTGACCAGTAAATGGAATGGAATTTGTTGCTTTCAAAATCCATTGATCCACAAGTCGATAGAAATTTCTTAAATGTTCGCGTGTGATATTATTAATTGCAGGCTCAACCAAGCTCACCAGCTTCTCCTCTCCATATCTCACCATCGTTTTTCCTTCTGATGAAGCAGCTGCGAAGTCGTTTTGAGGATCAGAACCTCGCATTTGTGATTTAATAAGTGATTTGATCACATTGAAGCAACCCTCCACGGGATTGAGTTCAGGACTGTAAGCTGCATCAAAACGCTTGATGATATGATTTTGTCGAACATTGATGAAGTTTGAAACTTTCCTGTGAGAGGGTGCATTGTCCAAGTAAATAGTTACATTTTGTTCTCCAAGTTTCGTGCTCAACTCGGGGAAGAAATCAACAAATGCTTCCTTACAACTTCCAACAACGCTTTTCCAGTGAACTACTTGGGTATCATCCACAGCGAGGAGAATATTGACATTTTTCCCTCGTGAGTTGTGTAACCTACGATAGGCCCTTTGACCTCTAGGTGATCGACCAATGTTTCTCCTCGTGAATAAATTGAAATTCGATTCATCCACGTGAACACGATAGCCATGATCTTCCAAAT
>CAJQUW010016812.1:0-80191 GCA_907163375.1 Prostheceraeus crozeri | reverse complement strand
CGCCCAGAACAGAACGTTCGAGTACTTGAACCGAACGTTTGAAATAAGTCATTCATAAGTGCGTAACGTTTCAGAACTTAGTTCAAACTTTGAAGGAAGTTCGATTTGAGTTATCAAAGAACTTCGAGTGTCTGAAACGCTAAAAATACGTTTATTTCACACCTCATGAATAGAGACCTAGAAATGAATCACATGCACGGCACTTGTGATGCATGTCTACTCAATCTATCCTATCCTCCATTCATTTGTTCATGTTAAGAAGTATGCATTGGATTCTACTACGCCATTTCTGTAAGCAATAAGTGTTACCGTTCATCCTAGCATTTAAGGACTGTGTCGTCTTGCCAACATACTGGAACCAGCATTCGGCGCAAGTAATTAGATATACAACATAACTGGATTTGCAATTGAAAGAACCACTTAAATCGATGGAAAAGGCCTTTTTGGTAGTATTGGACACGAAGAAAGAGAGACTATAGATGGAATTACAACATAAACAACCTTTCTTATCACAGCTGCAAACGGAGAAGGAACTGTTATTGTTAGGAACATTTTCTATGCGAGAATAACATTGATGGAAAAGCTGTGATTTATGTTTCAGGTGCAAACATTCCATTCTGAGTTATGAAGTTTTTGGTGCTCCGCATTTTTTATTGGGTCATGTTATTTTTCTTTATTGCTTCTCAATCTGTGATAGAATGAGTAATTTTAAAATATGGTCAATGATGGTTGCTATTGAAACTTATTCAACTAGCATAGTTAAACAAAACAAGCGTAATTGCATGCTTACTCCATATTCTACGGTTTACTTAATGCTTAATGGTAGTGTATAGTAGCAATATTATTTGTACATCTTAGAGATGCGCCATCATGTAGGTGCATGTTCAGTTGATATTTGGCTTCCAGGTATTCTCTTGCTGACAAACTAGATGAGCAATTGCACTTTTGGTAATGGAGATTGCGCATCCGTTAAAGGGGAAAAAGCCCACGTAGTAGTAGTGGCGAAATTATAATGGAAATGCATTAATCATGGATAGTGCTAATCAGCATTCAGAGCAGCAGTATAGTGCTTTAACAGTACACCATTTCCTTACTCTGTGATATACGTGCAAATGCAGCGCTGTACGCATGCCAGAGATGTTCAAATGGAATAAAATTGCATGGAACGTTTTGTCGTGTAGCTATGTTTAAAAGAACTAAATTGTGAATAGGGAAAGTCATCCTAAAGATGCTCACTGTGTCGCAAAGGAAACATGCGACAGAGAGTCAATGTCATCATCAGAGAGCTTGACTCTTCCAAACCTCACGTGAATAAGATCACTGATGCCACCGATTGCCAAAAAGACTATCATGACTCATTAGATTTTCTATCAAAAGTGAATCAGAATACAAGATTGTTTTCTTTATTCCATTTCACTGACATCTATAACTGTTAATACTTATTTAGTTTAAATGGTCTTTGTTTCAAATCTGACAGACATTTTGTTTATATAGATTATGCTGCCCCAAGCTGTTGGCCTAAGCATATATTTATTAACCCGACGAAAAGAAGAAGTTACTGTTGAATGTTTATGTCAAGAGTTAATAACAGTGTTAGTCGCTCTTGAAATTATGTTACTATAAAGTTAAGTGACACTTGACTCAAAAATTAAGGGTTCTTATTAATGGTTGTCATTCTAATGTACGCGCTATCTATGGCTGCGAATATTTATGTTATTAATCATCTCAAGGTCACGCTTGTTTATAACAGCATTGAATCTGAAATAAAAGGTATCATTTTAGGTATTACCGTGTGATAGTGAAACGATGCGTTTTTACTTACCCGCATGTACTTTAATAAGTGTATAACCACTCGTACGGCACATAATTTGGCGACGGAGAAAAAAACGGGTTAAAAGTGTTCTATGCTGCCACGGGTTTCATTGATTTTGCTGAAATAATTTCTTATTATTTTCTATAAAGTTATTTCTGGTTATTGTGTGATAGGGTTCATTTTTTTTTATTTAAAGAAATGAGTCTTGAAAACCTAGGCTTAGGCTCGTTCGACGTTAAATCGGAAAGTGCTAACTCGAGATGGTAGAAGTATTTGCGGAGTTTCAACTACTTAGCTGTAGGTAGAAATATCACATCAGCTGTCCAGAAAAAGGCTTTGTTGTTGCATCTTGCAGGCAGTGATGTACAAGACATCTGTAAACTCTTGAAGCCGCTGAGCCTAAAGGCACCGATAGTTTCCAGTTGTGCTGTGATAGTTTAAACACGTACTTTGCACCTAAAACCAACAAGACTTACGAGCGCCATTTGTTTCGTAAATTACAGCAAAGACAACGATAGTGTTGACCAATTTATCACTAGAGTGAAGCAACAAGCAGGTCTGTGCGACTTTGATAACACATAGGAGGCGATCATTGACCAAATCGTAGAGGGGTTGAGAGCCCAGACATTACGTGAGAAAATTTTAGAGAAAGGTGATAAACAGTCATTAGATGATGTTGTCCAAAGGTGCCGAGCATTTGAAGTCACAAGAGCCCAGGCTAGGAACTTTCAGGAAACTAGTACAAAAACGGTGAATAGCGTTCGGCGTTTCAAACCTGACAGGGTTGCAGGTGGAACGGGCAGGAAAGGTAGTTTCAAGCAGGAAGAGAATCGACATTTCGGTAGGCCAAGCTCCAAAGGAATGCCTAATGCCTTATGTTACCGTTGCGGTCAGACTGGACATATGGCTAAGGATTTTAAGTGTCCCGTGTGGAAAATGAAGTGCAACAAGTGCAGGAAAACCGGACATGCAACTGCATGCTGTAGGACTAAAGCAAAGTGAACTTGATTCAAGAGAATAGGCCTAGTACGGATGAGAGTGCAGGTAGTGGTAGAGATCAAGCTTATGCTTTCGCAGTTGTCAGCCAATCAGAGGCGGATTCAGCGTGTTACAGGTCGGTATGTAGTTCTGATGACAAAGAGATGGTGACTTGTTCTGTAGGTGGTTCATCACTTGGTCTACGTATTGACACAGGAGCTTCCATGAATATAGTCGATGAAGAGACATGGAACAGGCTGAAGGATAATGGGATCCACTGCGAGTCGTGGAAGATTGAAAATGAAAAGATTTATTCCTATGGCCATCGAGAGGGATTGAATGTTAAAGGTAGATTTATGACCAAGGTCAGTGTAGGTGACAGATCTTTTGATGCTGAGTTTCTTGTATTCGTCGGAGAAGACATACCTATTTTAGGGAAAAGGACAGCCAGCGAACTAGGACTTGTTTCGTTAAATGTCAACTCTGTGGGAAGGAGCTCTGATCTATTATTATTCTCAGGATTAGGAAAACTGGTTGATTATCAGCTAGATTTATCCATCGATAAAACAGTTAGTCCTGTAGCGCAGAAAGTTCGTCCAATCCCATTTCAGCTGCAAGAACAGGTTAAACAGGCACTGAACGAGTTGGTCGAGGCCGACGTCATAGAACCCTTGAACAAACCGTCTAAGTGGATAAGTCCAATAGTCGTGGTACCGAAGTCTGACGGCCGTGTACGTATCTGTGTTGACATGCGACAGGCTAATAAGGCAATAGAAAGAATCAAGTACCCATTCCCCTTGGTAAATGACTCAGTTACAAAGCTTGCACAGGAAAAGTTTTCTCCAGACTTGACATGAACCTAGGATTCCATCAGATTGAATTAGCTCCAGAGTCACGTAATATAACCACGTTCATAACCCCATTCGGTATTTTCCAGTACAAGCGACTTATGTTTGGCATCAATGCCGCACCAGAAATATACCATCATATCATAAGCCAGCTTCTTGCTCAGTGTGAGGGTGTTGTAAGCTACATGGATGACATAGTGGTGTTCGGCTCGGATAAAAAGGAACATAGGGAACGTCTGGAGAAGGTTTTAAGCAAGCTTAAGTCGTCAGGACTCACTTTGAATAGAGATAAGTGTCTTTTCGGATCTAAATCTTTCGACTTTCTTGGCCACAAGATTTCTCCTGGAGGTATTTCTGTTACTGAGGACAAGGCGGATGCCCTCATCAACTGTAGAGCTCCAAAGGACGTGTCTGAACTACGCTCATATTTAGGCTTGGTTAATTACTGTGGGAAATTTGTCCCAAATTTAGCCACCATCTCTGAACCTCTTAGAAAGCTTCTGAGGGGCACCCAGTTTTCTTGGGGTATTGACCAAGAGCGAGCTTTCAAGACTGTCAAGGAAGCTGTAGGACGTGACGTGAAGCTCACTGCTTACGACCCGAAATCTCCCAAGACGCTGATAACTGACGCTAATGGGTAGGATTAGGGGCCGTTCTCATGCAGGACCTAAGCAAATTAAAATTGAGCATGATATTTTCGGGGTGTCTCCCACTTTAGTGTCAGTTTACTTTTAGCTCATTAATTCGATATGCTTAGACGAGCTAAGATACGGATTGATTATTTTCTATGACTCGGACCGTGAGAATAGCGCATTACACATACTGTGGCTATTCCCACGGCCAAAATCGTGAGAATAACGATTCTATTACTAAACTGTTATCACAAATTCTAACCGTCACCCGACCATATGTTGGCCGGTTATTTTCACGTCGGCATTTCTGAAAATAATCGAAATAACTATGTGACGCTATTTCCACGCGGATGATGACATTGTTAGATCTTACTTTTCTCTTCAGCGGTCATTTCGGCCTTAGGCAATTGAACCAGATTAGTTATAGGCATGTGACAATAAGTCATTTATACAGAAACAACTATTCTCATTCTGGGAATTGCTATATCGTATACACCACTTTTGAAACACACTTTGATATTCAATCGGAATATGTGGCAAACTTGTGATATGTATTCAATCTAATTTAAATTTAACATTTAATGCGTGTATGTTCAAATTTTATCTAAATTCTACTGATAGTCTCTCAAGGCCTGAGTCGTGGAAATATACTAGGTTTTGATCAATTTTTCATCAAGTTGCTAGATATTTTGATATGTTTTATATGCATTGTACTTGTATAATCGATCAATCTACAGAAATTCATGATGATAGTGTATGTTTGATATTTTCTCAATGGTAACAATAGACACTGCCTTTTTGAAAGGTACCTGTACTGGATGAATCGATAGAGTTAGACATTTAGCCATGTCCACCAACAGGGGCGCCGTTCGTGGACAGCGATTTGCGGGGCTTAAAGATTCTACGGTGCCACTGATTACCAGGAGTAGTGATGAAAGTATATTCAGAGTCTTGAACTGACCACGTGGTCAAGTGCGCCGATTTCTTTCAAGGACATTTTAGTTTAAAAATATTTGTGTATAGTTTATGACATCTCAGAACTTGAAAATCCTGATAATAGAGGTTCCTAAGTATTATTTCCGCGTCTAGTCACACGAGAAGTTTCTTTAATTCGTTTGAATTTCGCTTAGGCATTCATGATTAAGGGAAAATAAGAATCCCATGGCCTTGGCCATTGATGCCCAACGGCCATCTAGTATGGCACACTATGGGAGAACTATTCATGCGTAAAGAATTTAAATTGACGGCAGCAAAAAAATTAAGGGCTTTCATGGTCAATCTATGCCAAAATTTCCGATAGTTTCCCGCACCTATCTTAATGACTACTGGGTAAATGTAAAAAATTAGTCTTATACTCGCATGTTATCCACAACATTACATGAAAGATATCAGAGCCGAAGGTGGAAGATTTTTAAAGATACGTAGTTACCAGCAGCGATTACAAAAGTTGAGGGTCTTTGTAGAATCGTCATTTCATGCCACATTTCCATAGTTTCCCAACATTTCTTAACAACTACTGGGTACATCTCAATAAAATCAGATACTCCAGACTTGCATGACATCTGCGATGCTGTATGCAAAATTGAATAGCCGAGGTGAATGACTCCGTTTGTTGTCTTGCCGTGATCAATTGTGGGTGTAAAAATTGACGCTTGGCTTTAATTGTAATCGAAACTGAAATTTTGTCCTTAAAAAGTGTACCGCTTGGCCCTTGTGACACCGCGTTCTGAAACCCTACAGAGCTCTTTTTTGGGACCACCAGATTTTTCGGAAATTTCCTCTATAGGCCCTGAAACTCTCAGTGCGGAAAAATATAAACGGACATAATTATATTTTGAATTCATTCGATTTTTTTTAGAATAGCAATTGGCGAAACCTGTAGTAGGCTTATTATAAAAATTTTTTCTGCGCATTGAGTTGGGGATGTTAAATACTGTATCTAGGCAATAGAATCGTTCCAACACCTACGAATCTTAACGCTGAATGTTAGGATAAATCTGTTTGAAGTGGCTATCGCTGGGCAATTATTTTTCCTTTTGAGTCTGAACGATTGAATCAATCCTAGTTTTAACATGCTAATGGGGGGAGATGATGAGAGAATGATATTTGCTATTGGAACTGGAGGCTCGGTGACTATTATTGTCTATTGTTAATGAGAATTTTTAGTACATAGTACACATATGTGTTTTCGCTCTTGTATATGTAAACAAATATCAACACGAGATTTTTCTTTTTCAGATGTTCATATTGTTTGGATTGGTTAAGAACAAAAATGCGTTTGATTTTCTAATACTCCTTCACCAATGATAAGGAAGTGTTTGTTACATGATTCATACAGATGAAATAAAGGTTACCCGTACAGAAAAAAGCAATAAAAAGAAAGACATACAAAATTGCGAGATTTGATGTTTAAGAAGCGCGGCATGATGAGCGTATCTTCAGATAGGATTTTTGATGCTCGCTTGCTTGAGATAAGTACGCAATGATTTTGACCAATTGACAAGAGGAAGATATTGATATTGAAAAATATCAAAAAGACGACAGCAATATGAGAAGATGAAATGGTGTCATTCAGATGATACTCAGATTTCGCCTCGGGATGAAAGGTATCAGATGATTTGTCATAGAATTCGATGAAGTATTAAATGTGAATTTATGTGAAGATTCTCCTGGAACCTTGTGGCATGATTACGCAATTCTGTTCTGAAAATGTGGGATGTCACCGGCGCAGAATAGAGAAGTATTAAAGTGTCTGTGTAAACTCATGAAAGGCTTACCTAAAGTTACAAAACCTATTGCATGAAAGGGAATGCCACTGTTAAGAATGAGTTAAGAGTGGGTTCTGCGTCATGAGTATATCTACTTCGGATTAAAAGAGAAACAGATTATTTTTATGTCTAAACCGGATGCGGACAAAGGAAGAGGTAATGCAACTAGACTGAGCAGATCCATATGGAACACTGATGGATACCACTGAGTCAGTATTTAAAAGACGATGTCAAGCCTATGGCTATACTTTGTTTGATATCTAATCTACCACCGAGAGGAAGCGTTTGTGGGTTGCCGTTTACTGTTTGGTGAAGGAAGCCTTGTATTACAGATTATTTCTTGAATATTCGAAGGAACTAGCTCAGCTAATTCAGGATGGGAATTGTGTATAATGATAGCACTGTGAAAATTAATCATTAGAGCATGTTATTTGTGACGCCCGGCCCGTGATTCATCAAGCACACGGTGCAATTTTCTTCTGCATTGGGTTGTATGACCAGTTTGAGCAAAATGGTGTGCATGATAGGAAAAAAGCATCCATTTGGGTTGGTGTCACTACAACCCACTACGTATTAACGAGTGGTAACGTATTATAAGAGACAATCGGGTTATCATAAAGGTCCTATGACTCGCCTTTACTTTCACTCATGTGGACCTTGTCAATGAGGTTACTCCAGACTTCATGCCACAAGGTGGTGGGAACTATTTAAAAAGCTGCTGTTTATGGCTGACCACGGGTCAACAAGAATTGGCAATGGACATTATAACTGCAGGAATGAGTGCAAGCTATTTTCGAATTATGGATGCTAGAATTAGGATACGTCGAATAGATATTTACCGCGTATATTCGCAAAGAAAATGAACGCCAAACAGAGCTTGCCGATTATAAGTTTACGAATTGAGGCAGTTTTACTCTATACGGGTAAAATATTGCTGTTTGATTTAACTGCCAATCAGCTCCAATCCAATACCCGTCATCTCTAACATTTAGCATAGGCTGATATTTGATGTGTGGATGCAGATTAAAGCCTCTGCTTATGAAGAGACACTCAAAGTCTCATGAATGATGTTAGTGAAAGGTTTCTCCCTATATTATGGTAAATCGTTTATGTCATACAACCCTCATATATGCAGAAAACTTCCTATATTGCTCGCGTTATGCTGGTTTCGATGGAAATAAGTGCTTGACCTTTTGAAAATCATCTTGGTAACTTGAAAAAAGTTAGTTGCTATCACACGATCCTCTTACTTCTATAGTCAAAGGGATTCGAAGAAGGCAAATTTCAGTTGAAAAAGTTAAAGGTCGATTATTCCTCGTCCCTAAAATATGTTACAACTCAGATAACATTTATGTTGAACGTTAAAAGCACATAAGCTCTATGAAGCTGAATTTGTTGTCACTGATGGCTCAGTTTGATGAAAGAGTATTTACAACTCCAACCTCTCACACAACCTGTCTCGTCTTCCTCGTTGACTGCTGTGTCGAAAACTTCTTCGTGGAGATACATTTGCGTTTAAAACCGAGAAGTTTACCATGGTTTGTAGAGGTATACGAATTGTTCTATCCGATTTACCTGGAATTTCAGACCCAGAGTTTACCGAGGCGTATTATATTCATGGCGCCTGTTGCATAATGAGGAGTATTGAGCTTTTCTGGATGGGTGTGTTATGTTGACAATCATTTAAGCAGTTAATCATTCGCATTTACATATGTAAATATTCCCCATTTGGTGAGTGCCAAAGCCTTGTATCGCGCTATATGTGATAACATATCGATTATTTGTATTTTTAGGAAGAAACTTAAATGTAGTCTTCTATCAAAGATTCGACCTCAGGCGAAAAGAAAACTACGCCGGGATTAGATTTGAGAGTTATAAGCGTCGAATAGATCTTACATGTATGTAGCTGCGTAAATATTTGAGTTACAGAATGAAGCTCGTAAGTGCGAAATACTTGCATACTGTACTCTTTGTTTGGCTATCACTTTCATATAATTAATGCATGTAAACACATCACATCAAGCGTCATTTTATATACAATCTTCAAAATATTTGTCCGTTTCAGATTGAAGTGACACTCTTTCCATTTCGAAGTGGATACACCTGTTTATTGTGGCACAACTGCAGTTTAGTGCACCCTCTTTTACCCCTACTGCATTTTTTAGTGCACGCCTAAAATGAAATGATTGAGGAAGAAGCAGAAGGCAATAACATTGAGCTTAGTAAAATTGGCGACACTTGACCGAGTCATGAACAAGCGTAATAAATCGTTTAAACATCATGATTTAATCCCAACAAATGAATGCCGTTCGTTCTTCCCTATAGTTATAACAAGAAATAGATATCAATGAAAAATCTAGAACGGAAATGAGATTCATGCAACACACAATAGTGGCACAAAAATCGCACCAATTTTAGTTGAATACACTTTTCACCAGCTGAGTCTGTTTAGAAATCAGTCACATGTGCAATTAATAAACTCTTTTCAATGGTGGTTCATCGCCCAACTTAGTTCCCCCCGATTGTGCCCGACCTCTTGAGTCAATTTCCATTCTAGTCAACTTCCGATAACAATCAATATCTAGGTTCTAATGAAGTGTCTTTGTTTCTTCGTCGGTCCCTTCGTCTTCGTCTTCGCACATTACACCGAGCGCGCGCTTCGTTAATGTGCCAGTTCATCGTTTCGGGAAATTCGCCGTTGGTTTTTAGGTGCCTAAACTCAGTAAGCACAGTCCGTCTCTTCAATAGAGTCACTAAACAGCAGTAGGGCGCGTTTCCGTCTCTTTCATAGGGTGCACTAAACAGCAGTAGTGCCGTTTTGTGTCCCCTCGACATTATTATTCCTCAAGAGCGTGTCGCCAAGCACGAAAAGTGATAATTGTCATCAGTGCTGTGGCCTACAGCAGGGAGTGGAGGTCGAAAGGATTTATCGATATTGATTCAAATCATCTCCAACCCGACAAGAAGAAAAATTGGAACCAAATGCCAGGGCGTAATGCTAGGTGAATATGATTTCTCGTTAAGAGTGCAGAGCGTGGCGTAAAAACATAAAGAGGTACTTTATCAACCCTTCTATAGAGAAACAAGTGTTGGGAAGGAAGAAAGAACAAAACCAAGAATGAAGAATCCACTGTAGTGCAACAAAAGTCCAGCAGCCTACATGATTCATCGAGTGAAGTCACTTTGAATTTTTGTTTTACAGTTTGGCTTAGCGTATAAATACCTGTTACGCCTGTGTAATTCCAATTGATAATTAAGAGATTGATAAAAGACTGAGATCAATATTGATAAAACCTGGATAGAGCGAGTATAAAAAAGGGATAAAACCTGCATGCGTGTCTGAGTATAATGCATATTACACTGAACTTTACGGAATTGTCATACTAAATATTTCCGATGATGAGCACTGCCATCAGAAAACATATATCGACTTCTTGTTGAACATTTCAAAAGAACTCAATGCACAATTGTAATTATGAATGCATGCAGATACTTGTCAACTTTAGTTATCAGCGAAATTTATGTATAAACTTAGAATAGGAGGACGTAGAACTGTAAGTTATAGATCGGAAGACATCAGACTTCCATTTATGCTCATAACTAAGATGAAAACATTTAAGTATTAATTTCGGACTGTGATCTGATATAAAAACCTCGTACGAGCGTCTTAACATGTTTTTCTAATTCATTCACACGTTATAGATCCACTTACTATGTTTTCAGTGAACGGAAATCAGTGCGAAAGACGTCATAAGAAGCCTAGCTCTAACGATCTGTGTTGCGATTGGAAACCAATGAAAATCAATTACGAATCATCTGGTGGAAATCATCAGAAAGACCTGGGAAAAGCACAGTCGCTCAAAAATTGTTCGATCTTGATTCAGAGACCATCCACGCAAGACTCGTCCGCTGCTTTTAGTCAATGACACAGATTATGTTACTTCTCCTTCATACCGAATCTATTCCCAGCTCTTGATCAAGCTAAAGTCATCTTACTCAAAGTATTCAATAGCAAATGTTATCATGTACCCAATGAACGGAGAAACTTGGTGCATTGCACGGAAATCGTTGAATAGTCTAGGATCGTTTGGAAATGAAGGTAATGTTTAATTGCATGGTAATACCAATATCGACTACCTATCCTGAAGACGAAGAGGTAAACCTTACACGCCATCATATAGTGAATATGTCGATTAGTAGCCAACATGTATTCGATCGAAAATCAAGTGCGTCAGTTGTTTGCATGATTTGGATTTCCTGTATCTTCGTATGATGTGTAAATTTGATTTAAATTTTTATTAGTGCTGTTACAGTACGAAGACATTGTAGAGACTTGGTGTCCAATTAGGCACTTTCCGTCCATCTCTTTCTGCAGGTTGGTTAAAGTATGGGCAGATAAAAATAACAATGTTTGCATGAACCTCTTCTTCCGGTCAGCAAAAAAATTAGAAGGATTAAGATAGTACCTTTTACTGATGGATCCTGATATCATAGACACACCTTACCAAGACCGAAACCAAGTTTAAAACCTGGTTAAACAAACCGATCGAAGGATGAACGTTCGCTTTGGTTACATCGAAGTTGCCCAGTACTGTCTATCTACTGTATATTAAGTAAACCGCCCGGGAATTGTGAGATAGTGGTCACTCTATGACTTGAAACAAAGCTATTGACAAATTATTGATGAGTATGATTGAATTGATCATAAAAAATGCTCAAGTACCCTTTCTTCACTGACCTAGCATTTAGTGCGAAAATCCTTCGAGACGTCTCTCTCTGAAACGTTTTATTAGACACCAGTGAAAATAAACGAATTGATTTCATGTTACTGTTGAGGTTGGTCGATCATACTTTTCAATACCTTCAACGCAACAACGTCGAGTGCATTGGAAGAAGCCATGTACAAGTGAAAAGGCTAAAAGGACACAACTAAATCTAATCATAAACACATATGTTATGACACGCACATGTTTAATTGAATTTTAAAATCCTTTGCGTCACAGAACATTCTACTAAAGGAATCTTGGTTTTTTTGTGATATGATATCAAAATTGCTCAAATTTAATCCAACAACTGTGCGCATAATATGAAGCCGTCCGTCTGTTTTTACTGCAGTATAGAAAAAAATAATTATTAGTTTTAATCGACTCAATCTCAAATATGTGATCGTGTCATCGTCACTAACTCCAAAGTATGAAGTAATGTTTTGTTGAGGAAAACGAATTGACCTTGTTTTTTAAATAATTGATAAATAATAAATAGCAAATAAAGCAAAATATTTGGAGAATAAACCCGGTTACTATTATACAACCTTAAGGAGGGCCCCAATGCACTAATGCAAAATTGATGAACGTCAGGACACATCACATTTCGTCATTAACCTTGAATTATTAACCAGGTAGAAGTGTAAGAATATGGAAGCATCAAATCCAAGATTTTGAAAAAAGAGCTGGTCATTTGTAATTGACTCTGCCTGGTTTGTGTTATGAAAGATCAAGACTCAAAAATAAGATTTGTACATAGTTGATGTAATGACACATTGTAAAGATTTATGAGGAACGCTTAAACACAGCCCTCCTAATTTATAAGGACTACCAAATTATGTCATGAATTCTATTAATTAATATCTTCCATTACAATTTACTGAGTGCTTACATATCAATTGAAATCAAATTTCTTTAGTCCGACGTAATCTTCCAGCCACGCATCTTTTTGAGTCGAGCAGCTTTGACAGTACCAAAATCACTCGAATTATTCTCATTAGGACCTGTTGTTTAGGGCAAGTGCTGATTTGAGAGTATAATCGGTCACAGAAAATAATAAGATTAAATGAAAATACTGATATTCAAAAAAAGAAAAAACCGCGACTATAGTCGCTCAAAACTAACGATCCATCTCAAAACGTTTTTAAGTTTGCGAGTGTTGGTCATTATCATATGGCTATGTACAGTCTTGATCAACCTAGTACAACCTCCCCTACTTGACTCTTCTTCGTTGATTATCACTTTAAATAATGATTATTGCCATTATTTCTTGACTTCATATGCTGATGATTGGTAATCAATTAATAAGAATGCATAATTTCTATTCAGTTAATCGAGCGAATTGGAAATGTAGAAGGGAAGCGATCCTAGCAAGTTATTTCCGATGAAGGAATGCTTTAGCGAATCTGCTTGCTCAATACAAGTGCCAAAACATCAATGTACGTTGACCTCAAGTAATTCGGCAATATCTATATTCGAATGGTGCCATCATCTATATTGCAATTCTTCATGTGGTCAAAGGACAATGCAGGAAGCAAAAAACAAGCTTTGACTGATGAGATCACAATCATTTACAAGCATTGGTGGTCCGCTGTCTCACGCAACAAACCCAATCTTCTTAAGGCCACATCAAGTGTATTTCTATGTCTGAAAACAATGCCAAACAGAAAAAATTCAATAAATTATCGCTCGAAGTGTTGGTGGTGCCACGGGAACTGTTTCTTCGATGGAACTGATTCAGTTGATTCTATCTACTCTCCTGGTAAGGATGAAACTGACGATGAGTGATGACTTGGAGAATTTCCTGTTCCTTGCACCAGTTATAGAAATCTAACCCCTCTTACCAAATTTGTACTACTAAGTGCTGGCTTAAAAGGTGTGACCCTCTTACAATACATCTCCATATCTCCCTTCTCTAAGTTTGTGTTTAACAACAACTCTCTCCTCTAGAATAATTGATCACGTTAAACAACTAGCTTTATTATATTTGTAATTTGAAACATAATATTCTCGTCACTAATTTCCAATATATTGGTACATTCATTTGTTTTCTACGGTTGTTACAACGTGATGCCCTTTGTACTTTCAATAGAATCTTCAATACATTATTAACAGAGCATCTTGTTTACTGTCTAGCATAATATCGCTCCTAACCCTTGGTATTGGATAGGATTATCCATCACAAGTTATAAGAATCGTTATGTCATACGAACGTACATTTTGTCTGGCATTTATATAGAACTTCTTCACACTCAATTTTAACTTAACACATGCACGAACGTTCGTCGCAAGTTCTACAAAACTTTCAAGCATCGAATCTAGCTAACATCGAACGTTCGGATGAGGTTCGTATGAAGAATTCCGAACGTTCGTCACAAACTCTCATCAAGCTCCGTTTTTCCTCAACTTCACAGCTTCATAAAGAGATTCTGGCGGCCGCAGGAACTCTGATTTATTATTAAATTGGATTTGCGCAGTAATGCCTACGAAAGAATATCCGGCTAAACTTCTCGTAAATTAATACCCTAGAGGATTACGCGACAGCTGTGCAGACGGACTAGCGGCATGAGTAGGGACAACTATTTTGGCCAGAGAGTCACTTCCTATGAGGTCGACATTGCAAGAAATCATTGAGCCACCCAGATTATCGGGCAATATCCCATCTGCACGCAATGGGCCGGTGTGAAGCATCATGCGCCTATAATATTTGACACGAGAACTCCAAGAACTGAATTGATGACAGAGAGCTGTGCGCATTCAAGTCGAAGATGTATCCCAGTGATTCAATTAAAAGAGTTGCGGTCTTGCACTTGCGTTTACAGCTTAAGATAGACCCTGAGGGCTCCTTTACACACACTCTACTACATTCGTGAGAAACAAACTAGTCATAGTGGATTGTTATAGGCCTATTGGTGAATGATTATGAAGCAAAATTATAACCCTGCACGGCAACGCTTCAGCTGATTTTGCGTTATTATTTATGACGCGCGAAAAATCAGGACGCATAGAAATTTGCTACCAAAATATCTATCAATTTCTTGCAGAGATCACTACATAAACATTCAAAAAAAGTGTAGCGCGCTCTACGTGATGTTTCTGAGGTCTCCTCCTTTACATCTCAAAAAGTTTACTACTAATTGCGTTTTTCTTTTATATTTTTACATAAAAGAAAACAACAGCACTCAGTGCGCAAGAGCATATCAAGATTAACTGTGGTCTTCCCGCAGACTCTACATTGCATACAAGCATCAAGTGTTCCAATCCTTAATATTTCCATTCCACTTCGGTCGTCAATTACAGCGAATGCAATTTCAGTACGACATTACTTTGTTTCGACCAGTATAATCTTCAATATACAACTCCTTCTACCAAGCATCAATTGTCTATCTAGCGACACGAGAATTGGAACATACATTTTCCTTTCTCGTGATGTTTATCACCAAATAAAACTCTCAACTCTAACGATGAGAGTTTGGTTTGCATGTAATCCCGTTATGGGTATTTACCGCGAACTTTATCTCTCATTTATTCGACTTGCTCGTGTAATTCACGGAACACTATTCAAACAGATGCATAATCACTTGCCTGCCTTGTTTCCTTCCTCATTTCAAATATGCTGAAATTGTACCCCATACCCAAAAATCAGCGAAAACGCCTAAATTAGTCAAGTCTGCGAGAATAATCGTCTCCAATAGCCCTATCTGCTCCTACCTTCTCCTAAAGTATTTTTCAGAAACACATTGTAGCACCAGTGTGCTCTATATCCTCATCTGCCTAGGCACTAGTCTCAATTCTGCCAACTTGCTTACACATTCCCCGGAGTCCAGTCAACTGTGCGTTTAAATTGCCCCTGACACTTCATTAAATGCATCTGTTTGTCGAGATTTCCTTGATTTCTCCTGGGCGGCGTGAGATTTTATCCAAAAATCAAACTACTTCAAAGGCGTTTTAGACACAGCAACCTCCATAAACACACTTCATCATTTCACGGCTGAAAGGTTCGATAATCTGCCACAAACTACTACCTAGACGAGTTGATCAGACTTCTCTCAGAAAAAATCGCTATCGTACGCGATCAAATGGAATACTCTCACACACAACTCTGTCCCGATGGAGTCAAAAATTCACAAGCGGCGTTCCACAGGGAATATCATGCCCGGATTCCTCTCTCAATCTGTAGTTGAACAGCTTCCAACCTAATTCTGATAACACTGCTGTCATCCAAATATTGCGGACGACATTCAGTCTAATTTTCATGTAATACCGCAAAACTAAAAACTAGATGAAAGGCTTGCGATGAGCTGAGAATAAATCATGCAGACACATCATGGTCTTCACGAATATCGTCTTTCCCTATCAACATCTCATCTAAAAAAAAGCAAGATTCTTAACCATTGTTACGAAAATAGAATTTTGATGTCATAAATCCGGTGATCCTCGCTGACGACGGCTCATCTGCACAATACCTTCAGCTTCAGCAAGCTGAATCTTACACTCGGCTTCTCTATCACCCCCGATTGAAGTGCGTTCAACTATGTAATAAAGTAATTTACTAAAGCTTTGAGCCAACGGATTTTACATCGAGAGGAACCTATACTCAGAGTACACTGCGTCCATCAACTGTCATTTTCAAGCATTTCTCGCCCTTCATGAGATCTGTACTTTTTGTGTACGCATCAACCACAGCCTTCAGCAATTTGACAAATGCAACTGAAAAGAGATATAATTTCGTGCTCCTCGATCGAACGGGTAATCTCTCGGATATTAGCGCAAGGATGATGTGACGTTTCATCACACCACATGACTGTGGCCGATCGGACGCGGTGTTTCAGGCTCTTTTCAAAAATTGATTCTGAATGAACTTCACATCCCCTCTGAGAGACATGTCTTCCTTCAACGCACAAATGTCGATCAAACCAGAGATAAATACCACCCTCAGACCCCCCAATCAAACAAGCGGGACGAAACGGTCGGAGATGTCCTCATCATAGAATTCAGACTCATGATCATCTTATGAGATATCTTTTACTTATATATCCAATTGTCTTCTATGTTCTGTCTTTAATTGTACTCTCTCAACAATTACCCGCAACAATCATTCTCATTTGTCAAACGCACTCATTTGAGAGTCAATAGAATAGTTTATCTTATCTTATACATGTGTTTCACGATATCATAAAATATCCATCAATCAACAATGCTACACAAATAAAATCGATTGCACTATTTCGTGAATTTTATAATCCAAATTAAAATTTGGAAGCACCATTCTTTCAGGTATTGCTTTTCTCACTGAAGAGTGGGTACCCGTTCGCGTTATGAACGAAAGCGAATTCAGCCGACGTATCTGCGAAGAAGATTTAGCGCTACAAAGTTGTTCAATTCTGTGGACAATTTCATCCGTTAACATGCCCAGAAATAGAAATAGCGCCACAGATACAGCTATCTTTTTACTGAGTGGATCTGGTAAATAGCTTTCCTTAGAATATGGATTCTAGAAGTTTGTTCTATATATTCTTTCATGCCATTAATCCTCAATCCTTGACTTCACAAGTTCATGCAAATTGCTTGCGATGCAGGTATCATAACCGAAGCTATATAAAACAGACTAACTAAGAATGTATTCCCTGCTAGTCGCCTGCTCCTACAATGTTACCCTAATTGCAATAATCTCATTACGTATCTTCTCTGTAGATCCTTGGCCCATTTGGGTGAGCCAAAATAACATGAATCGAAAATTCGAGGCTTAGCATCCGGCAATCGTCTGTGCATACCGCGTCTTTCGGTGTGTGTAAACTAGGCGACAGGTCTCTAAACATTTGACAAACTGACAAAAAATCAGATGAATTTTTTGTGTAGAATGAGATTGTTTTAAGTTTAGCTAAAGAGCAAAAATTACCAAATCCATATTTTTCGCGATCGACTGAACCATCATTTATTATAAATGCCAATCCAATTGGCGCCATTGTTTCTGGACATAGTCTTTACAACAACATGGAAGGTTTGTCGTATAAACATATGCCTAGAAGACTATTTCTTGATGGGTCGATGAAATTTACTTTATCATTTCAAAACATATCAAAATAATGATCATCTTCAACCATCTCTTCACACATTTACGACTTCGCAATAAATTGACGCCAATGAAGCAGGTTGGTATATATGAGCCTGACTCTAGATCAACACTATTTTCTAGCTCTAGACAATAATTGAGTGAGCCTGTAATTGCGCTAAGTGATCGGACATCATATTCATTTTACTTTTCACATTCTCACAATCATAGATGATGAAAGAAACAATGGGGGAAGGATGTAACAATTGGATGGACCGATATTTCACGAAAGAGAATCTACAATCAGGAGTATCAACCATCAATGCTTATTATAAAATACCTCAATAAATAAAAAAACAGCTTACGTGAAGAAGCTGAAGGATTTAATGTTCGTTTGAGCCCTAAATATTTATACTAGAGAACGATGGAACTATTCGTTTTATAAAGCTACCAAGAAAGTTAGGTCTTCTCTAGAGGAGAGCTATTTCATCACTCTTTCACTGCATTATTGGTTGAATCCAAAAATAATGTCCTAGGTAGGTAGACACACCAACAAATATCACAAGAATAGACAATTCAATAACGATAAAGATTTCTGATTGATGCAAAATAATCTTTGATTTTTCAGATAAGATGAATATATTCTATTTATGTCATAATAAGCCATATCATATGCCAACATGCCCTACACACAAAAAAAATGAAATAACTCTAAATTAAACACTACCAGCATTTATGAATGTATATTTAATGATGGATGGGCCAGTAAAATATAATTCATCAAATTGCATCCTATGTCAATTCTGCAATATTCTTCGCCATAAAATAACACAAACAACTAAGTTTCCCCATTCTTAAATCATCATGTATAAACTATTGTGTTATTAATATTGTGAAATGTGTGATGAATATAGAGGAGGTTCATGCCTACTCTTCTACACTATCTTTCAACCATTCTTCTAATTTTGTCAAAGTCAGTACTGTTTTTCATCATCACTGAATAAAACCGTGACATATTGAAAATAATGATTTGCTATTTGCACATTTGCTAAACTGCCCATCGTTTATCAAAATACAATTCTAACCATCTACAGTTATATAACCTTTGTGTAAATCCAAATCTAAATTATCTTTTGTCGTCATCTGTGTGCTTTGACCAATTTCTTAAAAAAAAAAAATTTTTTCTAAATTTAAACTTTTCTCATTTCTTCAATAACCATGAAATTATTCTGAATTGGCAGTTAAATGCTTAGCCCCCCAAACTATTCACACCTTCTTTAATTATTTTATAAACTAAAAATTAAAACTTTCTTTTATAAACGATATCACATTTCTTTAAATGTAACAAACTATCTTGCGAGTGTTCTCGACATTCACAAACAACAACATCTTTCAAACTTATCACAAAACAAATCACACAATAACAATTTATTTTCAACTCACACTTAATTCAAATATTTCCATCACAAACAACAAACATAACAAAATTTTTGGTGGGTCAAACACGTCAGAAGTATGAAGAACCCTTCTCGGAGCAATCCACAAAAAATCACACTTCATCTATAACTATGATTAATATAAACACCAGTGAAAGTACAAAAAAAAACACCAACAAAAATTTGAAAAATCATATTATGAAGCACACTTGCACCCCTCGCTCAGGCGAACTAGGGACCCCCACGTCAAATCTATCTATGGACCAACCCTACCTCTATTGAAACTACAACCAACATAACTGCTCCATAATCTCATCCGTTTTATATGCTATACGAAACAACCACCTCACAAAAAACTCAACTCCACACATTGCACAGAAGACCCGAATCACAGTGAAACCAACGCACCGCGCACGTGGTTGAATTTGCTGTCCATTAGAATTGCCAATTCCCACATCTCCTCAGCAAAAAAATTATCTCCTTTTGCCTTAATAAACTTCTTTTTGGTCACAGTTCTCACAATTATAGTCAAATTCCAAATCGTCCGTGCTTTCTGTCAGGAAAGACCGGCGCATCATGGACCCCAGTCGCACCAGCCCCCACCCACACACCACCCCATTCATATTACTTATATTCTCCAAACTCCGCAAGGTCTCCCCCCAAAACAACCAAACAACAAACCTTCCAACAAATAAAACCACTCCTCATAATCCCCCAACCGCTCATGGCATCAACCAAATTGCTGCGAATTCTGCCTCCCGCCTCGGATCCATGCCCCCCGACCCCAAACGCTAAACCCCCCCCCCCACTCTTACAAACCCACCCCACCTCACCGATCGCCCCAATCATCCACCCCCCCTCCACCCCAAACTCTTTGCCCACACATCCTCCATCCCGCTCCCACCAACACACCGCCCACCCCCCACAAACAACACCCTACTCTCCCCTCCACCCCCCCACACCCCCCCCCCACCCCCCAACCCCCCCCCCCAACCCCCCCACCCAAAACCCCCCACAAGTCCCCCCACACCATCAAGTTACAAATCACCCTCTCCCCAAACCCCCCGTTACCACAAACGCCCGCCCAACCCCCTCCCAACCCCCCCCCCATCCGCCCCTGCGCCGCCCGGCCCGCCATCGCTTCCCCACCCCCCCACCGCCCCCCTTCCACCCCACTAGACCACACAACCAAATCCAAAAGCCAACAGAAGCCCATACCAAATAGCTAAAGCAGAACCCACAACCCACCACCGATATACAACGGCCCCCAAAACACACCATCAAACCCCGCACTCAAACAGCCCGGACCACGCGCGCTAGACCCCCACCGAGACTCGGACCCGCACCCACCAAAAAACACCAACCGCCGAACACACACACCCACCCCAACACGGCCCCCATACCCCATCGCGGCCTATCAGCCCGCCACGAGATCCTGCCTCTCCTACCACCTCTACATCTCTCCTCTAGACAACCCCCCACACCAACCCACCGCACCCCCCCACCCCACCCCCCCATCCACCCACCACCCACCCCCCGCGCCCCCATAAGCACCCGCCTCCACCCGACACGCTCACCCACCAAACACACGCCCCCAAGCCCTCACCCCCCACCCGCCGCCTGATCTTATATACGGCCCCTCCAGACCGAAAATACGGGGTGAGGCTCCCCCCTGCCCCCACACCACCTAATCATCATCTGAGAGGGGGGGCGGAGTTCTACCCCCCCCCCCCCGCCCGCGAGAGTCGCGAGGACGCGGGAGGAGGAGGCGCGAGTGGAAAGAGGTGCTAACATATCGGGGGCGGCGTGGAGAAGGAGTGCGCGATTCACCTCTTACAACTAACCCAGGGAGCTCGCGCGCGCGCGCGCGAGCTTCCCCAATAGCCTGTTCCAAAACATGCGGGTCGAATATGTTGTCAGAGGATAACAGTATGAAATAAAAGGTTAATTTGGAATAATTTTGTTGACTACTATTCTAGTGACAGAAATGTGCTAGAACAAATTGTTAAACATTTCCCAATAAATATTTGTCTTTCTCCACATGACTTCTCCTACTTGAATATCTTACGAGGCTGCGACGATCCGTGGAAAATCTTGAATACATGACAGATTTATTAAAAAACAAATGAAAAAAGATCAATTGCCTGAGAACTACAGGGTTGCTTGCACAGGCTACATCTTAGGGTACTTTTGCGTATGTGTTGCTTAAAACTTAAGTTTTAGAATATATTTTACTATTGCTTCTGTTAACTCAGATTGCATGAAATGCATATATTCGTTGAGCACGTATAATTATGCCAAGATATGGCAGAACAATTTGAAATTAGAATGAATCATACATGGCAACTTTCCCCAAAGTTTTATATTTACCACTTTCCCCACTATAGGTTAGCATGTTTCAAGACATTTTTGAGGCACTTTCTAAGACACTCTGTGCAGATGTGCAGTTCGTGCCTAATGTGCTCAGAATACATAGATTCCCACAATGAGATTGACCACCAATATTGTCACTTACATACAACGTGTTCATTAGGGCCCAAAATCAATTTAAGATTGATATTAAAACTTCCAATTTGTATCTCAAATCGTCCACTTCCTTTCTTTTCTTGCAAATCTATTACAGAAGCGTGGATGCTTCTTTTTCGTAATCGAAGCGCACAGAAGTATGCTTTAAGTATACAAATTGTGATACAGCACCTCAGTTTTTGTATAATGCATGCATATATTATATCGCGAGTTATACAGGCCTAGATATAATTTTTCCATTGCTTTAAGTCTATTGATCAATTGCTTTACTTTTAAAAATTGTGCATATAAAACATGCATTGCTGCGACACAACTGATCATGCATTCTTTCTTAGCATGATTACAATTTTAAAACCGAAATACTAGAAATTCTTTCAAAGTTCGTATTAGTTCGTAGTTTTAGGAATTTGAACCCTTATTATTCAAAACTGAATCCCAAACATCAACAAATTCTACATTTTCATCACACTACCATACTGATTCCTTCAAACTGTTACTACTACTGCTTTTTGGGGGGCTTTTTAGGAGAGGTTAATATTATTTTACGAGCACATCTGAACTGAAAGGCGGAGACCATGGTTGAGTCCGCAATTTGAAATTCAATATTAAATTAGCAAAAATTGACTCAACGGATCAAATGCCATGGACTGTCGCAAATGAGGTACAACAACATATGCACCCTACAAACATTATCTTGTTTATCTCTTCTTCGGTAAAGATTGGAATTGTCAGTCTCTTTACTCAATTTCCATCGCTAGCCCAGAAATTTTATCTTTCTTCAGTTGATTGCTTTCAAACCATAGCTGAAAAATTCACTTTTATCCATTAGAACAAAACTTTTTAGTAAAAAGATTGCACTTAATATATAATATTGACATGCCTGATAATTTCATCAAACATAGCAAAACAGTCAGTATCTTACTTTGAGATTCAAAGTTCGAGCTAAATGATTTCAAGCAGCACCAATGGGCCAGAAATAAACGATGACCGAAATTCTGGGGCAAACTCTGCAATGTAAACTGTAGGGGCAACTAAGCATTAAGGCCAACGCCTGCAACACGAAAAACGAAGGCCGCAAATTTCATCGAGCGCCAGTTAGAAATCGCCTCCTACTTAAGTGATCCCATTCTTCCGTAGTGCCATGCCCCTCATTTTCTAGTGCCCTTTGTGCCACTCGATGGCACCCCAACCAGCCATACCCAATACTAATAAGTAGCAACCAAAAGCTCGCAAATGTTTGTTTTATGCAATGAAATCGACGAAGGTACAGAAAATCCAATGGGCACGAACTACCTCCGGGCAAAAACCCGCGATGCACAACTTACCCTTTGCACCAGATGAGGAACTCTTCATCCCACTGATCTCATCTTTATTATTATTCGTAGTGCACTTGTGTTGGTCAGGAGAAAATTGATCTTAGCCGTTAAACATTTTTCGTGCCTCAATTCTCAAAGCGAAACTTTCGTGGCCTAGAGTTTTAACACAGTGTGTACTAAATCGGCTCGCATATCATTCAGTGGTCTTAACAAACACTGTTTTTAAATGTTTAGGAATGTTAGATGAATAGTCAAGCGCTGGAAATGCAAGCTAAACCTAAACACTATGATCTGCTAGAGGAAAATCCAATTTGGAAATAGAATAATGGTTTGGATAAATATTGATTGGACGTTCTATATCGAATATGCCGAATTGCATAAAAGTTGATTTATATAAATGGCCTAGGGACTAATTTTTTGTAATGCACAAAATCAACCTAATTCTAGGTTCCCTGTAATATTACATGAATGTTAGCCCTAAGCTAGGTTCATACAAACTCTTTTCCCTTCCAAGCACATGATACAGGACATCATATAACACCACGTGTACTCACAGAGGCACAAAGTAAAAGACACGAGATCGACTTTAATGTATACTTTAGCAAACTAAGATAAGCGATTAAAAAAATAGAGTCGATGGTCTTGGAAATCTGTCCATATCACCCAACATCAGACTGAACACAATTTTCTATTTGGAAAAAATTAAATAATTTATTCTCTTTTATCAACGCTATCACTATAAATCAATTTGATAACCTATCGGCAAATGTTTTGGGCCCCCGAAAGTACTTATATGTGTTTCATATTATGCTGGAGCAGCTTGCACTTTCCTTTTCTGATTGCTCGTTTTTGAAATCTTGACATCCGAATCAATCTTTTTTAAATTTTAGGTTGTGAAATTTCATGTCAGTTGTGAGATATTTCAATAGGCTCCTTCATCCCATTGGGCACCGGAATAAAAATGCACTACCAATAAGGATGATATTCCTTACCCACATGTACAGGGGTGTGTGCGGATACAAAAATGTGACTAAATTGTCACACTTGTAAACTTTCAGGGCACGAAATTTAGGCATTTTATTAACTCTAACCAACACCAAGGCTACGAGGCCGGGCACGAAGTTCAATAGTGCTTGGGGTCTGGAGAGTTCGTGCCCAGTGTGATTTTTCTTCGATTTCCACTTGGATAAACAAATAATTCGGTTTGGTGCCTATTAAGTGCCTTAGTGGCGCCATACTGATGTCCTCGAAGCACTAACTGGCACAAAAATTTCGGCCTTTTAGGTGCTCTAAATTAGTGTCATACAGTTTTTGCAGTTGTAATGTAGCATAACTTTCTAATTATCCACGCAGAGATTAACTTATAAAGGTCTTCATTTTGAAAGGGACAATGCACATACTTTATTACCCATAATTAAACATTGTGATTATCGCTTCCATTTAAGGATGAGAGTTGTAATGTACATGCAAAGCAGGAATAGAAACTCCGGAAAAAGCCTTGGGTGATGGCCTTAGATTCAACAGTCAGCAGAAAACCAAGTTTGTAAACATTCGCTGCGCTGGGAGTGGTGAAACAGAAGGCTACTCAAAATTCGTCCAAGTGTTTCACTCCTTTTTTCAGCGTTTAAGTTAAAATAAGTTCGAAGCTAAAAAGGCTATATGTACAAAAGAATCTTGTTTACATTCATCCGCAAGGGAAAAAAAGTGTCAGAACAAGCAATATCTTCATTTGTGGCCACTTTTACCGCTGATAGCCTTGAGGACGTGTGATTATCGGAAACGTTCGGGTTGTACCATACATATATGTTTTTTAGCTTCAATATATGCTTTTCTTGTAACCAAACATCAAAAATTTTGTATTTCGTTTAGGATTTCTGCTTGATTTCTTTCAAAAGTCTCCACGCTCGTCTTCCTTTAAGTTAAACCATGGGAAGGAGAGACCCCTGGTGTATTGGGTGATAACTGAATCATCTTTCAACATTCACACTTTCAAAGCGGAACGCCAGAAATTTCGTTGTTGTCCTGTTTTATTTCTTCCAAAATTCTCCATCCGGTCTCTTTCAAGTATAAAGTTAAACCCTCCAAACATTTTCATTTAGAAAGATGTCATCACACGGAGAGTACTTTTGACCATTAAACTACATTCCTCTCTCTCATGAAAACTACAGGATCTCTTTATCTCTTTAGCAATTTTATAAGGGCCCAGTGCGAATGGAATGCAAGTGATGTAGACATTTTGCGCATCGTTTAATTAATTCTTTTTCTCTCCAATAATTGTGACATAATTCAGTGAAAAAATTTGAACAACAATTTCCAGCTCTAGGCCTGACTGTAATTACCTCTCGTTCTAAATTTGAAATTCGATTTTTATAGATAGCTGATAGATAATGATATGCAAGTTACATTATATTCACATGCCATGGATGCTCCGGGTATTGATTTTTATGTGAAACATAGGCTATCTTCCCTAAAGATATTTGTTTCGACACTTCGATCCCTTTATGTAGCTACAAATATTCAGTATTCCATGATTGAAATGAAAGCTGTTTGGTCATCTGCAACAATTGTGAAGGATTTTTTTTTGCCTTGATGAGTAAGTGTAGAATTGGAAGCAGTAGATGAAAATGTTTGGGGCATAACAACCACTACAAGGCTGCGTGATTGCAGAAGGTTGATCCAGTCATACCCAATTGATGCTGTGTGATCATCTGCAGAAAGACTTCACCATGATGATTATCGTCTAAGTGAAGAACTGGAAGAATGCTCGTTTTTTCCACTCTTTGTTGTTCTTTTCATCTAGTTTCTTATATTTTACGTTCTTCTCTGTAGGGTTTGCACGTATATTATTACTCTCATCCTCAAATGCAATCATTTGAGTATTGATCAATGATTTGAGTAGTATCATTGATTATGGCAATTAAAAATATGTATTGGCTTTAAAATGAGACCTTATTTGCTAATTTCTGTTGGATAATTATAAAGGTATGCAACTTTGAAAACAAGTCACATTTTGTATGCGCACCCTGTATGTGTGTGGCGTATATGTCAGCGAATACACCGACCCGCCTAGATGCAATGGTAATGATTATGCTCATTGGGCCATAAAGAAGCAGGTGGCATTCTGCATTGTCCTATAAAACTGTCAAACAGGGTTTCGGAGCCGGACTGGAGCCGGAGCTGCCCGGAGACGTGGGGTAAACAGGTCGGAGCGGTGTTATGATTTGCATTTTCCTGCCTTATACATTTTCCGGTAGTGTCCGAAATTATATCATGGTCCATTAGACAATGGATGCGTTACAGATTTTCCGCCGGAGGTTTGCTTATAAATCACAACATAAGCTGTGAATTACATTTTCCCATCATGCTAGAATTTCCATAGCATTTCTCACGAAAGTCAAAGCGGTATATGCCAAGAGAAAAGTGTTAGTTAGGGTGCTAACATGAGCAAAAAGCCAAGAAATTAAAAGAAGGCTCAAGATATAACTGATGAAACCATGGCATGAAAGGAGACACAAGACAAATGGACACTTCTGTGTTGGGGAGAAGGTGCTTGCTCAACATACAAAAAGGGACGTATATTTGTGTGTCGGAAAGGAAATAAATTTCAGGGGGGGTCAGCTTGGAGGCAACGTAGTGTTCATCATAGAAGCAGAACACGGTAGGAATACCTACAGACTTCGACAGACTGCGAGTTGTCTCCAAAACATCAAGAAGAAAACTGGTTAGAAATGGTACGCTTTTGTAAATGAAGTATAACTGATGGATGAAATATTGTTTTAGATTGAGGTATTGATTCCAGGAAATTTCATCATGAGTGGGAAAAATGTAACATATAAGTTTATTGGGTCCAATCATGTTGAATATGTTACAATCCAAGCTTGTAAGCTACCTCGCAAACCCCTGCTATTTTCACCTTACTCATGGTCGAGAGTACATGACTAATGGTTATCATTTCAAGACTACACTTTCCAGCCTTGGCATATGTAAAGCTAGTTATGGCCAACTATGGTCGGCGGCATATCCAGGTTGAAGGCCATTGTGGTGGCGAAATTTGTCTGCAAAAGCCCGTCGTTTGCCCATCTTGTGCCGACAGATACTTGCCTTGGCCGGCCTCTGGAACTCAACACGGTCGGAGCCATGCTAACATTTCTTAAAGTGGGCACCTCATGAGCCTACATGGACCAGTGCTGGGCCATGACAGGGCAGCCAGAAATGTGCTACTAGGGATGCGACTGTGTTTAAAGCAACAACGTTGAAAAACGATCCATTCGGAAAATCCATATGATATCCTTCAACCCATAAGTCGACATTGTTTTCATTCTTAAAGTTAACACTTTCATTTCAAAACTAGAGTGTTTTATTTAGTTTCTACGTGCATTGTATTTCTCAGACACACGAAATTATTTGGAATCCGACTCACAAGAATTTGACATCTCCACTAAGTTCTAAATTTTTCATAAATCATTTACAATAGCACAATCGCATTTGACTGCCATTTACATCATACATCCAGCATTATTTTTTTCTATTACTTTTAACTCTCGCATTACATCAACATTCAAGGACATGACACAAAGTGCATCAAAACAGCAATATAATATGCGCAGGTCTGCAAGACGGAAAAAATCCTTATACCATCGGAAAAATAATACGTAATTACATTTTCCCTTACTGCGGAAAAATCTATCTATGAATATGTTTCTCACCAGAAATCTATCTATTATTCTCTTTCCGATCGGAAGCCAAATACGTTCCATAAATGTTTCGTTGCATGCCAAAGCAGAAGAACTCAAAAAGCCAAGAAAGAATCTAGATGAAAAGAGATTCATCGATGGATGATATCATGGAAAAATTATCTTAATTCTAATTCTGTGTGATGTGTGGAGAGTTCAGTCGCGACACTTACACGATAATCATCATGGCGAAGTCTGTCTGTTGAGGAGGATCAACCAACATCAATTTGGGTGATAACTGGATCATCCTTCAACATTCACCACCTTCAAGCTCGGAACGCCAGAAGAAATTTCGCATTTTTCCTCATTGTGCTCGCAGTCGCGACGATTTATGATCCAAAAGTCTCCACGTCTCTTTCAGTTAAATCCAAACATCATCACACTTGAAAGTACTTTTGAACATTAAATTATATTCAATGTATTCATGATCGATCGTTGGGAAAAGACTCTTCATCACAGGATCTCTTTATCTCTTTAACAACTTTATAAGGGCCCAGTGCGGATGCAAAGTAATGTAGGACATTTTACGTATCATTGCTTAATTAACTATTTTTCTCTATATTATATTGCTCTCTATTTTTATATATGTGCTTTTTGTGATTTTTTCTGACAAGAAGAAGTGGCCATCGGGTTGTACATCATTCTGTGAAAGTTTACGAGTTCGGTTTCGTGTTCGGAACCGACAAATGTGTCGAAGGGGCTTAGTTCAGATCCAATGGTAGCTGACCATAGTCCGAAACTCTACAGTCCAAGAGACGTTTTAACAACAAATTTTCGATGAATTAAGTTTCATAAGAATAATGGCAGTTGAACTTAAGAACCTACTTGAAAAAGTGATGAATCACAAAAATCTTAGGATAACAGTATCCGACACAGTTTCGGAAATCTAATTAATAGATTATGTGAGTTGCGCAATTACCATATTGCGTATAAGTGTGAAAAATGTTTGGTGTGTTTTCTTGAAGTATACTACTTAAATGTCGTTGTTTCTGATTGATTTAGTGCGCCTTTGTAATAATACCTTTTGCGATAAAGAAAGAACGTATTTTTTATTTATAATGAAAGAAATAATTCCGAATTTATTCCGATTCAAAAAGAATTTATTGGTTTTGGTTTTGGTCTTTATTTCATTCAATGGCAAAGCAGTATTCATCTTAGCAATTCTCCTTACTCATTCTATGTAGGCCACATTGCAGGAAGCAATTCACCTTTGTGGCAAAAAAAACAAATTGCAAGTTCCCTTTAATTTCTGGTCGATTCTCTATTTAAGTTTAGCGATTTTTAATAGCGTAGCGGTTTTGTTATGCGAAATTCGAAATATACGAAATTTAACTTACATCGAGTCCCCGAAACGGCCTTCAACGGTCGATGTTACAGGTTGGTCTGGTGAGGGGGTGTTGGAGGGGTGCGGTTCGTGGAGTGTGTTGCGTTCGTGGTTTGGGCGGTGGTGCCGGGTGGTTTTTCGTTCTAGGGTTGGCGGTGGGAGTGCAGTGTGGTGTGTTGTGGTACGTTGTTTGCCGGTTCGGGCGTTTTTCGTGTTTTCGTTTTAACTCTGGAGACGCATTTTACACATTACTATGATGGTCAACCTAATATTTTATCACTGCGGAATTGGTGTTAGTATTTAAATACATGCAATAAGGCATTTTACTTTGCAGGAAAAGTTGCTGCGAACTCAAAGTTTGAATTCTCCACTCGGCACGGCTAGGCAGAAATGGGCAGACCACAGACGTGCAATAATTAATAATTTGTTCTACATCCAGCGCTCTCTTATGAGCCATATTAAATTAACCTAAACTTTTATTCGATGGTGGGGGATTATGGGAGGAAAAAAAAAAAAGACGGACCATGTTGTCAATCCGATTTTTCCGAGTTTATTAAAAAACTCTTCTTCAGGACAATTTACAAAAATCAGTGGGGGAAACAATGGGTTATATACAAAACTGCACATGGTTCTACAACCTCAAATGACTCTTAAAAACAGTTGGAAAAAAAAATAATAAAAATGAAAGCTAAAATTATAGATACATTGTGCAGGCGGGAAATTGATTGAACAGTTCTCATTAATTAGGTGGGGCATGAGGGCACTGTGGTTTTGGATTTGATGTTACAGTGTTTCCAAGCGAAATGCGAGTCGTTGGTTTTGTGTGTTGTGAGCTGTTTTAAAAGATGACCTTTTAAAGTCCATTAAGCTTGCCCTCATGCGGGGGTGAGGGGGTGCGTTTTCGGGTGGTGGGGGGGTGGTTGGGTGGTGACCGTGGTGCGGTGTGGTTTTTGGACTTCAGTTTGGCCAGTTGGCTTTGACTTTTGTTTTGCCTTTTCAAATTTTCTTATTTCAGTCACTTCTCGTTCGTAGACAGAGCCCACCCCCCCCCCACCCCCCCCCCCCCAGGACAAGATGTCTCCGTGCTCTTTGTCTCACCTATATATCAGTTTGGTGCTAACTGTTCGTCTTTTAAACTCATAGACTATGTTCGATGATTAAACATCAAGGGAGAGGGACTTTGTCCTCTTTTGTGGGGTAAGATGAAGAGAAGGATAAAGGAGATAAAAAAACGTAAAAATAAAAATTAATTTAATTTGCGGGTTCTTAAATTGTTTTTTTTTTTAAATGCAACCTGCATATTGTTATTCTGTTTTATCTAACATAGAATTAATTACTTGATACAGATTTTATTGTTCTCGCCGCTCTTTTATCTCTTTTTTTATTTCTTCTTTTTCTTTTTTTTTTCTCTTTTGACGTACGGTATGGTTTTATTGACCATAAAAAATAGCGTTTCGTTTTATTTCTTCAGTAATTGCTCTGTTGTAAAGTGGAAGTGGGTTATTTTTATCAACTTCACGTTTGATATTGATGTTTTGATAGACTCGTTCATCTTAAGAGGGTTATTAATTAGTACTGAGAGAATGATAATTGCTGGTGGGGTTGTGTGATTTCATCACAAGCTTTCTCATAATCATTATGCGAACTTCAAGGCGGTTTTTGTTTTCCGTTTTCGTTTCGTTTTTTAGCTCTGATAAAAAAGGATACGGAACCGCCTCAGCAGACTTTTTTTGTTTATTTCATGGAGCGTAATAAAAGAAATAAGATTAAAGAAAGCAAAGAAAAAGGAACGTAAATAAGTTCCTGTTTTGTAGGTCGAGGACTCCTCCACGCTCGGCGTTCCGTCGCATAAAAAAAAAAATTAATACAAAAATAAAAAGAGGGAAGAAGGAAAAAAATACTAAAGTGGAATTTGACAAGAGGAATTATGGGAGAAAACTGACCACTTATCACTTCCTTTAATAAATTTGGTTATATATTTTGATTATTCTTCCTTTGCGTGGCTAATTGGATTGTTACTTTGAATGGTTTGTATTTTTTGTTAGAAGTAACGTAATAAGGTTAATCTTCAGCTTCAGATTAGCTTTTTTTTTAAAATGCAAATACTAAAACTCACCATATATTAAAAAAAAATATAATATGTCACGACATTCATCATTGCGTCGTTTATTTTTCAGATAATATTCTGATTTTTTTTTATATTTTTATGTGTCTTTCAAACCCATATTCATGGCCAAAAAGAGGGGCTTTCTTTTGAGTTAGGCTTTTTTTTTTTAGAGTAGTAGGTGTGTGTTAGAGTAGGTGCTGAGTAGAGCTTTCTTAGTCTAGTGTAGTAGATGGCTTTTTGTCTAGAGTAGGTGTGTGCTTTGTAGGCTTCTTTTAGTTTTGAGATAGAGTAGTGTTATTAGAGTTTGAGTAGAGTGCTAGGGATGATCCTATAGCGAATATTGCGATTGCCTTCATAATTGACAACGAAAAGAATCATAAAATAGAGCAAAAATAAATGTTCAGTGCTTAAATTGAAAGAGGGCCTTTCCTTGAGTTTCGTTCTTGACGCAATTGATTGGATTGCGTTTCCCCGTTTTAGGCGTATTCTTTTTGGAAAGTATATTCTTTTTATCAAATTGCAATTATGATTATTAGTTGGTCCTCTAGAGGAACATTAGTAAATGGCTTCTTCTGTCTCCATTTGGTCACCAAGATGGGGTGGTGGGTGGGTGGGAGTGTGAAGCTGGTGTGTGTAGTGAATGTATGGTTGTAGTGTGATGTCGGTTTTCTGACAATTCGGTTTGTTTTAAACTTTCGTCTCCAATAATCTAATGATTAATCTTTATTTTCCATGCTTGTGACTAGGGTATTGTTGGGTTTGTGTGGTTTATTGTCCTGTAGTCGGGTGGTGGTTTCATAATTTCTATCAAGTATATTTGCTTGAGGTTTTTTAGTGTTGTTGTTAGTTAGCTGTTTAGAGGATGCGACACGCTACTTTAATTTAGGAGGCCGGGTGGGTGAGGTGGGAGGATAGAAAGAGAAACATCTGATTTATGGACTTTAGGGAAGGCCACGTAAGTCGTAGTGGTTTTTTATGAGTTTGCGGCCCCTGGTTTGGAGAGCCGATTAAGTTGTGGATTGTTTATGAAGTTTTTGCTATTGTTCGATTTATCCGATGGATTTGCTTGCTTGTTCGCATGTTAATGTATTGCTCCGCGGTTTTTGATCTGATCCTCTTTTTAAAATTGATACCTTGTTTTGCTTCGCCGCTTATTCTGTCTTTGCAATTTGGGACTACTCCTATATCTTTGTGAATTCATAAGGCACTCCACGTTGAAAATAGAATAAGATGGGATAACAAGTTATTTTTTAATAGGTATTTTTGGCACATTCAACAAGACGATATGGAAAGAAAAATGGAAAATGTTTTGCTAATCATTTTTGGGTTCTACTTTGTGGTTCCGGGCGTTTGGAGGCGCGTCCGCGTTTTGGTGGTTCGCGGTCGTTTTGTTTGTAGTGTTGAGTTTGCTATGTTTTTTAGACACATCAGGGAGGAGAAATTTGTTTTGATGTCAATACGAACACGACATCAAACACCAGACGAACGAAATGCAACAAAAGCACCAGGGCATTCAACAAGTCTTTCTTTCTTTGGGAAAATGATCCATTTCGCTGAATTTTTAGATCGAATATCACTACATTATCTCCAATTTTGATTATTTATTTCAACCGTCTACATAGAAATTGTCTTCGTCGGTGCAAGGGAGATGAGAGAATCATCGAAAAAAAAAAGAAATTCGGATTATTTCCATGCGCTGTGTAAAGCCCACATTCTAAGGCCCAATGACAAAACTCCCACTCATGGGTATGTATGGGTAATTTTCACTAAGTTGTTGTTTTGTAGCATTTTGCACCTTGTTCGGATTGCCATTTGTGGGTGACGGTTTTTATTTGCTCATTTACAGTTATTGATTATGAGTAGATCCTATTTTATCGTTGTTTTATTGCTTCTATCACCTAAAAATATTGGTTTTATAGTAAAAGTCGTTTATTTTGTTTTAAGTTGCATATTTGTGTTATTGTCCAAGGAGATCATTAGGCAACGTATTTTCTTTGAATTCAACAGATGTTTTTTATTGTTACAGCCAAAAGAAGGTGAACGTTTTTTTACCCACCGGCTTTTTCCGTTTTTTTTTTGTTTTGTAATCGTTTGTATGCATTTTTGTAGTTTGATTTTACTTTGTTTTATGGGTAATTAGTAGTTTTTGAACCACGGAATTCGATATGTTTCTTTCAGTTATAGCTTCGTTTGATTGTTTTTGGCTGGTAACTGTAAAAGAGACGGATATAAAATTATAAGCGTTTCAGTTCGCGGTGTTTTTCGTTATCGTCTTCATATATTGAAAAACGATAACCTTCTGCGAGCCCCAAAAAAAGCAAATTAAAGCGAGGAAAACGAAAAAGAAAAAGAAAAAAAAAATAAAAATGAAATCGGACGTCGAAAAAGAAATAAGAAAAAAATAACCTTAATTGTTTTAAAAGGAAATAGTAGTATGTATGTTTGTGTATGATAACAGTAATCCTCACCGTAGGTTATTCAGTTTTTCGTTTGTGTTGAATTGTGGTTTTTGAAGTGTTTGAATTGAAAGATTTGAATGTTTGGTTTTCAAGCGCGCCACGCCGCTCCCCGCGCAAAGTGTTGTGTAATCGATTATCATGCCCTTTGTCAGTTGGTCAGTTGTTTTGTCTTGTGGTTTTTAAGATGACCTCAAGGTACGTTCACATATACTTCACGTCGTGAGATTCTTCAGTAAAGCGTTGTTGTCCATTTTTCTTTGCGATTTACTTACTAGCTGAAGGATACATTTTTGTTATACATTTTTTGTTGTGAAAATTTTTCTGCCCGTCTTCTCAACTCCCTTAGTTTTAATCACAGTTAGCTTTTTGTCATCTAATATCATTACGGTTATGTATGAGATTCTTCGGGTAGGTGTTAATTGGTCATGTGGCCTTGTAGGAGCTAGGCGTAGCTCAAGGGATAGGTATATTGACTGATAAGGGTTTGTTATTTTTTAAGTTTTAACCCTCTTATTTAATTTTAGTTTTATATTTTTTTAACATTAGTTTTTTTTATAAATTTTTTTTTATTTTAATTTAATTTAATATAAATGCAGTTTTTTAAATATGAAATGTAATGAATGATTTGAAAGATATATGGATATGAAATGGATATGAATAAATTATTTTTTTATTTTTTAATTAAAGCGTAATTGCCGTATGGGTAATGGTGAATTGAAAATAAATGAATTTCATCGAGATAAGTTAGGTGAAAGATTTGGAAAAAGTTGTATCTAACTTTAAGTGATTATTTGGCCTAGGGAAGGTCGGCAGGGGCACGTCGGTTCAAAGGCTTTGAGAAACGTTGCGTAAGGAGAAAGATAGAAAGTTGGAATTTCTGGCGACGACCGTCAACTTGATTAGTCATTCGTTTAACAGATAGTTGAAAGTATAACGAGCATTGAAAAGTCTTTTGATTCACTCCATCCCACCTGATAAAGATATTGTGCGGTGTTAATTTAATTCGTTTATCTTGCGTAAATGTTGATTCGTTCTGACTTTCACAAATTGTGGAAAAGATGTAGAAACCATACATAATTTTCAAGTTGAGAGTTGATTCGCACACAAGAGCAAGTCAAGAGACTTTTCAACCCTGTTGTGGTAGGGAGTACGGAAAATTTATATTGGAAATGTACTTTAGATATGGAGGAAGAAAGTGTAGGGAGGAAAGAAAGAGAATTTTACCTGTCTGTTAGTTGGGTCGAAAGAAATTCTCGTTCTTCGTTTTCGTTTATTTCGTAGTATCTCGGAATTCGATACGTTGGTCAAATGTAAAAAAAGTGGGTCCTTACGTTTTGGTCAAGAGGGTTCCTTTATCCTCCAAAGCTTTCCCAAAAGCACCTCAGGCCAGCCATGTAGCCAGTGTTCGAAATAAGCATTATGAGGGGTAGATAGGTAGCAGCCAGAAATTAGCAGTAGTAAGGCTAAACTTAGCGAGTAATGTTGGACTCTATGCAAGAAATAGACATAAGGATATGACATCGCCCTCATCGAGTTTGATAAGGAAAGTCAATGTACAGGCTTTGAACTTGCCGAAGCGAGCCACATTGGTAGGATAGAGGAAAAGAAGAAAAGGATATAGCTAGAGAATCGAGAAGCGCGCCAGGCACAAACGGATAAGGGTCTACGAAGATAGAAATTAAATTAGGGCACATTTAGATTGAAATTGGAAGTGTGGAATATAGATAGCACTACACTACAGTGTCCTACGAGGACTAGAGAAGCCCTACTACCAACGATGAAACTGCCAGCAAAAAACTTGGTTACTGTCAAACACATGAGTTTGGTTTTGGCTTATACCACGTTATGCGGAAACCTGAAATGTTTTGATATGAATCCAAGACTGTTTGAGATAGCCTCTCTGAAGTGAGAGTTATGATGGCACTAATAGATAAGAATAAAGTCATTGGTCGATATGAATCGATCTGCCGGCTCTGATACCACCCGTCTTTTACTGGTGTTGAAAGTAGAATTCTAGGCCAGTCAGATTATTGACAGAGAAACATTCGTTCATCTCATATTGAGGTTTGAATAGAAGATGATAAAAAGTCAGTAATCCGTTGTTGACGAAGGATGTTTTGACTGAAGAAGTACACTTCTGGTGATTGTCTGTCCTAAGGATCATTCTAGAGGTATGCTATGTTGTAGAGTATTGCGAATGACGGACTATGAGCATTGACTATAATGATAGCATGGAGACGTTAGTGATTGATATTTGATAACAGTCCGTAATATGGTGATTCATTTACAATTCAGAGAGCGTATCGAGACAGGATAGGCACGATGGCCTAGAGTTGGGGGGGAAGAGGATAAAAGTCAAAGGAGAAAGTTGGATGTAAGGACGATTGAAGTAGATTAATGCAGAGTTTTATTAGAGGTGTCGTTAGTAGTGACTATTTGTTAGAGTGATGATTTTTTTGTAGTGTTGGTAGATGCTATTTATAGTTTTTTGTGATTTTTGGTAGTGATGCTATTCCAAGATAATGTTGAAGGGAAAATACTTACAAATTTGCCCTAAAATGTCTGAGAGTAGAGAGTAGATACAGAGAAGAATGTAGAGTATTCGGTTCGAAGCTATCCTGATCCATTGCGAAACTGAATAATGGGCCAGGAAGTTGTATGAGATTACTGTAGAAAGAAGAAATGGGAAAGATGAACAGCTAGAGCATTAGGGAGAGATGGAGAAGATTTTGCCCTCACCATTCAAGAAGTTCACTGAGGTATGATCTAAAGAAGCAGAAATAGCGTTATTATATGCAAATCAAATTCTCAAATTTCGATATCACTTAGTTTTTAGGTATGATAATATCACTCTAATACATTCAGAATCGTTTTTGCCACTCGAAAGAAAAGAACTGAAATTGGCTACAGCTATCTGACAAAGTAATGTTGGAATATATAAAGTTCCTGCTACAGAATCAATTTACTAAAAAATACGAACATGTATTTTATGCTAAGCAGAATAATCATATTCATTAGCGACTAAAGTGTCACATATATATATAAATTTAGAAAGATGAAAGATCTGAAGAGGAGGAGGAATTAGATGTTGTGAAGGAAATAACAATCCTGTGAGGTACTGTGTTTTGCTTAGGAATAATGCCTCTTAAGTGATGGATACATACTACTATCGAAGTTCTGTAGAAATCAACGGAAGGCCAATTGAAGGCATTTGCAAAATTCGGCAGGGAGAACAATGCGTGGACTTAATGTCATGTTCTTGTGATAGACGGACGAAAGACTTTTGTGATGAACTTTTGGAGAATAACCGCAGCTAAAATAGACGATCTCGGTGACGGCTTCTGCTTTCTGTCACTAAGAGTAAGCTGTAGGATGGACGTTCCCACCCATAGTTCTGCATTCGACTGGTTGAATGCGCGGTGTGAGGGCCGGAAGTGCAATTCTGTGTATCCTTGATTAAATAGAGAATCCCTGTAGAAATGTACTAGGGCTTTCTTGCTTTTGCACAATAACAAATATGATTATGCATCTCCTGTCGCTTCGGCCAATCATTCTAGCGCAATTCTTCTATACCTCTTTCTCCAATTTCCTGATTGTGCTTTAGGTGAACAACTTGAAATCTCTCGACAATCGCTCTCATTTTCAGCACTCTCATGCCCTTGGTGTAAATTGAAATATAATAATGGACATATGCAAAGTTGATGATCATAACTTCACGCAACTTTTAAGGGTCAACTTTTCATAAGAAACGATTGCAGGGTAGATAATTGCATGATCTTGAGTCATTTTCATTATTAAATGCTTATTCAAAGTATTATATTAAATGCCTATTATGCATCTTACTCTTTAATGTCCACCGCAAGAGGATAAGCTTGGTTTGCAAGAGAACCACGATGAAATTGCTTGAGGCGCGGAACTGATGTAGGAGCTCTGCAGGACTTCAAATTATGTACCTTTATTTAGGCGTTGTATTTCCGATATGACCGGACGGCTTATCTTTTTACTCAAATGTAGCACCTTCAATACGTATTTCTGTTATTTCGCTTAATCATTTAATCATCAAAAAAAAGGCAGGTTCTCCTTTCATAGACACTCACTATCTATCTTTCTCAGGAATCCTGTCACAAAATATCCATCATCTTAATAGTTGCTATTGGAATTGCTACCACAACCGGGACCAAAACAAACAATAAGCCAAGAGAGACAGGTATGTAAAAAGACTTATATAATTGCCAGTTTTATCCATTCCTCCACTGAATAACTGAGAAGATTGAAAGTTCCGCTGTGTGAAGTACTTGTGCTTCACATGGGGGCTCACATTAAACTGATATGATTTGCTTAATGTCCCACTGTCACGTAGCCATACGATTGTGCATAATTATTCTCTGTCAGCCGCACAATATAGCGCTTTTGATGCATTTTGATCGGCATTTCGCATGTGTCTTACAGTTATCCCTCATATGAGATTCCCCATAGAAAAAATCCATTATTTCCACACAATCACTTTCTATGCTGCACATTATGGGGATTCCCATATCCACGGCCGCGGTCAACTCTCTTGTACTCATCAAGGAAATAATATATTCCATATCAATTGTTTATTTTTCTTCATAGGAATTATATTACTTCTTGAACACTGAATGCAAAGAAAAAATGCAAACAGTGCTATGTGATGAAAATGCAATTAGAGAAAGCGCTTCAAAATCTTCACAACTTCCCAAGCAGTCTTTATAGTCATTTTTTCATAAGGGCTGTGCCCACATGAGAATTCTATGGTAGAGATTCACAAACTGTAGAGGGGGCTAACATGAGAAAAAGCAGGTTTACTGACAGAATATTCAAATACTAATATAGGAACGTTGACACCAGAAGAAACTCGTTTACTGTGGGTCGAAGAGTTCTAGTAAATGGTCTTGCTTGGAATAGCGATTATCTACTGAAGATCAGGACAGGCCTACTTTACTCTATGGGTCGCTATTGAATGTGATTGAACAAAATTTCACATAGGCTCCTCATAGGAGTAAAATTTGATTTCCTCTGTTTATTAATTCGGAACACGCATGTGTGAATGCATGTTGGAGTTTGTACTATAAAAAAATTATGTTGGTATTCCATAATTTTGATAATTTCTATACATATTTCTAAATATATTTCTATATTTAATGTGCTTCTATAGCGCACTTTGTCGTTTTTATGCGTTCTTTCCGGGCACTGCTTAAAAATCTTTCAAGAACCGTTTCTAAAAGAGTAGATGCCAAAATGTTCCCAGCAATGGATCTGTTTCTGATTGATTAGATTGTCTATGGTTTCAGCCTGACATAGGCTGATTGATCAAAGTTCAATAAATGATTCTTAAATAAAAATTTTTGCTTTTTCAGGAGTAAAGTTGCAGATACTTGATATGCCAGTAAACATAGAACGACAAAGATATGAAAACAAAACCAGTGGAAAATCAAAATTCTGCTAATCTACAGAACATCCAACTCCTTCCTGGTTGGCGAAAATTCAGCGAAGTTTCGAAAGCGCTGGAGGGAATATTGACTAAAAGAATAAAATGCATTAAGTATTTATGACAACTGTAAATGACACCGACTATGCCTGTGTAATGAAAAAGGGAGATGATTCCGCTTTGCGTCATTTCTGTGACGCCGATGGGAATAAATATGTAATGCCGTATGACGAAATTCAATCCGTCACTATGACTTGTAAGAAGCGCGGTCAAAAAGTTTTCGTTGCCGGTGGAAGCTGCAGAACGCTGTGGATTTTGGAAAATTGAAGCAGCAATAGAAAAATGACAATTTCTGAACAAGATATTTCTATTTAGAATTATAAAATTTGCACTATTTCTGCGGAATTTCATGCTGTTTTTTGTGCGAATTCTACAGAATAACAGTGATGCAGTTAAATGTTGTTTTTTTTTCTTTGCTGATTAATTTAGTAAACTAGGCTTGTTTTTAATTTCTTGACAACATGCGCTAGCAGTGGTCTATATTATCAGCAGAATGAGGGTTTTAGTGTAATAACACGAGCTGGTGCAACCAAAAATTCAAAACCGATATACACGAGAATATTGTAGAAAGACGGATTGTGCAAGTTACAGAGGTAAAAAATCATTTGCCTCTGTATAAAACAAAAATGGAATTATAAAAGCTAGAAATTATCAAATCCTCGTCCCTATTAACCAACAATCTACTAACAATCCTTCAACATAAAATGTGGCATAGGCCTATAGCATTTAGAAAATAAGTAAGAAAGATTAGTCATAACCTAATAGGTTTGCTACAATGGCGACCTCTTCCTGATTATGATTGTGCATTTTTGTGTGCCTATAGCAATCGGGCGCTCTATTACTGGAGATATTATACAAGGACTAATTGTAGAAGCTACAATCGCAAAAATACATATGTGTTAGTTTATAAAATAAAAGTAGAATTATAAAATCTCGTAATTATCAAATCCTTACCATTTTGCCAATACGTGTCTGATATTCATCAGGTCAAATATGTGCGCCTAAACCTGGAGATTGCTTCAATCAGAGCTCTCAGTGACCTTTGACCCGGTGACCCGCCGACTCTCTGACCCGAGATCCGTTTCCTAAAATGTACTGAGAGTACAGTGTCTTACACCATTACACACAAGCTTTCATGTAGCGCATGTTTTAGCTTGTGATTGTGTGAGTAGCATGATAGATAAGCTTCCAATGTTCATGTAATGAATTCAATCTTGAGATCTCGAATACCGAGATCTCGACCATTTTTCAAGCGTTCGAAATCCTGAGATTACAGTGCCGAGATCTCGACTATCCGAGATTAGATCTTTTTAATACACATACTTAACAAATGAAAATCAATGCTACATTAAATTGCTTGTTGGAATATTTGGTCAATTTCACTAATATTCTCATGCCCACTTATCAAATACATTCTAAAAGGCAACACAAAAGTTATAGAGCTAAGCTAGCTTACATTATTTTACAGCAAAAAATCCTATTGATTTCTGAATTCTTCACGAAGATATTTTTAGCGAACTTTAATATTCATTTTAAAAAAATTGACATTAATGTTTGAGCTCCTTAACGATAGCTCCGTGAAGAAGTCAGACTTTAATTGGATTTTTTGTTATAAAACTAATACAAGTTAATTAGGCATTCCCTTAATTTTGAGTTACTTATGATAAGCCATGGAACATTTTCACAACCATCTGAAAGGTAAAGAATGACATGCTCTTGAAGATGGTCAATTATGGGATGACTGTGCCTTTGAACTGCCTTTTGAATGACCGGTAACTGTGGTTATGAGTGATCCATTAATTAGCTGTGTTGAACAATTATTCCAAATCAATAAATACGTCAACACGACACTGCGTTTAGATAATCAACTATTTGTTTCCATAGGAAAGCTTATTGATCCCATATTTACCAGCCATAATTATCATCTTCAGACATGAATTGACTTTTGTATATGATTTTTCGAGATTTTGTTGCGTTACTAAAGACTGAAGACGACTGGAAGGTCACGCGTTTGCCATATCACATCTCAGGAGCTTTTCTCGTTTTTTACTGATTATGCCAAGTCCTTCTCAACATGCAATTAAAGAATGTTGATTAATAAATAACGCTTGCATAGGCAAGTGTGCCAAAACTAGGGTATCCAGAAAAATATATTTGGCATTGACAAAGGGAATTTGATATATAAAAAACAGTAGATGATGGGCGTTATGAAAGAGGAGGAATCATGGCCTCAGGAGTACGGGCCTCCCGTCAAATTTGTGGGAAGCCGGGAATTCATAGAGGTTTTGCAGTGAATGGTGACACGGAATATTTGCGTCGAAAATGGTGCAAAATGCTGCGAGATAAAGTGGGGAAAGTTAAAAAGCTGATGAGTTTCATCTCTTGCTTTATAACGAGTCCTATCGACCGTTCTCAACGACCATTGTTAGGCAAGTAATCGGTCGTCGAGCATCGGCAGTCGAAAGGTCTCGCAATAAAACGAGGGAAAATACAACTCATCCATCAGTATATCGACTTTCCTAACTTTATCTTGAATATCCCTAGTCCAGTTCAGCGGACAAAAACTGTTTGGAAATAATGGCTTTTTATGGAACTGACTTACTTAGTTTGATGTTTATTTATGCACTAAAACTCCTTTTCATCGTTCCAGGATCATAAGCTTCATAATAAGCTTTATCATAAGGATCATAAGAGAAAAAAGACAATTTTCAACACCTATATGCACTAAATCGTATGAATGACTGCCAAGTGTAGTCCAGATTTGTGTTGTTACTATAATGTCAATTACAAATAGAACTGGGTAATTACAATTAGGCCAGCAGTTAGACTACTGTACAGTAGTTGGTAATTGCCTGTAATAAATTGAACTTTCTGAGTAATTGACAACATCTGGTATAGGCCTAGGCCTACTGGTAATATCGAATTCGTGATCTCGAGATCTCGGTGCTTGGAAAATATTGATTCAAGATCTCGAGAGTCAGAGGCGAGATCGAGATTGAATTCACTAGTTCCAAGTTGTAGCATGCCTATAATTCACTGAAAGTTGTAGCCATGAGCATTTTTGCCCGGTGTTGAATGTGTTGTCGTTATTGGCCTAGGAAGCCAAATAAACTCATGTTCTGGTATGCTAGTAGTCTTAGATATAGAATCCTAAAGGCTGAGCCTAGGAATATACACTGTAAATCGCTGGATACGAAAATGACATGCAAACATATTACCAAAATCACATACAATTTGAAACTAACATCTGATACGAGATTCTCGTATGCTTACAGAGATCTGGTATGTTTTTCATTCGAAATCTCACTTACTTTCGCATGTGATTGGTATGTAGCGATACGAACTATTCTATCTGTGATTGGCTGTTTTACAATGAAATACGAGTTGTTGGTATGTTTTATATACGAGACCCGATGCAAATTCATCATCATTCGCATGTCTCTGGTATGTAGTATTTAACTCACATAGCAAAAAAATATGTGTATTACATACTACTGTCAAATAACTTTTTACAGTAACACAAGTCGTGACTATTTTTTTTGATAGTGTAATATTTAACTAGATTAGATTTATTGTGAATTCTATGGTCCAAGAGTATGTCGTCGTTGCTACTTGTCTGGCAACATAAACAGGACGCTTAGTTAGCTCTACTTTGTGAACCAAGTTGATTGACATCAATTCATTCAAAAGAAAGCTTTCGTGCAACCATGTCGCGTTATATCATACATAATTGTCTCATACATAACTATTTTTTTTGCGTTCATGAATTATAATGTTTCTAATTTGGGATTGATAATATGCATAATTTCAAAATTACATAATGCATAATTGTTGATGGTTGAATACTTATTGATTATTTATGAAATGCCTTAGACTTACATATATTAAAATCGAATTCAGTATTGAAAGTATGGACTCTTGAATGTCATTATCTAACTACTTACGGAACAGTCTTAACATTAGTGCGATCTTTATTGACAATAGGCCTTAAATCAAGATACTTTGGACATGATTTATGCTTTCTTTTAACATTGTGTGGTATGGCTTTAGTATGTAAAGCATACCACATTTGAAAAAAGATGCGAATGCATACAAATATATACAGGAATATACCAAAGAAATATGTTGGTATGCATCCTTCGTATGTGATTGGTATTGAGCGATTTACAGTGTAGTCTTAGTAGGCCTAGTACCGGTAGTCATAGTATGTCTATCTAGTACGCTAGTATTCTGAAGCTATGTTCCTAATATCGTGAAGGTCTACCCGCAGAGGATATATAGTCCCAGCAGGCATGAGCCTTCCTTTAGTCAGTTCAAAGACTTTGAGTCATTCCGCTTAAATTATGAAACGAAATCCGAGTAACAATCACCTTAAAAACTTACCTTACTATTTAGTCATCTTATTGTTGACTTATCATTCAAAAAGGAAAATGTATCAAAATATCGATATTGTTGCCAATTTAAGCCTATTTGATCTATTTTACCATTTTAAGACTATTTGAGACCGAGTTATTCGGGTCACGTGCTTGACCCGGGTGACCCGGGCCAAAACCAGTGATCCGGCGTCCCGCGACCCGGTGACTCGGTGACACGTTTCCAGCTCTGGCTGCAATCCAGGAAGAAGTTTCAGAGAAGTGACTGAATTCATGTGCACTGCATGGGCGCCATTTCCTAGAATTTTCATTGAGTTGAACAGTTTCTATTCTATGGCAAGCGACAGTTTGTGCTGTTTGACTCAGGAAGATAAGAGTCTTCTTGCATTGATTTGGCCTTTTTCCTCTACAGCTGCACTGAGTTGATCAATGCAGTTTAAAGTTGGTGCGGAGTTAGAGATATGTGCACTTGAGATTGAAGGAAACATGGATGAGATACATGCTGCTAGAGAATGCTTCACAGAAGAGCAGAGACCAAAACCTGCATCCATTGCAGACTGAACTTACTTCCATGCTGGAGAATAAAAAGCCTGACTTTGAACTTTTAGAAACGTAAAGGAGTGTATCTAATGAACATAAGAACAGTATCAAGAACAAAAATAATATCAGCGCGTTGTCCGAGCACAATAAAATTTGCGGTATGAATAATGCAATAGATGATTTTACCATTGATTTGCTAAGGTGTTTGTGTGATCCTGTAGCACAATTCATTTTTGATTCAGGATTCATGAGAATAATTCAGTTTTGAAAATTTCTTGGGTACGGTCCTCCAGCCCACTGTCATTACTTATGTAAAGGAGTAGATCTAATCACATTGCACATGTCGCACACCTTAGGATGTGGTTAACAATCTTTGTTCTGTCGTACCTGGTAATAATTTTCCACCTTGCTTTTGAAATGCCATTAATGTCCTAATTAATATCGCATTTGCTGGTCCTTCATTACCTCTAATTTACCTTAGTGAAATCAGGTTTGCTCTGTAAATCTCATTTTACACCAGTCATGGCGAACAAAGCGATTTATTTACTTATGATTAAGCGAGAAGTGATTTCATGTGACCTCTTCATGTGACGAATTTCTGCTTGCCTCTTGTCTAACCACATGTGATCTCTTCAAGTTAGTAGCGATTCCTTCAGCCGAAGTTTTAGTTATAATGGAAAATGATTACAAATCGCTGCATTAAAGCACTAAAGATCTGAAGTACACTATATGTAATAGAGTAGGCCACCACTACACCATGTAGTGACATGAAATATGAACTTATGTCGCGTAATTAGTAAGTGTCAAGATCATTGTCATTCTTGGGAAAAACGAATTTCTACGAGTTGTGCGAACTCCTGGCTGAACAAATCTTCCAGTACGACATGAAGTTTGGGGACAGATTGGATTTAAAGGATGGTTTGCATTACTCGAAATTTTGAGCAGAAGTTTGGAGAGCAGAAGTTTGGAGAGCAGAAGTTGGAATTATCACCCATAGAAGTCGTGCGGTAAATGCGACGTCCTGCAGAATGTTGCGCAGTTGACCCAAAGTAAGTACATAAGGGAAGTATGGAATCAATGGTTGATTTGTGGCGACAGCTATGATATTACTTTTTCGCCAGCTCTTATAAGCAGTTTTATTTGATATCGCAATTGACAAACAGAATAGTATTGAAATATTGAATGAAAGGGGCTGAATAGCTATGTCAAAGCTATAAAGTAATGAAAAATTACATAGTTATCCGTAGACATCTGGAAGACAAAAACATGAGATGAAGATCCATTTCTATGGTTAAAATGCTAGATACGATTTGGCATAGAAATTAATTGATTATTAAGGTATAGACGACTACAAACCACTCTACACGATTTAAGGAGGGGGTGGGGTACTTATGATTGCATTCATGCACTGTGTATGAACGTGTTTACAAACTTTTGCCCACTGAACATCTGAAAATCTTTGTATCGAATCTAGAAATACTTCATTTTCTTATTGATAACCAGTTGTACATACATTCATTGATCAGTTTTAGATTTCCATTCATGAATGTATGTTGGAAACATGATGGACCTTGCCTACATTATATACTACTTTAGTCCTAATTTTTTCATCTGATTATGAAAGCATACTATGTGAAATTTAATAATTATTTTATTGACATCCTAACATCTCATTTTCTTCTTACATCAGAGTATTCCTTGTATTTCCTTCTATGATCAATAGCAGTATTTGATGATCCGTGTTGAGATAACAATTTATAAAGAAGTAGTCAAATTCTGAAATGTTGTCACTAAATTATTGATGTATCACGTAAATGACTGTTTTTGTTAGTGATGAAATAATGAAAAATGATGAATGACGCTCCAGCCTTAAGCTGCAGATACTTTGCATTAATTGCATTCGAGTATATTGAGCAAATTAATACAATAGTTCCTCGGCTTTCGGCAAATCACTGAAAAGTAAAATTATATTCACAACTGAAAAAGGAAAGCAACACGAAACATTCAGATGCAGATGAAAGCATTTGTGACGCAGATTTGATTTCATCGGTTGGAACATCATAGGCTGCATCAATTCACAAAAGGCCTTCAACCGAAATTTGTATTATAAAGCTATATAGAATAAGCCACAAAACGTTTATCTTTCGGTTAGATCACTTGTGCCAATCAAATTTCGAGTGCTGTTCATTCAAGTTTTTGTCTAGACGTTGTGAATAATTATCAATTAATTCCAACGTACATGTTCATCTGACATCGGTATCAAGCATTTCAAAGTGCAGTATAGAGTACTGAATTCTGATTGCCTCATACTGCTTCACGATGTTGACAAAAATGCACATACATAGGGATGATCAAAAGTAACTTCCTAAAGCAATATTTCAATTATATTTCAATATTTCAATTTCAATACTCCAAGAAAGTAATAGACATGAATAACATTTTTTCATGACGGAAATTTCTGGGCATTCATGTTCATGACAAATTATTTTTGGCAGCAAAATCTCTCAGAATTTTTATTATTTCGCTGTGAATACCCCGCTGTTGCTCCTCTTGCCTACCACTGACGATACTTATGGGTTGTATCCCCCTCAGGTTTTCTAATTTGTCTAAAATCTACTGATATGAATAAATCGTCACTAAACTTCGGGTATACGTACTCAAGCATGTTTTCTACCTACATGCAAAATTTTATGTAGATCGGACGAGTACTTTTTGTATTAGATACAATAACGTGAAGTGTAGCGATGTCAACCGCTTGCTTGATGTGACTTCGTCTGTTCGATAAAAATACATTGGAGTAATGGGGAGTTTCCACACTTGATATATTTAAACACTTTGAGTTGACCTACCGATCGTCAACCGACGGTCAGCATGACTGGTCTCATGGACTTTGTCGTCCGCTGGATTTAAACGGTCAGCTGGCGCTATCGTCGACATGCATAGATGTGAGACGCTTTCGAGATTAGATTTCATTGAATTTAGCATCATTTAATTGCGGTACTTCGATATTTCGTTCACTTCCAAATCCTTCCCTGCCTGTTGTCTCACTGAAACTTTATTATTTGTTATCATAAAATTGAAGTTAGCGACTTATAGTCCGGCAGACAGAACCAGTTTTTGCAGGGATCGAGGCCGAAAATTAGACTTTCACAGAATGATGTACACCCTATACGTGCCACGAATCTGCGTGTCTGCCGAGTTCCAGTTAGTTCCTCTTCTTGTCGGACAGGATCAAAGAAAAACATGTTAATCCAATGGAACGCAGATTCCAGTTATTGGTTAAAATGAAATTTTCTACATTTTCTCCTAACAACTGAAAATGACTAAGTCTAGAGCCATAATTTTCGGCATGATGTGTATGGTCTTTTCCTATCATGTGTAGCCTATGTGATATTATCATGCTTCTGATCGTCGATGTATGAAAGATTAAATCGGATATGTAGTTCATACATTACTATTTAGTCGGCTTATTGTTGACTTGTCATTCAAAAAGAAAAATGTATTGAAATATCGATGTTGATTGTGTTACCAATTTAAGCCTATTTGACCTATTGTAGACTGCAAACTGCGATACTAAAGCTACTTACGAAACCGATGCACAACACGAGAAAAAAAATGTGCGAAAGCACTATTGTTTGAATTCGTATACTACGAAAGCGATTGGCTTTCCTATTGAATTGTCTTCATCATCCAATAGGAAAGTCAATCGCTTTCGTAGTGTATGAACACAAACAATAGTGCTTTCGTACATTTTGTTATTCTCGTTTTGTACATCGGTTTCGTAGTCACAATTAGCCAGCTTTCGTATTGTACAGTTTACAGTGTGCCATTTTAAGCCTATTTGAGACCGGGTCAGGTTCTTGACCCATGATCCGGCGACCCGTTTCCAGCTCTGGCTGCAGTGATGTGCAGTTCAATGTGGATAACCTGGGCCAGCAAGTTGGCTTTTGACGACTCTAGGAGGCTTGCCAAATCTGAATGTGTATACCTTCATGGATAAATGTTCATGAACATGATAAGAAATGACCTGAAGACCCTCCATGTCAAAAATTATGGCTGCAGACTTGGCACTTTCTAGTTGTTAAGAGAAAACATGGAAAACTTCATTTTTTACCGAATTCTGCATTCTGCTTCTCATATGGAATAACATGTATTATTCTTTGATTCTGTCTGTGAAGAAGATGAACTAACTAGAACTCGGCGGACGCGCAGATTCGTAGTAGGCATGTGGTGTACATCATTCTGTGAAAAACTGATTTTCGACACGCTCCCTGCAGAATCTCGTTTTGTCTGCTGGACTAATAGAAAGCTAATAGAAATGAATTTAAATTTTGCTGGAGATACAGGTCACTGGAATAGGAATCCGACACTCTGCAATATTGAAGAATGCTGGGTACTCCAAACATTATTAAAAAAGTTAGCAGGCGCATGGAAAACGTTCACAAACTTCTCTGTAGAAATTGACATCGACTGTCTCTTTGCTGTGTTATCCGGTTGATAACAGTCACTGAAACTTCGCACAATTTGGAGTGTTTAATGTTGAACTGACTGCTTATTGTTCGATTGCTATGGTATTATGTCAGCAGATTGTGACATTTCATTAACGTTACATGTTTCAATGTTTCCTTTCTATTCAAGCAGAATAAGAGACGACCTGTCTAATTCTGTGGTTTAACTAGAAAGGAAACATTAGAACGTGCAACGTTAATGAAATGGCACAATCTGCTGACACTTTTTAATAATGATCGGATGGCCCAACATTATTGAAAAAGCTTTTGCGCAATGATCTGAATTCTTCGAATCTGAAGGAATCGTGGCGATCAGAGCATTTTGAAGGAATTCACAGCAATCCGCAAGCGACTGATGACTATTTTTCTATATTTTTTCCTAATTTGTATTACAATTATACAAGCAAGCTTGTCGATAAACAAGGTTTTGATTTCAAGCATGCCTCAAAGGATAGATGCTTCCAATTGGTCTCACAAGCTTTTAACTGCATTCGCAAAACAGCATTATGATTCTGGTCAAACATGACTGTGTAAAACCTTCTATTTTAACAAAAGTCAATATTCTCAAATTCTATTTTATTTTGCTATCATAACAGTCTCAGCCTATTACAGACATGACGCTTACTGATGACCTCTCTGTGATGGCTTCTACTGTTCATAGGTTAGTGCATCATTGACCAATGCTTTCACCAAATACCTGTTTTTGTTGCCATCATTGTGCTCAACGACAAAGCATATACACCATTTTATATGTACCAAGATTTATATCATATTTATGGCATATATTTTCATTTTCCCCATTTCATTTTAAGAATCTGCAGATAGGTTAACAGCAGAATAAATGGAACGGACAGTTGAATCAGCAATTTGAAACTGACTCGTCTTCAGCATAAGTATCAGAATGTCAGCTGAATCCTCATTGTTCAATGAATAGCCTAAGTCACAAGTTTTTATTTCCTTGGCAGAATTATAAGGAATTTTTTCATGAAAAATGCAACTCTGAAACAAAAGATAGGAGTGACATCTCAAAACTGAAAGAGGAAATGTCACGTACACGAGGAGAGAACAGAGGCATACTGAGAGAGTTTTCACCTCACACACAGCACTCCTAAACAGCAGCGCTGTGGTTTCATAAAACGTTGGCGATGAGTTCTGTGCATGGAGTTCTTCAATACCAAGTCCAATATGGGTTTCATGAATTAGAGATTGAGGTGCATCGGAACCAAAATTTGCAATTATCGTATTTTCTCACTTTTCGTCTGACGAAGCTGCTCCACAGTCGTCTTTCAGGATGACTCCACAAACATTCGAGGAGGAGGATGCATAACGTGCTGTTTGCAGAATGCCAATCATTGAAGGGCTTAGCACGAACTCAGGATGACAAAGTCCTTTTTGACGTTATACGGCTGATAGAGACTCTAGACCAGCATAGGCATAATTGATGAATATCCTGATTCATGCGCGCAAAACAAATATAGACCACAATGAACATGTAAGTAAGTAAGTGTATATTTTGAAAGAATAGAAATCATCAATACAAGAGCAAAACTTAAAAATGCAGACAGTAGACTCAAGTCAGTCAAGAAAAAATGCGACAAACAATTTGAATTTAAATAGTGTCATGCAAACATCATTACAAGTATATACATATATACCGTGTGTCCCATTAGTCACGCAAATTCTAAATTGGCTCCCATTTCCTGAATTTATATAGTAGAGACTCGCGGTTTTTTGTAAACTGAAGCCGAAACTGGGGGGTTTTTATATGGTATGCTGCTTTATTATGCTGGGGTCTTCCTCCGATTATTATACATAGTATTATATAACCTCTAATTATCGTCACATATTGCTTGAAGTACACTATTTCTTACGTTCTTAAGACATCAAGACATCTATTGATTAGTGTTGTAAACACAATCGCAGTTCACTGATCAAGTATCATGCTATTGTTGTGTTCAACATCTGATAATGACGCACGTGTGGTGGTGAATTGTATTCACTTTGATTCGTACTGTGGTAATTTAATGCCTTCGATCAATCACAACTTACCGGTAGACTTCCACACGCATGGATCTCGAAACACGAATTGAACTTGTTGAGCTCTTTTTTTCTAATGGCAAATCTGCTTCAGCAGCTCTATGACTATATAAGTCTACTCATGGCTGTCGTCGTGATCCTTTTAGTGTGTCTACCATCACACGTCTCATTCAGCGATTAAAGGAGACCGGGTCTGTGGCATACAAGTCACGTTCGGGTCGACCAAGCTTTGAGGATGATAGAGTGTCAGCAGTCGAAGAGGAGTTGGAAATGCAACAAGCAAACCCAGAACGAGGATCCGCCAGTTGTAGATCGATCTCTCATCAAACTGGAGTTCCTAAGACTAGTTTTCAACGGATCTTGCGGAACAGATTGAACCTCTATCCATATCGCATTCAGACCAACCAGATGCTCTCCGACTATGACAAAGAAAGGCGGGTTATCTTCGCAAGATTCCTGCTCTCCGGTGCTGTAGATCTTGAGTCGATCCTATGGACTGATGAGTCCTACTTCCCCATCGCCGGTCACGTCAATCGTTATAACTGCATCATTTGGGGCTCGGAGAAACCGCGAGAGGTCATGGATACCGATATTCATGCTCCGAAAGTGTGCGTATGATTCGGCTATACAGCTCAGTTTCGACTGACTCCTTTCTTTTTTCCGGGAACCGTTACAGGCGAGAACTACACCAATATGCTTCGTGATCATGTGATCCCCCAAATCAGAAGGAGACGCCGCATTAATTCTACTGTTTTCCAACAAGATGGAGCTCCACCCCATTTCTCTGTGATTGCTAGATCGTATCTTTCTAGCGTATTTCCTGATGATCGGATCATTGCCAGAGGATATCCTAATCGTTGGCCGGCCCATTTCCCAGATCTAACAACGTTAGACTATTACTTCTGGAGCGTTGTAAAGGACCGTGTGTATCATTGCTTTACCCCAACAAGTCTCGACGAATTGCAAGACCGAATCACTACGGTGATTGAAGCAATTGATCCCGATGAGCTGAGAAGATCTGTTCTCCATCTGCCTTCGAGATTACAGAAAGTGATTGAGTGTGAAGAAGGACCTATTGAACACTGCCTCTAATCGAACATTGCCTTTCTTTTTGTAGATAATGGAACCTGTTGCACTTGTTATGTAGTATCTTGTTATTATAATCTCTTATCATTCTTGTTATCAACAAAATATAATTGCATACTGCATTTCTTTGTTATTATTTTTGTTTCAGAAATGGGAGATATTGTTTAGAGGTATTATGCATAAAGCAGTAGGCTATACCATATAAAACCCCCCAGTTTCGGCTTCAGTTTACAAAAAACCGCGAGTCTCTACTACTTAAATTCAGGAGATGGGAACCAATTTAGAATTTGCGTGACTAATGGGACACACGGTATATACTTATATGTCTACATATATACTATTACACTTATAGTCCATCTATATGACTATACTTATATATGACTATGTATATATAGTCATACAGTATATGGTATATACAGTATATACAGCATATTCTCAAGTTGCATTGAGATGATGCAAGTTGAGAGATGATCCTTCTTAGTCATTTTAGTCGAGTTTTTCTTTCTCGTACTTTGGCATAATGACATATCAGCAGGCATGGTACACGGTTCCTGGCACGCTTTACATGCAATCAATAATTTATTTTGGTGCTATACATTTGCGATTGACATTAGAAGTCAGTAGACAAAACAAGCATCGGCATGTCTTTCGTGAAACATTCAGTTCTCTGAACAGAGATGCCACAAATGCACCACAATGTCGTTTGTAGAACGAAGGATGAAGTCAGCGATTAGGGTATTCCAAAAGATTGATTTAAATCTTGAACACCATCTTGTAGACCACCTACCTCTTAGGTTCCCAAATCGGGTGCCTATTCGATTCTATTTGTGAGAGCTGAAAAGTGAGCGAGATCATACTTTCATTTGGTTGTTCATTCATAATTTGAAAACCGCCAACCAATCCTTGAGTTGATTCTATTTGTGCTTGCTCGGACTTGCACCGTTTTTTGAGACATGCTTAAAACATGTTTTTTCAAAAATGTTTTTCTCCGTCCTTGCATTTGATTGAAACAATAAGCTTATCAATTATGCCGTTAAACAAATAGATTCAGTCAGCATTTACAATGAAAACTAAATTTATATTCATCAAAATTCGATGAAAAAAAAATTTTCAATTTTAAGTGAATTTTAAGAATTTTAAGAATTGTGATAATGTTTCTACTATGCTCCGTTAGTAGCATAGATATATAGTGTTGCTTTACTAAATACTAAACAATAACTGACATTAAATTTACATTATCTGAAGATTACAGAAACAGCACACGTTTAGATAATATGACTGTATAGGCCTACTGCCTACATCCCATGACTGTGATGCATTTAAGAAATAATGGAAATACTGATCATGAAAATTAAATGACTCCTTGTATTTATCAAGAAATAACAAAAGTACGCGATGCTGAAATAGTTTAGATCAAGTTTGTGATGCAGCAAATCCATCGTCATTGTTATACAGTAATATTTTGTAGTTCATCTGTTCAGTTGTTTTCCCGCCTCTACTCCGAGATGAATTTCTCCTAAATATTTCACACGTCAATCCCATTGTACTCAATTGACGTTCTAGAACTGCTGTGCTGCATGAGTACGGAATAATACTTTGGAAATACCGGATGGTTTCGTCTCAAAACCTATTCTCACCGGCTTCCTCTACCAAGTTCAGGATGTTCGAAAAGTCGAAGGAAATGCTTTCGCAACGCAGCGATAAAATTCCTAACAAGTTTCGGTTGCTCGGCCGTTCTCTATGCAGATTTGCAGCAGGTAGGCTTGGACTATCGGTGGTTGTAGCCTACTTCCATCGTCATTCGTTTCTCGATCACATAAGCGTCGTTTTTCATGCAGAATGTTTCACTTCTACCACCTCTACCATAGTTCCATCGTCCTTTTGACTTGTCTGAGAAAATTGAAGCAGAATTCAAATCATGCAATGTATCTTGTCCATGATCCTTCAAATAATTGCATGATGTATTCGACCACTCGATAAGTGATGCCAAATGTAAAGATAAAGAACTCTACAAAAATTTTAGTCAAAACCTGTTTACTTTCATTTAAAAATTCACATTGCAAACCGGTCTTCGGTGTCCAGCACCTAATGATCGATGTTGAGCGAACTGGCATATAGTTGCATGATGCTTCGGCTGTATTCTTGTGTGATTTTGACCGGGGGAGGGGCATATGGCTTCCTGGGGAGGAATTCAACATGGTGTGAGATTTGAAGGAGTACTTTGAATGGGCAAGACATGTTGATTTCCTCCTAGAAAAAGGATTGCGACTGCAGTCATAATACATGTAAATGGGTTACTCATAGGTTTGCAATTGACGGCGGTATCAGAATAAATGACTAAGAAGAGTAATCGACTCATCATAAGCATGCGCTTCGATTTGAGATTGAAACTCACTTCCTGATTAGTTACCCGAAACGTCTGCATTTGAAAAAATGCATTGTTACTATCATTGACTTCTTTTCTAAACTTGAATAAGGACCTACCAGTGTAGAGGGAGGAATTAAACATGCTTTCAATGCGTAGGGAGGAATCTGAGCAAAAAGGCTAAGAACCACTGGTAGATCATTGAAAAAGCTGCAGCAACAATCACTTCTTGAAAAACATGTTTTAGACATGTTTTTCAGCGTGTTTTGAACAATTTGTTTAAAACACTACCTACACTGAGACGAGGTCGTGCTTCACACGTTCCTTGAAATTTGCTTCCGTAGTGATAATGCTTCACTTAAATCAAAATAATAATTGAAATTCAACCGTGGTGAAAATGATTGTTTCTCGCCAATATCTGCCATTGCTGTAGGCTATCTAATGTTTCCATAGGAGCATGCAAAGAGTAAAACTCATTAATCACAAGTTGTACTCCACTCATTTTCGTGTCTTCAAAATTACGTTAATTAATGGAAAAATGAAAACATAATGATTAAATATTGATCAAAATTATACCTTTGTGTCCAGTATTTGTCACCTTCTATTAATTAGCCAAATTGCGACTGAAGAATGAAAAGAACCGCAGAAATGATAATATAGGAAGCAACACCGCAACGCATTAGCAAATGGTGCGACGATAGATGGAATCAAATTAACGAGTATTGCCATCAATCTGACAGAAAACCAAAATACTGTTAATAACTGTGTTAGTAATAATTATCGTTCACCAATTTGATATTTTTGATTCTTCATCAGGTCGATGTGATTCAATTGAGCTGTAATGATCCTATATTTCAAATGCTAGATGTAAGCACTTGTCAGTGATATTCAGCGCAATTACGATAAAAGTGATACACACAGAAAATGAAGTCCTGACGTAAGTAGATTTTGCAGCATTAAAGTTCATCATGAACTACAATTTGAAAAAATCGCAGCAGATGATCATATCTCGCAAGGCATCTAACACCATATCTACTCACACATCACTCCCTGACATCCTAGTTGTCGATAACATAAAAATCCTTGGGATCCTTTGGACTATTACCTTGTCGTGGGACAGCCATTTTAAAATCATTCTCAAGACTGCTTCCCAGAGATTGTATGCCGTGAGAATTTTGAAATCTTTAGTTTCTCGTAATGAACTAATTGGTGTATATCATGGCCTCATTACATCTCTGTTGTTGTATGCATGTCCGCTTCTATGTTTCTTACCGGCAAAATTGAAACATTACTCGCTGTTATTTGTCGCTGTTCCAGGTTTCCAAATTTATGTGATTTACGCAAATGTAGAGTTTTAGACTTTCTTTCAAAATGTGAATGTTTCAAAAGCCATCCGTTGCATGAACTTGTGCCCAATCGTATGCCGCGCATTGGACATTTCACAATTAATCCTATATCTTCTTGTAGAAGACTGCATTCATTCTTTCCATATTCATGTATCATGGCTAATGATCTGTTACATATCTGCTAGCATTTGACTTTTATGAAGCTGCTGATTTTTTGTCTTTGTGTTGTCGATATGTTTTCATGGATTCATTTATAAGCATATCATTATCATGCAAAAGCCATTTTGTAATGTTGCGATTTCAAATAGTTCCCAATAAACGCTTACTTACTGACTTAAAGTGTTGACCCCAAGGACTGTAAATTTGACCACGGACTGTAAAGTGCTGATCAAGGACTGAATAGTTGAACAGACACTGCAAAGTCAGTGCACACTGCCGCAAATCGTATAATGGCTTTTCACAACGTGTCGCAGTACCTGCTGCGTCTTCAGGCAATAGCAACAAGTCAGATGGCAAACAATAGTAACAATCTTGTTACTAGTGCCTGAAGACGCAACAGGATTGATGCAGGATGCGACACGTTGTGAAAGGCCATTAAACGATTTACATCGGCCGATAGGTCTTTTTTGCACTATTATTTGAAACATGCGTCTGTCTCAGCACGCCATACTTGCATTATCTTGGACTGCAAAGTAATGCTCATGCGACTATGGTAATATCAATTCATCAACACATGCATGGAAATAACATTTTAATTCAAAATGTTTTCTTTTGCAGTGTAATATTACAGTTCAGATATCTGAACCGCAATATGCTGTAAGGCTGAGGACTGTCAGGCCCGAATTAGCATATTGCGGTTCAATATTTCAACATTGGAAGATATACAAACTAACACCATGGAGGTCTAGATATCTGTAACTGTAGATAATTATAGATATCTAGACCTACTTGACACAATCCCAATAACCAATTTATCCAATTAATTTTCATGCAATTTCTATAGGACTTTCTATGGTATTATTAATTTCTATGATGGCCATAGAGCTGTCACGGCATGACAGACAAATAGGACGCTATGATATTTAAGATCTTCCAGATTGAGATGCATGCATAGAAATAAATTTTGTGAATGTCTTGACTATGCATATTTTCAAGTTATTGGTTGGGAAGAGTCAAGATAAGTATCGATGTTGATTATAACTTTATATTTTTTCAATTAATTTCAATCTTCATTAGAAGATCATCGTCAGGCATAGAAGGAAACATTTACATGCACAAAATTCAAAATTCACATTACATAAAGGCCAATAAGATATCATGAGTAAGAAATAAAGATGAAAGAGAAGATGAATAGAAATGTGAGGATGAGACAGATAGTATTGGTCTACATTTTACCAATAGCAAAGACAATAGAAATTGACTGTGATCTGACAAAGAGGAAAAGGAAAAGGATTAAAGGAGGAGAAGGAGAAGGAAGTGAAGTGATGTGAAAAATGAAAAAGTGATGCAGCATGATGGAAAATAGAAAATTTTACGTATAAAATTTTACGTATAACTTCACAAAATGAAAATCTCTGTGAAGTTCGAGTTCAGATTTACCATTGATCTTCGGGTTTAATTTGTTGATGAGTAATGCTTCTCGTAGACGCAGGTTAGCTTCATCAGAATCTTGGGTTAATTGTTGTTGAAAAAAGTGTTGTTCGACAATTTTGAAGGTGTTTGTACATTGATGAGGTGGAATTTGTGGAATGTTCTCTGCATCTGATGTGGAGTGTTCTTGTGGTGCTTACAATATAGAAGTTCTTACAGGAATTGCATGTTAGTTTATACACCACGTTTTTTCGATAGCAAATTGATTTATCCGTAATGCGGCAATTTTGTAAGGAGCAAGTTTGAACTGTTTTTTTATTTTTTTAAGGCACTTCTCAATGTTCTATTTTTTCTTGTCAATCTAATATTCACATTTTCTCGGCGGAAAATGTTTTTTAGTTGATTATCAATTTTGTTGGAAACATATGGGAATGGAAAATACAAGAAGTCAGTATGTCTTTGCTTTTGCTTTTTCGTAGCGTTGGTCTATTTTATAATTTGACTAGGATAATTATGTTGACGGAGTATGTCGTTGAATTCGTTCTCATGTTTTCTTAACCCTTTCATGCATGCATATTGATATTCACTTATTTTCTAAGATTTTTTATGCTGCCCTTACTAATTCGGACATGCTGAACTCAGTTTTTGATGTTAAAATTGCATTTTTCCTAATTACATAGATATACGATGTAGCCATTTGGCTACAATATGAGTTTGACCACCTCATACAGATAGGCCTGCTGTTCAGATAAGCGTTGATTAGCACTACACAATGCCCGTATTCACCAAAGCTTATTAATCCTTTAGAAGAGGTTTGGTTAAATTTAAAGGGAATGTGAAGATTAATTAGTTAAGTAAATTGATTAATTGATTTGTAATTAAAAGACGTAAAGTCCATCGCAACAGAGATTTTATTGAATATGAAAATCATAAAAGCAATTGTTGTTCAAACACAGAAATGAGTGGCACTTTGCACATTTCCATCTGGAAAACCCAGAAGAGATTTTATTGAATATGAAAATCATAAAAGCAATTGTTGTTCAAACACAGAAATGAGTGGCACTTTACACATTTCCATCTGGAAAACCCAGAAGAGATTTTATTGAATATGAAAATCATAAAAGCAATTGTTCTTGTTGTTCAAACGCAGAAATGAGTGGCACTTTACACATTTCCATCTGAAAAAACCCAGAAGAGATTTTATTGAATATGAAAATCATAAAAGCAATTGTTCTTGTTGTTCAAACACAGAAATGAGTGGCACTTTACACATTTCCATCTGAAAAAACCCAGAAGAGATTTTATTGAATATGAAAATCATAAAAGCAATTGTTCTTGTTGTTCAAACGCAGAAATGAGTGGCACTTTACACATTTCCATCTGAAAAAACCCAGAAGAGATTTTATTGAATATGAAAATCATAAAAGCAATTGTTCTTGTTGTTCAAACACAGAAATGAGTGGCACTTTACACATTTCCATCTGGAAAACCCAGAAGAGCACAGTTTGCAGTGTTGCTTCTTGTCACCACCATGGATTGGAAAATGACCTGCGCCGTCCTCGCGAACGCTGTTTGAGGGCATCATAGATCGTAGAGTTCGTCTATTCTTGCTGTTCTCACCAGACAATCTCCGTTTCTTTGCATATGAAGTGACAATTATGTCCTGCTTGGATAGCGCATTGGCGATATCAAGGAGAAATTCTTTTTGAGACAATGAACACGTCAAATTTCCATGTCTCTGTAAATAATGTCTCTTGTACAATGTCCACGAATTCGATACAGACAATGATATCAAATAGAAGATGACACGCATGTACCACTTGTTTGAACGTTGATCTATTCGATATAAGGCGAGATTCATATCCATCTTGTCGACTCCGCCCATAAAGCGATTATGCTCTTGTACAATCTGTGGAACCGGAACTTCGATGGTCTTCTTTTCTTTTCTTGAATATCGCTTCACTGTTCCCATCGTTCTTTCCGAAGCGTAGTTCGACACCAAAGTGACTGCTGCGTTGTCCAACCAGCGAACTACAATGACGCCTGAATTCATATCAACCTTATGATCTGTCGCTCCGCGTCCCTCCAATTCCAGCTCCTTTTGTGATTTCAGTTCACACGTTTTCAAACAATTGCGTCTGATCGTACCGCAACAGTCAATTCCTAAGGAAGTCAAATAGACAACCAATTGGAGCGACGTATAGAAATTGTCAAAGTATATCTTATGAAGCCTTGGATTCGTCAGAGTGCTGCAGAGTCGTATCACGATGTTTCCTGGAATGTTTATGTTGCTTTGAACTGTGGGGATTTTGCCGTCATAGATGAAGAAATTGTGAATCATCCCATTTGCTCCGCATCGAGCATAAACTTTGAACCCCCACTTTACCGGTTTTAGGGGGAGATATTGTTTTATCGAACTTCTTCCTTTGAACGGAATCATAGATTCGTCAATTGACTGGTGGACTTCTGCCTCGATTTCTCTGCAACGGTGGAGTACAGCGTCATACAGAGGTCGAACTTTAAACATTGGATTATATTGATCATGGCCTTTGGGTTTCATCTCCTCATTATCAGCCAGATGCAAGAATTGCTTAATCAATTCAAAGCGATTGACAGACATAATGCTGCTGATAACCGACCAGTTATAATTAGTTGACCAGTACATTCTGAAGTCACTTAGTACTTGCTTCCATAACAGTACTGTAGAGCAGAATGGAAGAGAATTGCCTCACTTCATACGGTTTAATGTCAGGTGAGTATCCTTTCATTTGTACTGCATACCTTTTTGTTTCAAAAGATATTTTTGCCATCAGATCATCAGAGACATATTCATTGAAATACTGTATAGGTGTCATTTCTGATTCAGGAGGGTCCGAAAAGGAATCATTATCGATACACGTTCTTCTCAAAGGCAAAGTACTTTTTCTCCATCTGTACACTTCAGTATCGGTAAATGATTCATCAAACGAAACAGAAGTATAATCTTCATCCAACGATTCATCACACACTGACGTTGAAGTTCTTTGTATCTCACATAAATCATTAGTATCATCATATATTTCAATGTCTTCGAGATCAGAAGCGTTTCCATCAGGAATAATTGCCACTTCAGAATATAATAAACCAATTGCTTTTTCTTTTGCCCTTCGTGCAGGCCTTGTTTGCATCTAAAAGAGAAAAGATACCTGTAATTCTTTAGTCAATGATAAAAGAGTGTTCACAATATGTTCACAAAATAGTTGTCCAAGTTCATGGTGTAGCCAATTGGCAAACAAAAAATAAACGGACATATCCACAACATAGGTGTCCAAGTTCATGGTGTAGCCAATTGGCAAACAAAAAATAAACGGACATATCCACAACATAGGTGTCCAAGTTCATGGTGTAGCCAATTGGCAAACAAAAAATAAACGGACATATCCACAACATAGGTGTCCAAGTTCATGGTGTAGCCAATTGGCAAACAAAAAATAAACGGACATATCCACAACATAGGTGTCCAAACAAAAAATAGACGGATATATCATTTGATCTGTGTTCAAATTATTGAATTTTATTATATCAGCATGTTAAATCAATTATAAAAATTCAAAATAAGATGTCTTTTTGTGGTGCTATTCGAATTTCAAAGAGAAATCAAGCCAATAACAGACTTACCTCAATCGATGAAGATGCCATGAATTCATATGGTTATTCCAGCTGACTGATTTTAAAAATGACATATTTTGAAGGCATTTAAACAAAAACGAAACTCAATTTATCTGAAAATTGTTTTTTTAACAGTGATGTCTTCTGAATAATGAAGTAAATATGAGTTGAGGATAGTGTGCCAATTGGCTACATTGTGCATGAAATCTGTACATCTATTTGTAATTCGTGACTTTTCATTAATAATAAAATTTTGTTTTGTACTTGTGGGTAAATGGGAGTCATAATGCACAAAACTGTCTTTCTTTGCAGACTTTTTGTAGAATTCGAACTGCGGACGATCATGTAAATTAAGTGTAACAGTAAAATCAAGGAGACTTATGCTATTATCGTCATTCGTCGGAAATTCAATTTCAAAATGGATACTGGGGTGCTGAGCATTCAGATGCTCTAATAGCAAACAAGCGTCCTCTTTGTTTTTTACGAGTGCAAAGCAGTCATCTACATAGCGTTTAAACAAAGGAACACTATTCATCATTTTCAATGCTTCACTTTCAATGGCGTCCATGAAAATAATTGCCAGGATACCTGATAAGCAAGAACCCATCGATAGACCTTTGACTTGCTGAAAAATGTTGCCTTCAAATTCAAAAAAGGTATTTCTCAAAATGACGGTCAAAAGTCTTTCAATTTGGTTAAGATGCAGGCTATTTATATTAGTCATTCAATTTATTGATAACTGCTGTAATTGCGTCATCTATAGGAATAGCAGTATACATGCTAACAACATCATAGCTACAAGGATAATATTGCATCTGATTGCTGGTTTGGTTGATTACTTCAATTAACTCATCGCTTTTAATTCAGGATGTTAAGGTCATTTTGTAATTAAGATATAGTCGACAGGCAATTTTGCATCATTAGTTTATGTAGGTTCGTATGTATTTTTTTCCAATCAAAAAAAAAATGCTCTGGAAGTTGGAAAAAAATTTTCTATTTTCCATCATGCTGCATCACTTTTTCATTTTTCACATCACTTCACTTCCTTCTCCTTCTCCTCCTTTAATCCTTTTCCTTTTCCTCTTTGTCAGATCACAGTCAATTTCTATTGTCTTTGCTATTGGTAAAATGTAGACCAATACTATCTGTCTCATCCTCACATTTCTATTCATCTTCTCTTTCATCTTTATTTCTTACTCATGATATCTTATTGGCCTTTATGTAATGTGAATTTTGAATTTTGTGCATGTAAATGTTTCCTTCTATGCCTGACGATGATCTTCTAATGAAGATTGAAATTAATTGCAAAAATATAAAGTTATAATCAACATCGATACTAATCTTAACTCTTCCCAACCAATAACTTGAAAATATACATAGTCAAGACATTCACAAAATTTATTTCTATGCATGCATCTCAATCTGGAAGATCTTAAATATCATAGCGTCCTATTTGTCTGTCATGCCGTGACAGCTCTATGGCCATCATAGAAATTAATAATACCATAGAAAGTCCTATAGAAATTGCATGAAAATTATGGCACACTCCGGGGGAACTTAGTTGGGGCAAAAAGCAAATTTTGCGAGCTGACTCTCTTGTTTTCGGGTTGGCATTTTAAATTATCAAGTCAATTTGTGATCTGGATTGTTGCCCGATGTCCAAGGGATCATGTACACAAAAGCAATAGTGAATTTACAAAATACTGCAGCGACAGGATTACAAAGAAGGAAATCCTTTTAAACGTTCTGTACGTTCATCATTTTGAAATATCGCTCCTATAATCAATCAAGAGTATAATCAGATAAGCATGCAACTTGTAATGTCGATTTACAGAGCATGCATTGCTCCATCTTGAAATCAGAGGCCAAGAAATCTCAGAGTATTTATTTTATTTAAAAGGGTTCCCCTGTTCAATATACTTGAACAATTTTCAAAACCTTTGCATGCTTTCGAATATGAGCTTCCAAAATATCATCACATTATATCACATAAGTCATTTAGTGATTAATTGAAAGGATCCAGCGACATTTCATTTATCTGAGAAAAGACTGTCGGTAAAGAAGATTTCAGTGTGTTTATTCCAGAAGGCGCTAGCTTTCTTAACCGCTAGAAGGAGAAATTATCCAATAATTACAATTTTTATCTTTGAATTCTTAAGATATTCCTACAACCAGTACACCGACCACTTTCGATTATGACTCTGAACCAATTTTTGATTCGTATTCCAGTAATGAAAAATTGGAAAATAATTGTCAATGACTGCTACAAGTAGACACAGTATATTAATCCATGGAATAGTAGGCTAATTCACATGAAACAATGTCGGTATCTCACTTATAATTTTCTTCATGAAGATCCTGCAATTTGCTGTCAACAACTTCCACAACCAACTTGGCAAATAGTTTGACTATGATACAGATTGTTTCATAAAAAATGGATCACCCTTAAACATCGCCTTAACTTCAACTTTGTCTAACTCCGCCAAACTTGAACGAATTTCTCTGAAATTTGGTAGATATGTCAGTTGTGCTTACTAATATCATTGTTGGAAATTTCAAGCATGAATATTGAGTTGTTTTTCTGTTATAGATAAAAAAGTAGTAGATAATTTGATCTTCATTTAGCAATGTTACACAAAATCATACCTCACTCTTACAAAATTACATTTGTTTCCTTTGTTATGTAATATGTTGTTCTACAAACCAAAAGCTATCAAGCAAAACAAAGATAGAGAAAATCGGTCAATCAGAGCCAGTATAGCACCATTATTCATCAACAATAATGTAACTGCTACATGTGATTAACTGGACTTCATGTTCCATCGCATTCACAAAAGGCAAAGTGTCAGCCTTGTTAGAATGAGGCATCAGTCCGTCTGAAGGATAGTGATGCTCGATTGAGATTATGGATAAAATCTGATCAGGAAATTCCGAGACAATTACATCGTCCCCGGGTACAAGGTGGTGCGACTCTACTGATTTGGGCTGGCATTTGGACCAATGGCCGCTCTGAACTTCACATACAACAAGGAACCATGAATTCTGAACACTATGTGAATGTTTTACGAATGAACATTGGCCAAATGACAGATCAACTTGGTTTTTTATGGATGATAATGCTACGTGTCACAGGAGTAGTACAACTTATGCAAGTCTCAATTAGGGCTTAGGACATTATCTTGGCCAGCTCGTTCTCCTGATCTGAATCCCATAGAAAATGTATGGAGTATTCTAAAACGTAACGTTCGTCGTTCACTGCTACCTACAGATGGCGTATCACAACTTACGTCACTGTTAAAAAGAGAGTGGAGAAAGTTAGATCAGTCAAAAATCAACAATATCATCGAATCAATGCCTAGACGAATTGGTAATGTCATTGACAATAAGGGTAGGGCCACAAAATATTAGCTTCTTAAGAACCGTTACTGTATCATAGCTTATCAGATTATATAAGGACATTTAAATATATTAGGGACATGAAATAACATGAAAAATGCTTTCTGTATCATACTTATGTTTTATTTAGCCAAATTTTAGGATGATCCATTTTTTATGAAACGGACTGTACGATGTTTTAGATCGAAACAGATCTCCAAACCATAGATTTTTCCATGTGCCATCAATGCACATAGGCAAGATATCAAACTTCCATTCTAGTGTACTATTATCCACTTCTATGATGGCCATACTTAGAAATACATGTACAATAGCCTACTTTCTATGAGGAGTCACACGATGAGAATCTCCGAGGTGATGGCGAGGAGATTTCTGTGTAACTCCTAGTAGACAGCTAGGTTACTGAACATGACTGCAAGAGGCAGGTCCATGATATTGAGAGGTACGCCTTTATGATGAAGTGGCAGTGCAATGTGGGAAATGTTTTTTTTTTTTGTAAAGTATACTGTATACAACTCAAAAATATGTGCGAGTATATATACACAACACTTCCTTTCAACAACGAGCAAAAGTGTTTCAATACATCTATAAGTAGATAGATAGCCTATAAATAGCCTAAGCATCTTCAAGCGAGATCTTTGTAAGGTTGTTTATTATAACCACGATTTGATTTATAGACCCTTATCTGCATGTATATATAGTAATGCAATCACAACGAAAATCTGGTTGACTTTCATTGGAAGTTATTATAAAAAGTGTTAGAAAATTCAGATCTTCGAAAAAGTGCCTTTTGGATGTTGGATAGGGTTCATGCTTGTATATTTTCCTGTTTTCTCTTCGATGCTGAGAATTTGTATAAGGTGTCGCGGAGGACATCCTCTGCTGTTTTGCATTTTTATGGAAATGCCAAAATTCTCAAGCAATGGTGATGTAGCACAATTATTTTCAAGTTAACTATATGATACAATGGGTGGGAACGAAGGATTTCATCGAAATTTAATGAAACATCGAAATCAGCTTTTTGATTGATGCACATATTCCTCATTAGGCCTGTGTTATTCAAAACTCACTTTCAGAAAATGCGAAGACTATCTAGAATCCTCGATCAAATTGGATCATTGGATGAATGGAAAAAAGCTTGCACGCATTTTCAACCTAGATACGCCTGACAACGTCTGCATCATTGGGTTAGAATCAGTCACATGTGCAGTTCTAAGCTTTTTATTGGTGATCCATGCCCAGTAAACATGTGACGTCAGCGGGATGTCATGACGACGTCATTCCAGGATGGCCCACGTACGTCTTATTTGACAGTAAAAAAGACGTCATAGCGGAAGCATCACAGGACGTCAGTATGACATCCCGCCGGGACATCCCACGTACGTCACAGCGGAACTCTCACAGAACGTCAGTCTGACATCCCGCCGGGACATCCAACGTACGTCTTCAAAGTGCTCCTAGGAGACGTCCTAATGAGTCACTTGACATCGTGACAGACATCCCATTACCATACTTAAAACTAGTTTCAATCATTTACCCAATTATGAAGATAGCGAAAACATTGGAATCATCTGTGGATAATTATATTTTCGCAAATTATCTAAGTATTTCTGTTTGCATACACGTTCCACTTGAGACAAAAGCAGACGCTGATAAATCACGGATCCTTCTTCGATATTCCATTGACCTTTTGTAAGCACGACGTTCCTGAAGTAAGAAACAGCAAAATTTTCATTAGATCACAAAAATTACATACACATAGGCATACATATACAACGCTCAAAAGAGAAATCACTATATTAGAATATCAATATCTAATATGATGAAATTGCTCATCAGAGGTATCGAAATGCATGCCTATTGAATTTGAGTCACCGTAGAGAAGATGCTTCGACATGTAGGCATATAGGGCCTACATTGAATATGAACAATATATAATTCTGTATAGTTCGTAAAATATAAAATTTCTTTCATTGACATGAGGCACAACTGATCCAAAATAAAAGTTTCTTCATGCTTGTTGCCTAAAATCTAGAGGCTATCGAAGCTAAATTATAAATTGAAGACATAATTAGAAACTAAAATTAGAAACTAAAATTTAGAAAAACATACATTTTAAAATTCACATTGTCATTATATTTTGAATGCATGCAATGCTCTGCATCTGGACAGGGACACAATTTTTGATATATTTTTGATTTTTGACCATCTTCGGATATTTATCGCCTGTAAAATTAGATCATGAATTTTAACATGATTTTGCATTAATACTGTACAACCCAAGAAAATTTGACATTCATATGATGAGAGAATTCCTTGTTTAGATAGTATTTCCTCTGTTTTTCAAGCAAATGCGGGACAAGCGACCATCATCTTCCGGCTATAGGCTAATTTATTTACACACAATTAATTGCACAATCATGATAAAATTAATCATCAAAATAATCAATAGATAAAAAAAGCCACTAGATTTATTTTGATAAAATTAAAAACTAATTCTTGCACAATGTCTTTCGCCCAATCTTATTTAAGTATAAACGTGGACTGAATATAAAATACAAAATCTAGAATCATATAAGCATACTTCTGCAGTAATATATCTATGAACAATCCTTTTGTTCATAGATTCATTGCTGTAGAAGTATGATTTCAGATTTTGTATTTTATATTCAATCCTGCATGTTTGCACTAGAATAAGAATGGACGAAATGCATTGTGCAAGAATTAGTTTTTAATTTTATCAAAATGAATTTAGTGGCTTTATTTATGAACTGAGTAAAGGGTAATCATTTTTTAGGCATCATAATTATCATCAAATAATAAACGTTTTGTTCTATTTACAACATAATACGAAACATAACGTTTTATTATAATTAAATCGAATACATGCCTATTTTATGTAGCCCAGAATGTGTTCCTAACCTTACAAATATGCAAATTATAATATTGTCATGTTTGCAACCATTTCATAAAAATCCAGGCTAGCAAAAAATACATTGCATCCAATACATTCATGAGAAAAGCAAATTATTTATTCATTCATTTTCGCAATAATTGATAACATTCAACAAAATAAGCTTATTTGAATATTATTCAACAAAACTTATGCATGTGCACGCATTACGATATTGCAAACTGATATGTGTGACGTACAATCGTCCAATTATTCAAATATACAGTAGAATCATAATCATTATCTAGATTTGCTTAATAAGCTTAGATACCTGTAACTTACATTATTACATTGTTACAGTACATTTAAATTATTCACTTACGTAAAAAAATCAATGCGCAATCACAACATTTTGATCGTCAAAATGGTTGCCTATGCATTGTCATTTATAATCCTATGGTACAAACTTCAGTATTTTGCAGAAAACTTTAAGTATTATATTGATGACCACACAACAGTTCAATAGCAGGAAGACGAAAATGTTCGAATAGCAGCGTTCCTTTTTAAGCATGGCAAAATGTATGTAAAGCCTCTAATTATGGTAAATTATCTTCGGCGGGAGGAACTAATCTGATTCCAATTCGAGAGCCACGAAATTTGAAACAAATTAATTGATATCAGATGATGCCATGTTTTATAGACAATTAAAATAATTTTTCTTTTATTTTTGCGATTTCATGAATTAGCTTCAATCGTGAAAATAGGCTTATAACTAATCCAGTGCGTAGTTAATTCACTTAAACTTAATAAGAAGTGAAAAGCAGGGATGGAACCGGTCGTGATTTTCCCGACCCGACCCGACCGGCCGGTCGAAAATTTCGACCGGTACCCGACCGGCCGGTCGACCGGTTGATTATACAAAATGCGGCTATGCCAAACTACATGTAGGCCTATATAGTACCCAAAGAATGACGATACTTATATATCTGAGTAGCCTATGTGTACTAGCTAGATAGGTAATTAGCAAATTAATTTATTGTCTTCGACTGTAACAATATATCTACTAGATTAGTAGGTCTAATTAGCAAATCAAGAAGAAATATAGCAGTAAAATTACATATAGCCTTCAGAACAATCATGAATTTAAGATAAGTATAAGCATAACTAATTTTGACTACAAGGAGGCATATGTACGACGTGTAGGAAATGATATATGACTACATGTACATTATACGAGTCTTTATTATTACTAAGTATATTTAATCTTTAAATAAAATTTTACTTACTATCTCATTTTGAAACGTTTTACGGAATCATGGAATGAAAACTGAAAATTTCTCAAATCGTTTAAAACAAATATGATTAACATGAAAAACTTATCCTAGCTGCCACAATCCATTTATGTCTCCTTCTTTTAATACAACAAGACTGTCGACAGTGGATGGGTCAAGTCTATTGCGACTCGCGGTCAATACAGAACCTCCAATGCTAAAGTGTCTTTCACTCTCTCCTGACGATGCCTGAATTACAAATATCTTCCGGGATATTTCACTCAAGAGAGGGTAGGTCGATTGTTTCTTTTTCCAAAAATCTAATGGATTGGTTGAATATATTCCATGAAAATTTTCGTTCATGTAGTTTTCAAATTCTTGCAACAATTCGAGTTTGTTTGAAGAATGCAAAGAAACAGGAGCAGCTGAACACGAAGATCGGAAATTCGAAAACGGATCAATTTTGGTAATTTTTGGTGGTACTTCGGTAGATACCGTAGATTCACTTGCTGTAGGCTTGATTTTAATATATGAAGACAACGTCGATGTGATATGAATTTTGACATTCTCTATAAACTGATTACGAAATTGGCGATCTTCAATAAAAGATAGTTGTCGAAAAGTTGGATCCATGACAGTTGCAACTTTATGTAGTTCAGTCGTAGACGACCAATACTTTTCATCCAATCCGCTCAGAAAGTATTCCTTTAGTAATATCACGCCACGTGACTCATGTACATTGAGAGTAGCGGCTCCGAATTCTTTCATCAAATAATAACTTGGTATGACATTTTGAATCGATGGTTTGTCAGACATTTCTAAATAATCAAATATAGAATTGAAATGTCGAAAAAAGTCAACCAATTCTTTTAGAAGTTCCGGAGAAACGGGTAACAAACGGTATTCCATGTCTCGTGTATGAAGAATACGTCGAAGATCTTCATATGACACACTAAAAGAATGATACACATCGTAGAAGGACCGCCATGGACGAGTAGGACTTGGTCTCTTCAGAGTTAAAGTAAGTTCATCAGAGGAGACAGTCAGTAACCGGCCGGTTGCCTGACCGGTCACATGACCGGCCGGTCAGAAAGTTTGACCGGTACCCGACCGGTGACCCGACCCGACCGGCGACCGGCGCCGGTCGACCGGTAACGGTTCCATCCCTGGTGAAAAGAGTAGACATCTCACCTGAAAACTCCGGCAATTGATGATATCAATCATCGAAAACATTTTGTTGTACTGCATTAGACTATTTTCTTGTCAGAGATCACGAGATGAAATTCGAAGCCTTGGTTTTCAGCGACTAATGTAGGAGATAAAGTCAAGTCACTAAATATGAGGTGAACCAAATCGCAAGATGTTTTGTAAGATGATAAAGGCAAAAGCTTAGTCGTCAACTGCTGGTCTGCAACTTGAAAATAGAAATAAATGATCTGTGAATTGATTGTGGAGGTCGAATATGGGTGGTGGATTTAAATTCCTCCAAATGTCGAAAGGAAAGGTGCTCGAGGCGTCGTTTAAGAAAGTTTGGTCTAATTCGTAGACTTATCACTAAACCGTATCGCAAAACATGAATCACGTTCGATGCGCAGTGCGAGTAACATGAATGAAATGAAGGACTGCTTGCACGTTTCCTCTCGCTGTCATGTGATTATCGATAGTGACGTGTTGATTGAAGGTCATTCGCCCAGGCGGCAGTAGGGAAATAATCTGTGCGCAGTTCTCCTCTATTCAGAAATGAAATACGAGGGCTGCACTTAATGACGTGACCGCCAACGCTGCGATGCTTTTAAATCATCGAAAGACAGACTCATTCCATGCATCGAGTACAGGCACGAATGAATCCGAAAAAGAGATCCGTTGAATTATGATATTGAAGTATTGCAATTGTATTCTATTCCAACTGCAATCGCAAAATTGGGATTCATCAAATGCCATGCGATAAACATGAATTCTAGTAATAAGAAATGCATGGGTAGAAATTAGTGATGAATTTTTACATTATGTTATTATCGAATATACATCGATTTTAGATAAAAACAAAGCAGAAAACAGATTGATGGGAGAATAATAAATAGAAGAAGAAAAAGAAGAGCTGATAAGGAAACAGAAGAATAAAAGGAAGATAAATGAGAGAAAATGAGGAGACAGAGTAGAGGAGGAAGAATGAGAAATCAAGAGAAAGGAGAGGAGGAAAAAGAGAAGTGAGAAGAGATATGGAAGAAGAAGAGAAATGATGAATTGGAACAAGAGAAAAAAATGAAGAGAAGTGGGGAGAAATAGAAGATGAGGAAGAAAAGAATTAAGTTGAGAGATTAATAGAAATAGGGAGAAAGAGAAGAGGAAGAAGAAGAGAAATTATGAATGAGATCTAATGCTATGACAGAGAATCATTATCAGAAGAAAAAGTATCAAGAAAAGCGAGGAGATAGATAAAGTGAGTGAGAGATCGAGAGTTCGAGAATGGAAATTAAAAAAAGATAGTCCCAAAACTTAGTGCAATTAAGTGGAATTCATTCATCATAGCGTAAACGTTATAATTTCATGACTCATCGTGGTTGTGGCTCATTTTTCATGTTTGTGGTCACACTTTGGATGTCACAGTGACGTCATATACAGGCGGTCATTCTGACGTCTTTGATGGGAGGTCACTGCGACATCCCTTTCTGGTCATAGACGTCTCAGACGCATGATGACGTCAATGGGACGTCGCAATGACGTCACAATGTTTACTGGGCATGCATTGCTCCATCTTGAAATCAGAGGCCAAGAAATCTCAGAGTATTTATTTTATTTAAAAGGGTTCCCCTGTTCAATATACTTGAACAATTTTCAAAACCTTTGCATGCTTTCGAATATGAGCTTCCAAAATATCATCACATTATATCACATAAGTCATTTAGTGATTAATTGAAAGGATCCAGCGACATTTCATTTATCTGAGAAAAGACTGTCGGTAAAGAAGATTTCAGTGTGTTTATTCCAGAAGGCGCTAGCTTTCTTAACCGCTAGAAGGAGAAATTATCCAATAATTACAATTTTTATCTTTGAATTCTTAAGATATTCCTACAACCAGTACACCGACCACTTTCGATTATGACTCTGAACCAATTTTTGATTCGTATTCCAGTAATGAAAAATTGGAAAATAATTGTCAATGACTGCTACAAGTAGACACAGTATATTAATCCATGGAATAGTAGGCTAATTCACATGAAACAATGCCGGTATCTCACTTATAATTTTCTTCATGAAGATCCTGCAATTTGCTGTCAACAACTTCCACAACCAACTTGGCAAATAGTTTGACTATGATACAGATTGTTTCATAAAAAATGGATCACCCTTAAACATCGCCTTAACTTCAACTTTGTCTAACTCCGCCAAACTTGAACGAATTTCTCTGAAATTTGGTAGATATGTCAGTTGTGCTTACTAATATCATTGTTGGAAATTTCAAGCATGAATATTGAGTTGTTTTTCTGTTATAGATAAAAAAGTAGTAGATAATTTGATCTTCATTTAGCAATGTTACACAAAATCATACCTCACTCTTACAAAATTACATTTGTTTCCTTTGTTATGTAATATGTTGTTCTACAAACCAAAAGCTATCAAGCAAAACAAAGATAGAGAAAATCGGTCAATCAGAGCCAGTATAGCACCATTATTCATCAACAATAATGTAACTGCTACATGTGATTAACTGGACTTCATGTTCCATCGCATTCACAAAAGGCAAAGTGTCAGCCTTGTTAGAATGAGGCATCAGTCCGTCTGAAGGATAGTGATGCTCGATTGAGATTATGGATAAAATCTGATCAGGAAATTCCGAGACAATTACATCGTCCCCGGGTACAAGGTGGTGCGACTCTACTGATTTGGGCTGGCATTTGGACCAATGGCCGCTCTGAACTTCACATACAACAAGGAACCATGAATTCTGAACACTATGTGAATGTTTTACGAATGAACATTGGCCAAATGACAGATCAACTTGGTTTTTTATGGATGATAATGCTACGTGTCACAGGAGTAGTACAACTTATGCAAGTCTCAATTAGGGCTTAGGACATTATCTTGGCCAGCTCGTTCTCCTGATCTGAATCCCATAGATAATTTATGGAGTATTCTAAAACGTAACGTTCGTCGTTCACTGCTACCTACAGATGGCGTATCACAACTTACGTCACTGTTAAAAAGAGAGTGGAGAAAGTTAGATCAGTCAAAAATCAACAATATCATCGAATCAATGCCTAGACGAATTGGTAATGTCATTGACAATAAGGGTAGGGCCACAAAATATTAGCTTCTTAAGAACCGTTACTGTATCATAGCTTATCAGATTATATAAGGACATTTAAATATATTAGGGACATGAAATAACATGAAAAATGCTTTCTGTATCATACTTATGTTTTATTTAGCCAAATTTTAGGATGATCCATTTTTTATGAAACGGACTGTACGATGTTTTAGATCGAAACAGATCTCCAAACCATAGATTTTTCCATGTGCCATCAATGCACATAGGCAAGATATCAAACTTCCATTCTAGTGTACTATTATCCACTTCTATGATGGCCATACTTAGAAATACATGTACAATAGCTACTTTCTATGAGGAGTCACACGATGAGAATCTCCGAGGTGATGGCGAGGAGATTTCTGTGTAACTCCTAGTAGACAGCTAGGTTACTGAACATGACTGCAAGAGGCAGGTCCATGATATTGAGAGGTACGCCTTTATGATGAAGTGGCAGTGCAATGTGGGAAATGTTTTTTTTTTTTGTAAAGTATACTGTATACAACTCAAAAATATGTGCGAGTATATATACACAACACTTCCTTTCAACAACGAGCAAAAGTGTTTCAATACATCTATAAGTAGATAGATAGCCTATAAATAGCCTAAGCATCTTCAAGCGAGATCTTTGTAAGGTTGTTTATTATAACCACGATTTGATTTATAGACCCTTATCTGCATGTATATATAGTAATGCAATCACAACGAAAATCTGGTTGACTTTCATTGGAAGTTATTATAAAAAGTGTTAGAAAATTCAGATCTTCGAAAAAGTGCCTTTTGGATGTTGGATAGGGTTCATGCTTGTATATTTTCCTGTTTTCTCTTCGATGCTGAGAATTTGTATAAGGTGTCGCGGAGGACATCCTCTGCTGTTTTGCATTTTTATGGAAATGCCAAAATTCTCAAGCAATGGTGATGTAGCACAATTATTTTCAAGTTAACTATATGATACAATGGGTGGGAACGAAGGATTTCATCGAAATTTAATGAAACATCGAAATCAGCTTTTGGATTGATGCACATATTCCTCATTAGGCCTGTGTTATTCAAAACTCACTTTCAGAAAATGCGAAGACTATCTAGAATCCTCGATCAAATTGGATCATTGGATGAATGGAAAAAAGCTTGCACGCATTTTCAACCTAGATACGCCTGACAACGTCTGCATCATTGGGTTAGAATCAGTCACATGTGCAGTTCTAAGCTTTTTATTGGTGATCCATGCCCCAACTTAGTTCCCCGGATGTGCAGCGACCTTGAGTAAATTTCCATTCTAGTCAACCTCAGATAAACAATCTGTTTCTATGGTATGAATAATATTTCCATTTGACGACTGCATCACTAGAAAAAATCTAGTCAAAGATATGCACTTTTCACATGAGAGGCGTGCAATCTGACTATTGAGGTTCATGTGATCGCTTATTCGAGCTGCTTTTGTAATGCCGGCGCTTGGCCAATCACGTAAGCCAAAGAGAGACGCATCTCTACGTACATCATTTTCTATCGTTTGCTGTCATTGCACAATGGCTGAGATAGGATCATGCCTGCTCTAGACTAACCCACACGCAGATGAATGCGAGACTGACCTCAGATTTAGAAAACGTGACCTCCACTGTAACCATCAAGAACCCGGTCGATTCCAACTCTGGCAGACGATAGTATCGAAAACTGTTATTGCAATCTCTTGAAATCATTGACTCGACTTTGCTGATAGTTATTTTTCTTCTGATTCTGTAACGGTGAAATCTGAAAATACGAATGACATTTTCGTGCCGCTGTGTTAATAATGAAAACCTTGTTTTTTTGTTATTACTACTTTCGTATTGCTGAAAACGGCTTACATTGATTACAGAACCCCAGAAAAGTGGAAAGATGAACATTGGCCGCATTCAACAGCTTGATTGTAGATTGATCACATTTTAGATATAAATTATTCCCTTCCACAATAACCAATAGACATTTTAAAATTGGAGCGTTGAAAATGTATTAAGTATATAGTAACTTTCAATCGTACGGAGTTCCAATGTCTATGCCATCAAAGTCTCTACCTTCTGAAACCCAGATGTTTTGAACAATCTAATTATTTTATGTTCAAACTATCATTCTTACAGAGCTTTATCTAAAGAGCTTTGTTCGAAACACTCGTATGATGAGCTTTGGTCGCATTTACCCGTATAAACTGCAAAGCAAAGATGCTATTGAAGACGCATTGATCCTCACAAATCAATGTAGGTTTTTCATTCAAGGTTAACGTTGTCGTATTTCTCTCAACGCCGTATGAATGAGGTATTTCATTGAATGCACTGATTCCTTTGTTGCATCAAAAATCGGATTTTCTCCATTAATGTCATGGATAGCCTTATCGGAATGCTTTGCTTGCTGATAATAGACATACTGATGTTTCAGGTTTTTAACAAGCTGCCACAAAATTTTGCAATAGTAGAATTGATCATCAGCAGTTCATACAGCTCAGGTTTATTCTTGTTTGGATTCTGAGAAAGGAGTTTGAAGGGAGGGAATAGGAAAAATGTTTGAATGACATTGACTCTCTTGACTTTCGTCTTGTCTGTACGGAAACACTTATTGTTTTAGTCATAACGAGGAAAATAAGCAGTAAATAAAGCAAATCAGTTGTGAAGGCCAACGTTTATTTTGAAGGAAAGAGGCCGAAAATGAGACTTACACAAAATGATTTTGTTTTGAATTAAAATCTACCAGACTGCCGAATGCCTTGAATTACAAAATACCCATGAAGGATGTACATCCCACTGCTGCCACAAATTCAATGCAAGTGCAATGCACGGGAAGCAGATTGAAGCTTATCGCAACATTAAGATCGTCTGTGTTTTCTCCGATGAAGTGAAACGTGCCGCAGGTCTAGAGCCGTAATTTTAGTATGGAAAGTCTTCAGGTCATGTTCTCAAGTATTTATGTAACTTTGTGTAAGAATCCAAACACATGCAAATTTAGCAAGCCTCTTAATATCGACAAAGCAACTGCTTGGCCAATTATAGGTTATTTTTGGCAGCATTCAACCACATTTTGGCATGCATTACCGATCAGAAACATGATAATAGCACATGCACATGATAGGAATGAAGGAGGAATAGAAGAAACTTCATGCCAAAATTTGTGGCTCTAAACTTCGTGCTTTTTGAGTATTCAGAAGCAGAGAAAACACGGGAAATCTCATTTTTCCAAATACTTCAATGTGTTTCCTATTGAATTTATCATGTACATGTGTTTCCTTTAATCCTCTCTAGCAAGAAGAAGAACTGGATAAAACTCGGCAGATTCACAGTAACTATGATTAGAGTGCACTATTATTATGAGTAAAGTATCTCTTTTTCCTTATTTATTTTACTTCAGAAGATTGTTTTCGATCTCATTCTTTTCTCCCCTTCCTTTGATTATTCTTAACTTTTCTGATTATTCCATTCTTTGTCCATCGTCATCTAAATTTTGCTTCCTTTCTCTTTCGCAAAGTATTCATTGTTTCGTATTATTTTGGCCTGATTGTAAGTACATAAATATTTGTTTTTTCTGCTGCTTTTAACTGCATTTCTTTGTAAATTTTTGTCGTCACTTAATTATCTTTTTTGCTTAATTACTATTTGCATATTCTATCTATAACTTTGCTCTCATTAATTTCACGATTTTAAGGTCACAGCACGTTTCAATTTCGTATTGCTTTTATACCGCAGTCCACTTACATTGCATAGTTTGATCTTCGTCCTCGTGTACTTCCATTATGTGTCCATGTATTTCAATCGTGACATTGACATCTAATCGAAGCATTTTGTGTGTACATAGATGTTGCAATTTGTGGTCAGCTCTGCATTCGCCTGACGATAGACAAAGTCCGAAGGCTCGCAAGAAAGTAACAATAACTTTATTTCGAAACCAGCAAAGTGTTTCCTTTTTTAAAAAATCAGTCAAGCAGTAACTATGTGCATCAGTCTGCGAAAGTCTCATTTTCGGACTCGTTCCCTGCAGAAACTCACGTTCTGACTGCCGGAATAAAATGGGAATAATGCCGGTTTTAAGCAATTGGATAACAATTGTCGACATCTGACATCTCTATCGGTAGCATCCAAACAAATGAAATGTGATTTAGTCAACAATCATGTGACAGAATATTATTGTCACTTTCTGTTTCGTCGTTGTTCATTCTCTTGACGGATTAGTGAAGATGCACGCCCTCAATTTGCTACAGTTCGCTAAATAAGACATTTGTCTTGTGTCTCATGAAATGACTGAAAGTAAATAAAGGCTGTCAAGGATGCTCACTTTCTTGTGCTAGAGGAACGTGAAATATGAAACATCAGCCTTTGACATTTGAGATCTATCTTCAGATCTCAAGATCGTCTTTAGATTCTGCAAATAAGTTTTCTCTTCTTTCCTTCAGAACTTTGACTCACAAGATTTTGAGAATCTAAGAATTTCAATGTGTGATTTCTTCCTCTACTAAGTAACTTACTTTTGTAACTTACTTTGTACTTTTGAGAATAAATATTTATTCATGGATTACTCGGAGTGACGCAGAAATCTCCTCGCCATCGTCTCGGACATTCTCACCGTGTAACTCCTTGTAGACAGCTAGGTTACTGTACATGTAACCCACGAGAAGCCATGAAATATGCCTATGTCCAATCTCAGATCCAATTCCTAGATCTATGTTGCGCTCTATAGATCCATTTTTATGACAAACTTAGACATTTCAATGAAACACAGACTTAACAATATCTCAAATATCATAGTGATTTCAGCGGAGAAATACTTGAATTTGAACTTAGCGGAGAAATACAAATAGAAGTATATGATCATGGAAATCTAAGAATTCCACAAGATCAGTCAAATATAGTCTAGTCTTTTATGAAATTGGAGTGAAAGAGCACGGTCATCAACCATGCAGTAGAGAACTTTCATGATGAGCTGTTTAACTTTGACATTGAGGAAAAGCAGTAGAAAAAGGTTGCGATCAAATAAGAAAGGACTGAAAGAAGACTCAACACTAAGACAAAATGAAAGAAGCAAAATGGTGATCTGCATCCACTTCCCACATGGAAAACTATTATGTTTACTACAACAATATTATCTCGACTAAACGAAAGGAAGATGAGTGAAGGGTTCCACCTTGAATTGACGACCGACCACCTTAACAACAGAAAGTGAGTTTTCATCACATATATTCTTGCCATGTAACTATCGACATGTATTTTCTAATGCATAAAAATGAATATGAATTGCATCTGTCTTAACTTAATTACATACTAATACTAGAATGCACAATTTTTTAACCTGCAAACAGTTCATTTTTTGTGACATTTAGAAAATTATGTATACATAACTACATGACAAAACACATGCAAAGTCGTATGATGGCTGGAGTGTATTTATGATTCAATGAAATCATTGGCTGACGAGCAATAGTGCATAGTGCATGAGTATCAAGTAACGAAAATGAAATCAGTCATGTATATTTTGTATATGCTGCCCATGCAGAGAAATTTACCGTCTTGTATTTATGTTTCTATAATACTTCATAAGTATTTTTGATTCAACACCAAAATCTTGAGCTATTAAGAATACGGTGCAAATCATTTAAACAATATAAACTGGTAACTGAACGCATTCCATCTTTTAGTCATTGGATAATAACAGTTAATAGCTACGTATATCATAATACGCTTATTACTTCATTCCAAAATACAAATTTTAGGATTAATTACAGCAGATTATGATAGCAAATATAATAATAGATTGCTTGACTTATCTTCATTGACTACAAAATATCACTAATTTCTTAACAATTACAGCTGTTCTGATTACTATAATTCTGTTTTGATTCCAGCTCGCCTTCGAATGATGGATCAATTGTGGTTGCACCACACAGCAGCTATGAAATCCAAATTTTCAATGCCATGAACAACCAACAATTTTAAGCAATGAGATCCAAGAGGCGTGATGCAGATGACATAGTACCATGCCTTCTTTCCAATGCTATAAGACATTGCTACTTTAACATCTATTGTCTTTTGGCCGGAGAAAAATATAGTGAGAATTTTAAGCAGATATCAGGGTAATTCATCGTCAGAGTGGCTTGCATAATATTTCTGTCCATGGAATAGAAATAGACATAATTATGCTACAAAACGTTGCAAAGGAAGAAATGTTGAATCTAAATTTGATCAGAAGAATCATTCCTTTGTCTTCAGTAACTGCTACATTCTATTAGTTAACCACATAGCGACTGAAAAAAGAAAAGAACCGCAGAAAAGTGTAATAAAGAAAATAATAGTAGTAAAATATGCGAAGACTGAAGTAGTCAATTTTATTGAATATCATCAGCCGTCTGACAGAAAACCAAAATACTAAGTAAGTAAGTAATACGAAGAAATGCTGATATTGTGTTAATCGTTCACCAATTTGATATTTTCGATTCTGCATTAGGTCGATATATGATTCAATTGATCACATTGTAATGCTCTCATTTTCAAATGATAGATGTAGCACTCGTTAAGGATATTCAACGTCATTACAATCAAAATATTACATAGAGAAAACAAAATTATGACGTAAATATACTTTGCAGCATAAAACCTCACCATGGTCTGCAAAATTGACCAGGGACTGTAAAGTTGAAAAGAAACTGTAAAGTAGCGCTGATGCGTTCTGAGGGATGTGGTAAAATCAACTTATCAACACATGTATGGAAATAAATTACCTGCACTCGATTAAAAAGTACTCTGAGCGATATCGTTGTCTCGATTAATGCTCTCTCTCGACAGCTCTCCTGACGATAGCTAGTCCGCGCCGGCAGCCAGAACGAGTTTCTGCAGGGAACGAGGCCGAAAGTGAGACTTTCACAGAATGATGTACACCCTATGCCTACTTCGAATCGGCACGTCTGCCGAGTTCTATTGAGTTCCTCTTCTTGTCAGATAGGATCAAAGAAAACACATGTAAATCCAATGGGACGCAGATTGCAGTTTTTGGCTAAAATGCAATTTTGTATGTTTTCTCTGATTAAAGGAAAAATACTAAGCACAGAGTCACAATTTTTGGCATGGAATGGCTTCAGGTCATTTTCTATGATATGCATGTGCTATTATCATGTATCTAATCGGGAATGTATGCTAGAATGTGGTTGAATGTGGATAAAGTTGCTCAACATGTTTGTGTTTGCCGACATTAAGAGGCTCGCCAAATCTAAATGTGTTTAGCTTTATAGACAGGAGTGCATGAACATGATAGGAAATGACCTGAAGACATTACATGTCAAAAATTATGACTCTGGGCTTAATACTTTTCGTTTAATCAGAGAAAACATACAAAATTTCATTTTAGCCAAAAACTGCAATCTGTGTCCCATTGGATTAACATGTGCTTTTCTTTGATCTTGTCTGACAAGAAGAGGAACTCACTAGAACTCGGCAGACGTGGCGATTCGTAGTAGGCATAGGGTGTACATCATTCTGTGAAAGTCTCACTTTCGGCCTCGTTCCCTGCTGAAACTCGCTCTCTCTGCCGGACTAAGCCGGCTGTGGTGGCTGAAAGGC
>CAJQUW010016810.1:0-34871 GCA_907163375.1 Prostheceraeus crozeri | reverse complement strand
ATTATTTGTTGATGAACAAAACCAATATAATATTCATATCGAGAGTAAAAAACATAATGAAGAATTATTATGTCAAGTTTATTATAAAGACACAATTTATAAACAAGAAACATTAGAAATGCCGCAAAGATGTGATGATGATACTTATATAGGATTATATTCAAACTTAAATATTAATTTGTTAAAATCTTATATAAATGGTTTAGCTCAACAAGAGAAAATTTATATGTGGACTACACCTTATACTATTAACAATGACCATAATCATATTCATAATAAACGAACTGAAGGTTCTAGGGCTTTGCCCGATCTTAAAGAATCTTATGATAATAATGATGATTCTGTAACATCTGAAAAAGGTGTAAATGGTAAAAAAGATTATAAAAATATTAGTAATTATAAAAATTTATCTAAATTTCATTTTCTTACAATTGAAAATAATAATGATGGTATAGTTGAAGATACTGTTAGACAACTATGTGTCGGGTCTACAAAATTTAAATTAGGATTTACATCTAATCAATTTAAAATTTTATCATCTTTAACAAAAACTAAAAGTGATTCAGATTATGGTGGTGTTATTAAATTTTCCAAAAGAGATCAAAGACCAATATTTTTCTCTATTATATTATTATCAGATAAAAGATGTAATTTAGAGTTAGATATTCCAATAAGAGAATGGTATCCTATCATGGAAGGGCATCCTATACCAAAAAGTGTAATTTATGATGATGAAGAAACAATTTATGATGATGATGAAGAAACAATTTATGATGATGATGATGAATCAATAGTTAGTGAAAAAAAATTTAAATTATCTTTTGGTAAAACATTATATGATGAAACTTAATAAGATAAAACTTAATATGATCAAACTTAATATGATAAAACTTAATGTGATAAAGAAAAAAATAACTAAAGAACGTGAAATATATAATAATATAAAATGACACTCAAGTCCTTGATATTAGAATGTTTATATCTAAAATTAAAACACAAATTTTTCCTTAAAAAATAAAAAAAATGGAAAATACCAAGTTTTATTGTGTCTTATGTAAAAAAAAGTTGCAAACAAAAAGAAGTTATCAATCTCATTTAAATAGTAAATTGCATTTACAAAATGTAGAACGAGTTGATGAAGGAAATATATTAAAATTAAATAGTTATAAAAACTATCTAGAAACATTGCCTACTGATATAAAAGTTAAAAAAATGTTTGATGATTATTCACATTCGGAATATAAAAAAGTTTTTAATAGTGAAGATGAGACCATACAAACCGAAGGTTCTAGGGCTTCGCCCGTACCAGATGGAAGATATTTATTTAGCGATACTGATGAATTTAACGAAATAGATGAATTTGATGAAGCCTTAGCAAATATAAAATATTTATTTAATCAGTCTTTTGAATATAATGAAACCGATGAAACTTTTTATAATGTATTAACAAACTTTTATAATATATTTAAGAAATCTTTCAAATGTTATATGAATGTAGAAGTACTTTATACAAAAAATGGACCTGATGGAATTCCTGAAGAAATAATACAAGGACATTTTACAAATTCACAAGAAATTCATAATGTAAATGATATACAACCCATATTTGAATCGATGATACTTAAATTAGAAAATTGTATAATTGAAGCCCAGTTACGTGAATCTGGTTGGAGATTTGTTAAAATACTATCTAAGAAAATAGTAATTGATAAATATAAAAATAATACTGGTGGTAGTTATGTTCCTTTGCCTTTCAGTTCACCACAAATAATCAACATAAAAAATGAAGATGATTATTGTTTTCTGTGGAGTATTATAGCACATTTACATCCTGCAGAATATCATAAAGAAAGACTAAGTCATTATAATAAAGAAGAATACATAAATGAATTTGATCTCTCTGATGGCTTAGATGAATTTCCATATGATTATAATAGGTTAAAAAAGTTTCATAAAAAGAATAAAAATTTAATAGAAGTAAATGTTTTTGAATTAAATGTGAATTATGTTTTATTGGTAAAATTACTCCACTTTACTCAGATTCAAAAAAATTTTATTTGAATAATAAAAATTTATGTCAATCAGAAATAGTATATAATGATAGAGGAAATTACATGCATCATAATATTTTTTACCAAGGAAATATAATATGTACTGAAAAATTTGAACTTGTTAAACATTATCACCAATAATGATTAATCATAATAATTATAAAGGACGTACTGATGATTATAATTACAAATATTCATCTTTATCTTCAGAATATCAACAAAAATTAGAAAATTTAAATAAAAGTTTACAAAAATGTAAAACAGATTATCAACAACAAACAAAATATTAGTACAAGAATATGGCCATAAATATGAAAATAAGATAGAAACGATTCAAAAATTAAATGAAGAAAATAATGAATTAAATAATGAAGAAAATAAAGAATTAAATGAATGTTTAAAAAAATGTCTACAACAATATAAAGAACAATATGATAAAGAATATATTTATCAGCTACAAATATTAAATCAAAATTATCATCAAAATACATTTAATCTTGCAAAAGAAATTAATGAAACACATGAATTATATCAAGATAAATTTGAAAAACTAGAACAGTCAAAACAACCAGCACAAGCGAATATATTATATTATCAGGGTCATTTTATATTGTGTAAAGATGTTTCTATATTCACAAAAACTTCAGATAATACAAATTTTCCTTGTCTTCAATGTATGACAAGTTTTAGAACTTTAGAAGAAATGAATAGACATTTGGAGAATTGTCAACAAAATGAAGCAGTCAGAAACACATTTCCAAAAGATGATTATTTAGAATATAATAAATGGTATTTTAAAAATAAAGTACCCTTTACTATTTATTGTGATTTTGAAGCATATAATGTTAATATGACACAAAATCGAACGGAAAGTTCCAGGGCTTCACCCGATTCTGAAAATTATAATTCTGAAAATTATAATTCTGAAAAAAGTGCACCTGGAAAAAGTTCAGCTGAACAAAGTAAAGAAAAATATTTATTTGAACAAAAACCATTATGTTGGGGAATGTACATTCATTCAAATTATCCTGAATTATTTAAATCAGAATATTTTCAATACTATGGTGAAGGTAGTTCAGAAATGTTTACAAAGAAAGTAGAAGAATTACAAAATTATTTTTCACAATTGCTTGAAACAAATATACCGATGATGCCATTAACAGAAAAAGAAAAATTAAATTTTATTAATGAAACAAAATGTTATTACTGTGGAAGAGAATTTACAAAAAATTATAAAAATGGCAAAGGTAGATATCTTGATAGGCGAAGCGACGGCTCTGCCGTCAAGGTAAAAGATCATGATCATCTAAATGGATTATATAGAGGTGCAGCACATAATTCTTGTAATCTTAATGCTAATAAATTTAAATATAACTTTGTTCCTTTATATTTCTATAATGGTTCTAAATATGATTTCCATCTAGTAATGAAAGATTTATTTTCATCTGAAAAATTACAACAACAACAAATAAATGTACTATGTAAAACAGAGGAAGAATATTTTTCAATGCAATTAGGTTGTATTAGAATTTTAGATGCATTTAGATTTTTTACTCCTTATTCATTAGATGTTATGGGAAAAACTTTGAAATCTGAACAATGTAAAATATTAAATAAATATAATTTAAAACCTTTAAAAGGAATATTTCCGTATGAGTATATAGCCTGCGGCTCACAGTCGAAGACTGATATAACTGGAGATTTTAATTCTGTGAATAAAATTATGGAAGAAAAACAACTTCCTCCAATAAATGAATTTAAATAAATCAACATTAAAACAATCAAAATTATCTGACGAAGACTATGCAGAAGCTGAAAAGAATTGGAGAGAGTTAAATTGTAAAACAATGTATGATTATACAATGAAATATCTTCAGATAGATGTATTAATACTAGCTGATCTTTTCGAATACTTTCGTGATATGTGTTTAGAATATTACGGAATAGATCCATGTTATTGTTATTCTACACCAGGTTTAACATGGCTAGCAGGATTAAAACATACTGGTGTTAAACTTAAACATTATAAAGAAAATACATATGATAAATTATTATTTTTTGAATCTGGAATTAGAGGTGGAGTTTCATCAGTTTTAGGTAATAGATATGTTAAATGTTATAATAAGAAAGTAAATCCACAAGAATATGGAATAATGAAACCTTTATCTCCAGAAGAAAAAGAAAAAATATTAGAAATTTTTCGAACGAAACGAGAAGGAGTAGAACGTGAAAATGCAATTGATGAATTCATGAGAGAAAACTATTTGTTATATTATGATTTTAATAGCTTATATTCTTCTTGCATGATACAAGAATTACCAACAGGTGAAATGTCATGGTGTAATATTCTAGATTATCAAAAAACATATGATGGAAATTATAATCATGGTTATATATATGAAGTTGATTTAGTATATCCTGATTATATAAAAGATGCAACAAAATATTATCCTTTCTGCCCAGAAAACAAAATTCCCATTATAAAAGATTTTTCAGATTATCAAAAATCTTTAATTCCTAAGAAATATAGGCCAACAAAAAAACTTATGTTAACACAAAGCAATAAAGGAAAGTATGTTGTTGAAGGAAGAATGCTAGATTGGTATTTAGATCATGGAATGATTCTCACAAAAATTCACCGGAAACTAGTGTATAAAAAATCTAAATGGTTAAAAGATTATATTGAGTTCAATATTGAAAAACGCAAAATATCTAAAAGAAATAAAGATGATTTTGGAAACGTGTTCTTCAAATTAATGAATAATGCATTTTATGGTAAGACTTTAGAAAATGTGCGTAATAGACAAAATATTGAAATAGTTTATGATAAAGATAGGTTTCAAAATTTAACAAGGAAACCTACATATAAAAGAACTACTAGATTTAGTGATGAACTATGTGCTGTACATTTACGTCGAATTAGCGTAAAACATGATAAGTTTAATTTTATTGGTTTCACTATATTAGAATTAGCTAAACTATTTATGTATAGATTTATATATGATTATTTAGCACCTGCTTATGGCAAAAACTATAAATTACACTTTACAGATACCGATTCTGTTTTCTTAGAATTAACAATACCGTATAATTCTACACTTGATGAAGAAATAGATAAAATAAAAGATATCATTCATCCTTCTGATTTATGTAAAGTAAAAGATGAATTAGAAGGAAATGAAGATTTCATAACAGAAGCTATATTTTCAAAAATCTAAATGTTACTGTTATGATACAACTAATAATATTAAAACACATAAAACATTAAAAGGAATTTCAAAGGCATCAGTGGCTAATCAAATAACATTTCAAGATTATAAAAATGTATTATTTAATAATGAAATAAAAACAGCATGTAATTATAGACTTAATTCAAAAAAACATAACATGTATTTAAAAGAAGAACATAAATTAGCATTAGATCCATTTGATGATAAAAGAAAAATTTTTACCTGATGGAATAACTACTGAACCTTTTTAATTTTCTAATTTCTAAGATAGACAAATTTGATATATATATAAAATAAAAAAAATATTGTAACACTATATTTGTATATTTTTATCACTCCGCGAAAATATTTTCGATAACTCTTTCATGAATTTTTTTATCAATATTAATTGTAATGAAGCCATAATCTTTTGACCAAGCATTATTACACGATTGTTTAAATTCATCTTTATTTCTTACGCATAAATCTCTTAACAAATCACTTAAGTTTCTTGCATTTATTTCAAATAGTATAAATATATTTGCATTCTTTCTAATAACACTTCCGTCTAATGAATACATACTTTGTGTTAAATAAAATACACTACAGTTATTATGTCTACCTCTTGTGAAATAATTTCTCTGAACTGACTGATTTCTATCATTAACACAATCATCAAAAATTACACAATGTTTCATTGTTTTATCTAGTTTACTAGGATCTTGCATATTACCACTATCATCTATTAATTGTATCTTTATATGGTTATTTTTATTAGATTCTACTAACTGATTATTTTTTGCTGCTTCTTCACACCACGAACTTATTTCTTCTTCATCTTCAGATTTTTCATATTCTTTGAATAATGAAGCAATTGCTGTTTTTTTAAGATTATTTTCAAATCCATATTTTAAAAATTGATAGACGGGTTGTTCTGCCGTTGTTGTATAAATTATAAGATTGTTATAATCCAAAAAATTTGGAGTCGTTAAAATTTTAAATAATAGATACGTTTTTCCGCAACCTGATCTTCCACAAATAACTGACAAAACTTTATTAGATAAATTTGGATGATGATTAAATTTAAGTTTTTTTTTATTTAATGGTAGCACTTCACTCATTTTTTATAAAAAAATTTATTTTTATTTTATTTTTGTTTTTAAAGAAGAAGAAGAAAATTAAACTTCTCTAGCTTCGCGTGGGAGTTTATACCTCCCGAACCAAAAGATCTATCATAATCTCTTCACCTCCAAAATTTATTTCTTGTCCTCTCTCATCAGTGATTCTAATGCCAATGTTGTTAATAGTTTTTCTTGTAATAGGAAAATATATTAATGTTTGTGGAATTACATTTAATCTATAACCAATGGGTACAGTAAAAGCTGGAAAACTGAATATTAAATTTGATAATTTACCATTTATATATCCTCCTTCAATAATGTCACAATGTACAACAATTGAATTTATTTCAGTTATTTTTGGAATCTTCTCACCTAAATGATAACCTTGACTATAGGTTTGTTTATTAAATCCTAATAGCTTTGACAATGATCTATCATGATTAAAATCAACTTGATGATTTTCGTCTAAAGTAAGAGAAAATTTATTAACTGCCGGTTCAACTGCAAAATGTAATTGTTTCTTATCTTTAAATGATATACCTAAATGTCTCTTAATTTCATTTGATATTGTTTCAACTTCGTAAGAACCAGGAAGAAAAGTTAGTATTTTCCATGTTTTGCCTTTATCAGTAGAATATCTAAATTGATCATTCACATCTTTGATAACGTTTTGAATAGTGTTAAATGTAGAGAAACTAGTCAATGCAATTTGATAATTTTTATTTTGTTCCAAATGTAGAATGGGTTCTAAATTACAAGTGTGTGATGAAGTAGTTGTTATAATTTTTAACGTCGTACTAAATTTTGATGAACCCAAAATCTCTGTCAAATTTTCTAAATGATTATTAATTTTGTCTAAATCTGCTGAACACATTTTTTAGTTAAAATTTTAAATAAATATTTTTTTATGAAATATTTTTTTTATAAAAAATTAAAAACAACAACATATTTCAGCTACGGGCGAAGCCCTTAAAGACATCAGAGATGACCGGTTATACTTTTATAATCCTCTTCATTTAGAATCTTCTTTTCTAACAGTCTTTTCAATATAGCATGAATTTCATTGAAACTAGAATTATGTCCTTCTTTTATTGCAGATATTAAAACATTTAATCTATTTAGTAATTCTTGTGGATCATCTGGTAAAAATACAGTTGTTTCAGTTTTCTGTTTTTCAGATAAACCTTTCCCTACTTTAACTCCCGTTGATAATAAATTTTCTAATTGTTTATAACGTCTAAGAGATTTTACTGCACCAACTCTGTCTAACATAGCTTTATATTTTATGAGATCTTCTACAGCATAATTATTTAAATCTGCTCCTCTTAAAAGATTAACAAAATTTCTATCTAAATTAAAAGGAGATTTATCTGGTGAAAAAATTATACCTCGAAAAGGTTGTGGAAATATTTCTTTTTGTCCGAGATAAAATCTAGGTATTGTTTTTCCATCTATAAATGAGATAGAATGTTCAAATTGCATAGATTTTGGTAATTTCTTATTAATGTTTGATTCTAGTAATCCATAGTCATCTAATACAGTTTTGTGCTCTGGATCTGTTATATCAATTTGTTTATCATTATTTGTACTTTCTTTTTCAAGAGTTTTAAATGGTTTCATAGTTTTCTCAAAATCAGTTTTTACTTGCTCTGTTTGCTGCATTTTTTCAAACATATCAGATTGAATACCAGCTTTTATCATTCTATGTTGAAGATGATTTTCTTTCATAATATTTCTTTGTTTTATTAACTCTTCTAATTGTTTTATTCTTTTAAAATTATCAGCTCTAATTTTATCCATTTTTAAAATATAATATTTGAATTTTGTTGTAACATTGGAATACAGCAAAAACATTTTACTGAACAAATTATTTTTTTATTGCTTTGTTGTTTGACATCTTTTCGTTTAAAGTTTTCTCGGTTAAAGTTTTCTCGTTTTAAGTTTTGTTTAATAAAGTTTTGTTTAATAAAGTTTTGCTTAAATTTTCGCTTAAAGTTTTTAGCTCTTCTAAAAAAATTTTGTCATTTTCTTCATTAGAAATTTTAGCATCACTAGAAATTTTGCCATCCTTTTTATTTTTATCATCAACTTTTTCTGTCTGTGATTGAAATGATATTTGATTTACTTCATTAGCTATTTGATCAAATTTTTCAATCTCATCTAACGTAATAACATTATCATCACATACTCTTTGAAAGTAGTAATGTAGTTTATCATAGACTTCTTTAATATGTAAATGCTTAGTTTTTAATGATTTTCGTTTCTTAGTTATTAAAGATTTATCTAACATTGTAACAAGTGAAGTTGCAAAAACACCCGTACCTGTTAAAGCTGTAGCAACTACTGGAATTACTAAAACACCTGAAGATATAACAATTGTTAAAGCACCTAAACTTATTGTTAAGAATATGCCAATTCCTTGTGTTACATTCTTAACTTTAGTCCATCTCTTTCTTAATTTTTTATAATGCTCTAATCTTAATAATAATTGAGATTCCTTATCTTTCATATACCTAACTCTATCTTTGTGTTTTTCTTTATTCATTTTTTCAATGTTAATCTTTTCAATGTCCATTAAAGTAGAACTACGTTCATATGATAACGAAGGATATATTCTTGCGGTTTCTTCCATTTCTGAAGTTCCTTCCACTTTTGTTTCATCCACTTTTGTTTCTTCCATTTTTAAAGAAATATTATTAGTCACATGATATATTTTAAAAACCTGAAAAAATGGATAAAATTCATGAATTTGAAATTCTCAACTTTTATGATTTTCGGTGTCCTGGAACGGACATGATTTTGGCGAGGGTGAAAATTGTAATTCTCAAATTTTGAGATTCTTAACTTTTATGATTTTCGGTGTCCTGGAACGGTCATGATTTAAGCGAGGGTGAAAATTGTAATTCTCAAATTTTGAGATTTTGAAAAATTTGAAAAATTGGGTATTTTTAAAAACGCCCAAATTTGTGAATTTAGGTCTTCATAACCTGAAAAAGGGTTCAAATTCATGAATTTATGTCGTTTTTAAAAAGTACCATTTTTGAAAAATGGTACTTTTTGAATGGACTAAATTCATGTATTTAGGTCTTAAAAACCTGAAAAAGGGTTCAAATTCATGAATTTATGTCGTTTTTAAAGATACTGGAACGGTCTTTTGCCCATTACTTTCCTTAACATCTCCTGTGTTCGCATTGCCTTAAAGCACGGAGCTTTGTCATGCAGCAAGGTAGCTAGATCAACGTCCTCTACGTTTTCCTTGCTTCTCAGAAACGGAGTTACATTTTGCTCAAGTATAACTTCACGAAAATATTCTCTTTCCCATGTTTCACCGTCCTCTTTGATCACCCATATCATTTTCTTGATCCTAAAGCAAATGAAGACTCCAATACAGGAAGGGCGAACCAACACCTCTTCCTATTCCATCTTTGTCCATCTAGCAGACATAAGGATCTCTCCTCCTGTTGATCTTGACAAACTCCACACTTCTCCCAATTTGTTGATCAACCCAGTGGCGTGTGATGAAGGCTGCGCCGGTGTTATAGTTCTCTCTCTCCCTCTGTCTCAGTTTCCTACCGGAAACTAAAACCATGGTTTAATATTCCGATAGGAAAATTAAACTCAACATTTTTAAGTGTGTGTTTAAGGCGACCGTCTTCAATGCAATAGTTGGCCGCTTTCGAACGCAATCGGCTCTTGCCATTCTTCATGGCTAAAACTTCTTCCGGATAGGTATTCTTTACTAGGTAGTACCGAACCATTTCATCCGTTAGATCCATGATTTACAGTCTGTGTCCATACAACACCACTGCATTTCGATGTTTGCTTTTATATCAAAGCGCTGATTGACAATCAAAGAACAAAGTTATCGTGAACACATCGAAATGAGAAACTGAGACCTGCGGAAACTGTATTCTGTGTATATGTTGCGGCTTCTAGTTTCCTAATAGGGAAATAAAACCTGGTATCATTTTCCTACTAGGAAGCTAAAACCATGGTTTTATTTTCCGATCGGAAACTAAAACCTAAGGAAATTATATTTCGTAACACCGGCATCTTTGGCTTCCCTGAATGTGATTGCTCTTATCCGATTAACAAAACGCTTCTCTTCACAAAAATCTCTTCTTTATTCCAAAGTGAAAAATGACTTGAATGAACTGCAGACTGCTTTTGTGATGACAATATGTGGTAACATTTGATGTAACGCTAATCTCGTGTTAATGGCATCGATCTGATGACATCCTTTCCATTGTGTAAAGACAGGGCTTTCCCGCGTGTGACCTTAGCAGATCATAAATTGCGTAGGTAACCCTCCAAGTGACAAAGCAACAATAGCATTGAAAGAATTCCGAAAGGTTGTGAGACATCGATATTCATGTCATTTCACAATCACAATTCAAACTATTTCACAAATCGCATTGAAATCATGCTGACTTAACGGAGAGTAGATATAATACCTGGTACATGCTTAAATAAGAAACAGAAAAGACGACATATTTGTCTGCTGTTCGTCACAGATATTTGTAATTTCGATTTGTGAAAATTTTGTAAATTAATACACTATCATAAAATGTTTTGAAAGGTGACGCTATCATATTCCTATCATCAATTTGATCGCATTCTAGGTCCGTGTCATGATATTAAAGTGCAAAAAACACTTTGAAAATGCTTATTCAAACTCCATGTTTTGCGGGTACATCCTTGTGGAACACCCGGTAGATCATGTCCTGCGATAATAATGAAAATTTTTATGACAATTAAAAAACATTGAGCTAATTCAAAATGTCAAGCTGATAATTTCCTACAGTTCTACAAAATCAATCGATTCAAAGACAATGCGATCAGTCGACAGTCTCGATACACCAGATGCAAGGATCATTAATTGATTAGACACTTCATCATCTATTATAACATTGTTTAATATGTATTTGTGCAAGGAATTTTTCCTTTCTAAAGCGATTTGAATACACCATGAATAATATACTAGTGAATTGTTTTTTTAAGTTGAGGTTCAATTGTGATCGCATCTCAACATTATTGCTAAATATTTTATGAGTATTTATATATCTTACTGCCCACTGACTTGAAATGAAACATATTACATTTGACAATCAATATGGATAGACGAGAAGATGGGGGATGTAAGCCAATCTGTTTATCAGCGAGCGACGCTGGTTTCCGGTATGTGAAGGACGTTTATATGCAACCGTACGTGTAAATTAACTCATATTAAATCGCATACTGTTCCTATCCTTCCAAAAATGTTGCCAGCAAGACCTCAAGTATCCTGGGGCCCGATCTCAAAAAGAACTCTTAATGGCGGAATTCGACCATTTGTCAAATGTAAATCTTCTTCTGGAAGACCCTTTAGTTATTCATCAGGTGAATTCCAAATAATTCAAGCGTATATTGATCAACTTCTTAAACAAGAGATCATTGTCAAAGCCAAGCGAGGACCATTCATCAGTTATCCTTTCGTCATTCCTAAACCGGACGGTACTTGCCGATTCTTAGTGAACTATTCACATTTAACGCCACATTTTGATATTCCCGAATTATGCCTTCCACAATTTACAAATAAATTACGACACCAATCGCTACCACCATATGTACGTGTAATCCGCATCGATTGAAACAAGCCTTTTTCACGGTTCCTCTTCATCCAAAAGCTCGACATGTGACAAACCTTCGATTCAACAATCAGACCTTTCAATTTACACGCCTACCCATGGGATTATCGCATTCACCCTCAGAACTACAAAAACTACTTCAGGAAATCTTACGACCATGCAGAAAGGGATTATACTTAACTTGGCTGCATATTGACGATATTCTCATGATTGGACGACCCAAACAATTGAAAACAAACCTTACGAAACTACTAGCACGAGTTAAGGCTAGCAACTTTATTGTCAATTATCAAAAATCACAACTACAACCAACAACCAAACTCCAATATTTGGGCCTGACAATTGATATTGTGAAACAAAGATATTACCCAAATCCTGAACACGTTAAAACGGCGTGGAAGATTTATAAAGCAACAACGAAACAACCGGAACGACAATCAAAGTGTGATCAAACGTATAGAGGATTTCTCGCATTCGTCCTATCAGTCTCTATTTCCCTGTATGCTGTCCTGCGTGTATCTTGGGATAAACTTCGTATTCTACTCAAAAACTTCTTATTACACTTCAAACATGTGAGATTTCGAAAACAAAAATTCACTGACACATAACACGTCGATGCAACGCCGTATACCATAGCTTGGTGGAAGCCAACATTCTCGTAAGTAGTGTTTAATCATAACACTCAAGCTATGAACGAATTATTAGCCGTCATATTGGCAGCTTTGGTTTGGCCAAACCATCGCATACTAGCGGATAATATCGCCGCTCTAAAGTTGTGTTACAAATCACCTCGACTGCTACAGCTGAAATTCTTGGCCTTACAAATCAACCCTCACATGCATTATGTGTGCACTCAATGTAACAAAGCGGATGCAATTTCCCGACTTCGCAGTATGGTAAGAAAACCTCTGTGTAATAATGAACAGTGCTTCACTAACTTTCGTTTCCCTTGCTGTTTGTAATCTTAATTTTATTAAACCGAGACACCCTAGCCTTCATTTCAAGGTATGGCTAGGTGCTAGCTGATTGGCCAATGCTGATTGGCCATCTTATAAGTATTTAAAGCTTGTACCTCCTATCTTAGGTGTCTCGTGTTCCTCTTCGTGTTATTGACTGCTCTCTGTACTCGTTTTAATAAAATAAAGGAAAAAAAACTTCGGTTCGATTGCATTAGCTATTCAGAGTCATTGAACACCTGTTCCAAAAGTCGTGCGTTTTGTAAAACGTTATTCAAATCGTCATAAGTAAAATGTAGAAGAACTTTTTAGAAGATAAATTTACTGTGATTATCAATTTATCGATTATTGTAATAAGAAAATAAAGGAACGATGGGCGAATATACAATGGACATTGAATCGCGGACACTGAATCGTAGGTGATTCTCAAGCGACTCAATGTTTCAAATATTAAGCTTGTGGTTCAATTTGCTACGTTAACAAATTGGCATGATTTGCAACAATTTTTTAGCAAAAGTGAGCACAGCTCCATTAACAAGTGGACAGCGCAGAAAAGACGTCGTACAAAAAAATTCGCGTACCATTCATGATCCTTCACATTGATCCTGCTTCCCAGACAACGCCTTCAGCACATCAACCAATATACCAAGTAATAAGTCTTGAAGTTTTATTCGCCCATGTATACTGCATGATTATGCCCAATTTACCGAAGAATCAGTGTTCCGTCGCGGTGATTAATAATAACGATCGCGATTCCCACTTAACTAACATCGTTACTTAGGGTAGATATCAGACAATGGTTGTGCGAAAACATTTTGCTGTCATTCAAAATTATTTATCTGTGAGTAAGCCAAAAAGAGCAAACTTTTCGTCAAGAAAGTTTTTGTCAACTTTTTGAGTCTACTATATTTTGGTCTAAACCTCTCGATTTTTAGTATGATATACATGAACAGGCCACATCTCCAGCACACGATGGCTATGTTGGAGCTTGTTCAGTTTAAAAGTTTCGCTTTAAGTTTTTGCAATCAGATTCCTATAAAGTCAGAAAAGATCGAGACCTCTGAATTTAAAGTGGCTGTATATTTTGGATCTCATCCTTTGAAAATCCTTTGAATTTACATTGAAATGTCATCCTTGTGAATATCAAAAGATGTGCATATACCAAGGTTGGGCAAAATCTTGTGTTGGGTATACCAAATACAAGTTTTGGGCCAAATCTTGGGGTCAAAACTCAAGCCTAAGTTTAAATAAATGAATGAAATCAAGTAAACCAAGTGCATTCTTTGTATTTTGTGCTGACATAAAGATTCTTCTATAGACCAAAATTCCTATTGGGCCCATGAGAAGTGTATTATTAGTGGGAAACGATTTATTATTACAATAATTGTAATTAGCAGCCTTGCATGTATTACGTCATAAAGATTTCTTTTAATTTAACCTATACTGATATACTGACTAATTGAAGATATTTGATTAAATTATGATTGAGCTACACATTGCTCATAGCAAAGCAATTTTTTTAATTTTATCATTCAGAAATATAGTCAAACTTGATAATTATTATGGCTGCGCAGTAGGTGCATGGTTAAACATATTTAGAATGCAAAATCGGAATGAATTTATTTTTGGATAAATGTCGGCTATCGCAGACAGTTAAGGGTGCGAATACGGAATATACGGAATATATCAAAATTCAATATGCACAAATGTAACAAAGTACGTGTAAGCATACAGTATACAATATGCATGAACTTTCAAAGCGTGGTATTATCAAGCCCAGAATGAAATAGCTAATAATCACAAGTAGTTCATTTTTGAAATGTTCTGTGAATCCAGTGGAAATTTGATAAAATATCAGAACTCTATTCTCTTATACTTTAGCTCTCTGAAGATTCAAATCAAAATATTAATTTTTGTAACTTGATTTGTATATATTCAGCATTAATAGAAAACCCAAGTTTTGTATCTCTTAGCCAAGGTCGACCCAAAGCCCAAGGTCCAACCTTGCATATACTGTATACATTAGATTGGTGCTTCTAGTAATTCCGAACACGCCAAATTTAAGATAGCCAATATTTCGTGTGCTGTTGACATTTGCTCTATTGATATAATTTAATATATATTGAAAAAATTTGAAATGCAATTATATGACATTTGAATAGATCATCACTGTCAGTACCATATAGTCTGGAAGCATAAAGTGTATAGGTCTAGAAGTTGTTGTGCGATTTCAGTAGGCTTATCTCATATTACATGGATAAACTTGTGATGAATTGGCAATTTAGTCTATTTACTGTCATTGACTAATAGTATATTAAATACTATCAAAAATAGTTTTGCTATTAGATAAGCAGCCTCGTTGATATCACTGTGAGAATCAACTAGGGCGGTGTCTAAACTTTTAGGTAAACGTGTTTTTCGAGAACTTGTTACCCTTCAGTAGGTCTATCACTACTATCATTCCATAAGATCAAAATAACTAACTCAACTATGTTAATAATGAGTATCTCGAAGGACAAGAACAAGAAATCAAGTTTGACAAAATCTGAAGCGACTGTAGCGAAAAAATCATTGCATGTTACTGTGGGATGAATGTGGGGTGGCATCATGTAGGAACGTGTCAAAGAACAAAGCAAATTAAGGTATGATTCGTACAATAACATGCAATGACATTTCTGTGGTTGATTTGATGCTCTGCAACATTATCAGAAATAATCAGGGGAAGGTATAGAAGGTGCAAATAACATGCAACATTTTGAAGCTTAGTGAAAATTGAAAAAAGCGCGAAGTAAAAATGAGTTCCCGAACACACAGAAATATGATGATTCAAATATAATTTTCAAAGACAATCGACGAGGATGCGACTGTGAGATTGTGAAAGACCTGACAGCATTGCAAAAAAATTATTGCGACAATTTTCAAGTTATTTGATCATCTATAACTGCATCTATTGAAGATGTAAATTGATAAGTGTCAACAGTAATAAAGTACATTGAACCCTCCAAAAAAATCTGAGGAAAGAAAGTCAGGTCACGAAGTATTTCATGATTTATGAAAATGTTCTTGCGGATCATCATCATCTATAGCACTTTCTGATGTAGACATTCATGATTTCAACAATTTGCCAGCCTCTTTTGAAAATGCAGTAAATTGCATAAATGCTACAATGGAACATTGTTCTTTCAATTGTTCAAAATCAGCCAGATGAAATTGCTATACCTCACAGTTCTTAAAAGGTGAGGACGATTTGACCTTAATTTTGTGAGCTATGAGGTCTGGTGCACACGACTGCGGCCAGGTTTGCGTTCTGCCTCTTTTTGAAAGAGTGAATCCAACAATTGTTTGCAGTGGATCACGAGTATAGCTTGGAAGACTGCCTGCGATATGCAGAGAACCGGGTTAGCCATTTAAGCCTCCGGAAAGTTGACGACAGACAGTTGCCTCTAATGGCCACCCAAAGTGAGGTAACCTTTCATCGGAAGTCGGTAACAAGTGGTGAAGAGGAGGAGAAGGAACGTCGACGTCAGTGAGCGGCAATTAGAGAAATTAAGTGCGCAGCACGACATTTTTAATGGCCAGTCGCACAAATCTAATAATTGAGACAAATTTCCGAACCAAGATTTGTATTTTCCTCACTTACATGTCTGAATTGACGAAAGTGTAAAGAAATCATGCATCTGTCAAGCATATGTAATGAGTGACGGTGCATAGAAGAAAAACTAAGGATTCAAGTTATTTTCTTCATACTCATTCAATAACTTAAAATAAGATAACTTGAAAATTTTGCTGAAACAAAAAGGCTTCAAATCATTTCTCTAACCTGATAAACAACAATTACGATGGCAATTACTTTTAATATGATATAAAAATGACTGCCAAATAGTTTGCATATTTTTAGATGCTATATTCGTAAAAAGGAAGTGCGAATTGAGCAAGTGTCCATCAGAAGTGGATCTCTTTGGACGCAAGGGCATTTTAGTTAACACATTAATGAACGCGATTTGTTAGGGTTAGATAAGTTATTTGAACATGTGTTGTACGATGAATTATGCATAAAGTATTAACAGTCCAAGAATCAAAGCCGCTGTCAAGAGTCAAGGTTAGTTGATATCCTGACATATCAAAGAATTTGAAAATTCCGCCGAAATAGCATGATGTCATACAAATATATAATTTAAGAGCTTTTAATAAAGTCCTATAAATAGCACGGCTTTTGTTTTATTCATCTGACATTTCAAGCGGTTATGAATAATAATAGTCACTGCCTTGCTTACATGTTCCTGAAGGAAGGTTTGGACGTCAGATTAGTGAATATGAACTGCTTCGGAATAGCTGACATAAAAAGTACTCATTTCTCTAGCTATGTATACAACTTACATAATGCATGACGAACAAACACAATAATATTTGAAAACCTTTTCTTCCTTCGTTACTGTTGTAACAAAATAAAATAAAATTTACAAGTTCGTAGCTTTCGGGATCACCCGTCGTTAGGCCATAGAGGCCGAGTCACCGAGAGCGTAAAAGTTCACAAGACCTGAATTTTGGTCGCTGGAAGAGTCGCAAAACGAAACGGGGACTCATTTTGATTGGACTCCGAGTGGCAATTATATAAGCCCAGTTTTTTTTAAAAAAAACTGGTGACCTACATCATAGATCATTATGCTTACCTGAACATATTTTAGTGATCCTTGCTGTATCAATTATCAATCATTTTCAATGAGTTTGTCAACTAGACACAAGTTTGAATTAATGCTTGGCATTTGACTAAGTTTGAAAAACAATGAAGAAAACATTGTGTTCATAAGCAGAGTTGGAAAAGTCGGAATTGGAATTGACGATATTTAAATCTACTGGAATTGGAATTGACCCCTTTCTTTTCAAGTGTAAATTTGTGTAAATGTAAACTTGACACCCACCTGTATATATTCATGTTGTGATTGATGAAATGGGAATAAATCTATTTTCTATTCTATTCTATAAACCTCGATTCTACTTTTTCGATAGACCCGTGATAAATCTATTTGTACAAACATTGAAATCACGGTAATTGTTGTAGTAACTGCACGCAGAGATAAGAGAGAGATAGATCGACAGAGGTAGCTTTATTCAATTGTTGAATAAAGGGTGTTAATTGTGACTTCGATGGGCCTACAGCCCCCGGACAATGTTATTTCAGCGATTAAGCAAACAATAAAAAGACAATCATCTTTGTTCAATCTGTTATCTAGTTATTTATCAAGTAAGATAATTAATCAAAATAAAGCAATTGTTGAATTTAGTTCTTGATAGGATAGGCACACAAATTGGAGATCTACTTAATTGTTGCACACACGAAAAACCATTGGCTTGGAAAGAGGAAAGTTAACGCTGCATTAAAGGGCAGCAACCCTGTCAGTTCAAATCACAATATAGACAGTTATTTATTTATTAGACATTTTTTATTAGACATTTAGTTATTGTTTTATTAGACAGTTTTTATTTATAAAATATAGACAGTGTCAACAAATTATTCTAATAATTAATGATTCAATTAAAATGGAAATTACATGAACATTATTCAACTTCCCAACACAACAATTAACAATATTAATTTTTAAGACTACAATTATACAGATACGATGCGCAACGATAAAAGAAAAACTTGACACATACAGTTCATTTCCTAATGTTGAATTCACTTCAATTCGATCGGATTCACGTATACCAAAGTAATATCATAAATATCAGTGTCACTTATACTGTCAATCTTCAATCGCGCTCGCTGCTGTGGTTTGGCATCGAGGTATTTGCCTGAATGGCAGATCCAAAAACCTGAAATTGAATTTTTTGGTTGAATAGTGAAATGATGTTGAAGTTGTACATAACTCGATGAAATCTCATTCGAAATAGACTTTGACTGTCTGATGTGTGTCTCAAGTAATTTCAAATGATGTCTAGATAATCTCTGAGCTGAATGCTTTGCTGGGGTAGAGTGCTTTGAAAAATGCAGCTATCTGTCGTCTTGAGTGTGTTGATTTCCGACTCTCACACGTTTCAGATGTTGAAGTTGTACATAACTCGATGAAATCTCATTCGAAATAGACTTTGACTGTCTGATGTGTGTCTCAAGTAATTTCAAATGATGTCCAGAATATCCCTGGGCTGAATATTATGTTGATGTAGCATAATGAATAAATACCAGTCTTCTCCTCTTTTTGCTGGTGCTGTTTTCCCGGTTTTGCGTTTTTGTTTTTAGTTGAAGTTGTCTACAGCTCGATGAAAGCATTTCAGGTACATGCTTGTGTTTATTTGCCTCAATGTCTCGGATTCGTTGATCAGAGTTGAGTCGACTGCCTGCTTTTCTCCTGGATTGACCTTATTTCCATTTGAATTTGATTTTACGCTGAAATGCTCCATAATAATTGAAATCAGCGTGTACGTCCAGGAAATCCACACCTTACTCTATGATCTTATATGAGAGTCGATTTAATTATTATTGATGTCGATTTCCTGTTTTTCATCCGATCATGATAGGAATTTCAAATAGCTCTCTTTTGAATTCTACAGTTGCGACTGAGCTCATGGTTGCTGACATTAATCAAATAATTATTGTCAACGTTATGAACGTCCGTATTAATATTTTTAGAGCATTTTTTGTGGTTGTATATTTCCGGTGGGTTGTCGACTTCCTGTTTCTACAATTATGTGTGTTGTTGTTCGCTGTCAGGCAGTTGTTGTTTCTACTTCTGTAATTAAGTTACGCCGCGAGAGCCCAGAGTTCTCCGAACAGCTACTGAAGATGTCCTATGTAATGTTGTTGTTGGTAGCTGTTGTTGTGTCAATTTCTTATCGTTTCTAATTTATACAAATTTTTGAGACTTGACGATAAAGCCACTTTCTTTTGAAAATTGAAAGAGCTTCCTTTAATCTCTGCTCGTTAGCTTTCGACCCGACCACATTTCGTTCTTAGCACGGAATTTTTAATCTCCTTTTTTAACATGAACCATTAATCAGTTTTAATGATATCATTTTTATCGTCGTTTTTTCTTTCATCAACAATCACGTTATTCGCACACTGAATTTCTTTCTTCTGTCAATTTATCAATAGATTTATTCGCATCTCATCTCTCTCTCTCTCTCTCTAGTAGTAAGGAAGTGACAAACACCAGATAGCGCAAGATGGCCGCCATCGCTGACTCCCCCCCCCTCCCCCTCCCCCTCCCCTCCCCCTCCCCTCCCCCTCCCCTCCCCCTCCCCTCCCCCCCCCTCTGGAACGGCAGAGTGTCGTGGTCGGCCGCCGTGGTGCTTTGGGTCTGAGTGTCGTGGTGGACTTGGGCGACCGCCAGGATTAGTCTTGAGGCTATAGTGTGTGATGTTTTTCGTGCTGAATGTTGGGTTGTAAAATGGGTTGTTTCGAGTGGAAGGAGTGGTCGGATGAGAAAACGGAGGTCGGATTCGTGTTCAGCGTGAAATTCTGCATCGGTAGGGTGAGTTTCAAGGCAATCGGCGAGAAAAAATTTTCAACATTTTTCGAAAAAATGACAGAGTTAGAATTTTTGCGATGGCTGCCTACTGTAGAGCCAAAACGAAGCATCGGATGAGAAAACGGAGGCCAGATTCGGATTCAGCGTCAAATTCTACATGGAAATGGTATATTTCCAGCTCAATCGGAGAGAAAAAATTTTCACTGACGTCCCCCCCCCTCTGGACAGCTTGCTTCGATTTTGGCTTCCAGTGGACGGATTTTGTCGTGCGATAGCTCGTTTGAAAGCTAAGAGTGAGACAAATTCAATGAAAGAATCGGCTTGTTCCTATCTGTCTTCATTTAGATGTGAGACGCCATTTAAGATTTTGGGACATTGGCGAAAAACGACAGAGTTAGAATTTGGGACGTTTTGGGCTGTAGCTTCAAAACGAAGCATCGGATGGGAAAACGGATTTCAGATTTGGAATCAGCGTGAAATTCTGCATCGGTAGGGTGAGTTTCAAGGCAATCGGAGAGAAAAAATTTTCAACATTTTTCGAAAAAATGACAGAGTTAGAATTTGGGACGTTTTGGTGTGTAGCGCCCAAACGAAGCATCGGATGAGAAAACGGAGGCCAGATTCGGAATCTACGTGAAATTTTGGGTTAGGAAGGATGTTTCCAGCGAAATCGGAGAGAAAAAATTTTCACTGACGTCCCCCCTCCCCCCTCTGGACAGCTTGCTTCGATTTTGGCTTCCAGTGGACGGATTTTGTCGTGCGATAGCTCGTTTGAAAGCTAAGAGTGAGACAAATTCAATGAAAGAATCGGCTTGTTCCTATCTGTCTTCGTTTAGATGTGAGATGCCATTTCAGATTTTGGGACATTGGTGAAAAACGACAGAGTTAGAATTTGGGACGTTTTGGGCTCTAGCTTCAAAACGAAGGCTCGGATGGGAAAACGGATTTCAGATTTGGAATCAGCGTCAAATTCTTTATCTGTATGGTGAGTTTCAAGTCAATCGGAGAGAAAAAATTTTCAACATTTTTCGAAAAAACGACAGAGTTAGAATTTTTGCGATGGCTGCCTACTGTAGAGCCAAAACGAAGCATCGGATGGGAAAACAAGTTTATTCGCACGACGAAAGTTTTCGGAACCTTGGGTACGGCACCCAAGGTCTAACCTTGGATGGATCGAAAGCGGTCGAGATCCGCAATAGGCGCGTCGACGTCGATGGAAAAACTCTATTGACATAAAATCTTTACTCTCATTATCATGAATGGTTGATGGATCTATGTCAATCCACTAATTGGGTATAACTGTACACTCAATCACAAGGCATGTTTGCGCTCCTGCCTCCTTTGTTGTGCTCCATACTGATATCACTATCATTCCGTGTTCATGAGATGCACTTGTATGCCATATGGCCTGTTCAAGAAAAGTTCAAAGTAATTTAATTATAAGTAGTTAAAATAATAAAGGCAGCCAATGCTAGAAAAAAATGCGGCGAAACAAACTTAGGTGCATTAGAATCACCTGCAATAGATCAAGGAATTCAGCATGGAACTTTGGAGACGTTAGTCTAAAATTTACCGACATTCATGTGAACCATTAGATTATAGAAGTAATATAATCTCAATCAAAATGGGGCTTGAATGCACTAGAGCATCCATTGCTGGTCAAGCACATTGAATTGTTAATTAATGTTTCTTGCTTTGGTTTTTGATGATTTCACAGTTTTTTTGGCCTAGGCTTACTCGTGTCTTACATGTAGGCCCATGCTGTAATTATCACTATCATAATGGTAACTGTAAAATTGCACGTCAATGAATTTAACAATAGTGGTGCTCTTATCAAGACTCTTCTATCATGAATAATTCTTTTAATCTGAGAACTCTGAAATCACTTTTGTACGCAATTTCAAATTCTATAATTATGCGGAGATGAGATTTCACAGAAGCGTCCAACAACTCAGAAATTACTCTTTATACCCTCAACTTTTCATCTAAGTTTGATTATGGTTCATTTGATTTAGTATATTCAAACTATCAAGAAAAGTTGAAAAGCATGTTCAGTGTGTCAACCCTTCCCTGCATGGCACATGTTGGTATACAGATCAAAATAGTAGACTTGCACTTTTGGTTTGGTTGGCACACTTGTTGATTTGACACAGTGCATGGCACAAATGTAGGGGAGAGCTCCTATAAACGTGACAGCCAAATGACTTTATGTATGACAGCAATCAATACTGCTGCCACGTGTAACATGCAAATATTATACGTATGCCCATGCAATTTCTTTCACTGAAAAATCTGCGCATGTTGGCATCCTTCCTCTATCAATTGTGCCAGGGTTTCGGAGACGGAGCCGACTGAAAATACCACGGCTCCGGCTTGAAGTTTTACATGTACCAAGAATTGCGAGAAAAAGTGATGGTTGTAAGTGTAGCTGAAACGAATGCAAGTGTGTCATCTTCGTAGGTTGTCGCTGTAGACTTCCTAAATAACCTACAGCGAATAATTTGCTTGGATTTTAGAGGAGATCGCGAACTTCCTTGAGATTGTGTTTCAGCCGGAAACGCAGCTGTCGGGTGAAAAACTCTTGGCGAGCAACATACATTCGCGCCTCAAATTTAATGTACCTATTATTATAGCACAATATTGGTTCTGAATAATTCCTCCCTTAAAATGCATAGTTATTTTATAAGTGCCTCATTTTCGATAAAAGACATAGAAGAAATGTTAAAATACTTATAAAGAAATGCTTTTGATATAAAGAGAATTTTAGCTCAATTTGGAAAGTTTTGAAGAAGAATATAAGGTACGAGATTTAAAATTGGAATTTCGGAGAACGCAGCACAACCCATCCATGGCTGCTATACTTGTCTGTAGAGTTCTATCCGGTTCTTGTTCTTATCAGACAATATCAAAAAGTGCGCATGTATGTCCAAATGGGTGCGGATTGATACTATTGAAATCCTTTTCACTGACTAAAATGTCTCTTTAATTAATGACGCCTCACTCTTGAATGCTGAAGCATTTGTTCTCACCTCTGATTTGGTAGGGATTAAATCAGATACTTCTGTCAGTCCCATATAAATAGAGAAAAACTTCATGGCTCCCGTATGCCTCATAAAAATGTTTTAAGCGGGAAGCACTAGCAAAGTCACAGTAATATTTTTTAGCATTGAATATATTCGGTCATTTTACTATCCTGCCTAATGTGTTTGTATGGCAAGAGGAGCAGATGAGAATTGCCACTAACATAACATCTATTGTGGAGGAATATAGGGTCAGCAAGATTCGGCTGCAGTCTATGTTGACTTTTGCTCGTGATGAGGCTATGCTGAGATCCACCTCAGTTGAAAGTGGGCCGAAAGTGGGATGTGGCAAAGTCATGTCCTCCATCAGCTCTATGGCAAAGCACAGAGAGGTGATGGAAGTTGTCCAAGACGGCAGGAGAGGTTTTGGCATGGAAAAGAGAGACACATTTTGGGTCAGAAATGAGCGAAGGTGACCAAAGAAGGAAGTTGTGAGAGAATGAGGTGCGAACATTGGAAGAAGAGAAGAGACTTGCCCTGGCAGTGCAACAGGGGCAGCAAAGAAGATGGCTCAACTGGGAAGTTGAAAATCGCAAGATCTCATGGAACGATTGGTGGAATATGGGCTATTGGCAGCTTCAATGGACCTATGATGTGGTTCCAACCCCCGCTAATTTGGCACGCTGGGGAATCCGCACGGACCGCGGTGTCACTTGTGCGGCAGGTATGCCAATCTTCTCCATATACTCTCTGGTGGTCATGTGGCATTGCAGGGAGGATGGTACACGCACCGGCACGGTTTCGTCCTGCAAGCGATTGTGGAAGCAGTCTCGGATGCAGTGATGCCTTTCAGGTATGTAACGGGAATTGACTGTGTGCCCAGTGGTCAAACAAAGAGACGAAAGTCTCCTCGTGTGTCTCAATTTGTACCGCGGAAGTGGGAAGTTCGAGTGGATAGACAGATGCCAGATGAATTGTCACTATATGACCAATGGCCTGACGTTGTGTTGATCGATGCGGTAGGGAAGAGAATGATTATGGGTGAACTAACCGTTCCCTGGGAAGAGAACGATGAGGATAAGAGTAACTCGGCCAAATATGAAGAACTTGCCTAAGGGATTCGGAAGCAAGGGTGGGAATGTGAGCTTGGGAAAAAAACTTTGAAGTGGGATGCCGGTTTCTTTGCTCCAGCGGTGAGGAAATTTCTTGCTAAAGCCGGTATTAAAACGTAAAGATTGCCATCAATAAGTTGAGTGCAAAGGCGGAAGGCATAGCAGCTTTGTGTTAAGGACCTGGGCGCAGCGAACTGTTGCGGACCCACCATTCTGAGAGATACTGAGCTTAATGGGTCAAAATCTCGGTGACCCACGGTCCTTTTTCTGGGTGCAGCAGTTGCTGTTTCACATAACTCCTGTATGTATGTGTTCATGACTCCGATCGGTGATGTGCTCAAAAACGTATTGAAAGACATTAAGTTTCAGCTAAAGCTGAATCAAGATGAGGTGTTTAAATAGCATGTACATGAACTATGTGATAGAGATAGTTGTATACTCGCCATAGAAATTCTCACACAAAACACAGACATCGAAAACCTCAGCCTGTTTCCCATTGGATTTATATGAACTTTCTGTGATCTTGTCTGGCGAGAAGAGGTACCGAGTAGACCTCGACAGATGTGCAGTTTCGCAGTAGCTATCGGGTGTACATCATTCCGTGAAAGTCTCATAGGTCTCGTGTTGGGGGCCCGACTACATTTCGAAGGGTCTGGAGGGAGCCGTGGTGGAGAGTTGGAGCTGTGGTTAAAAATTACTTTTAAAACGATTTTTTGATCATTTAAACTGAGTAATTCATATAGCATTTCGAGAGAACATGGTGAAAAGGTTACAAGAAGAAAACATCGAGCTTTTCTGCTTGTTCGTTTTTCAATGAAAAATTATTTTCAAGTGGCGATCCGATCCATGTGGGATTCACGTCGCGACCTCTTTCGAAACAGTTGTAAAACATTGATGCTACGTATAAGTTGTGAAGATGCGTTTGTTTTTGCTGCTTCTTTGATGTTTTTTGATGCTCAAAACTTGTGAAGTGCTATTCGTTTAGAAGTGAACTGCAGAAGTGAATATTCTTAGCTAAAATTTATAATAAATTTTATTCACTTTTTTTATAAATTATTATAAATTTTAAATAAATTTATTTCACTGTTTTTTGCAATCTGAATAAAAAATATCGAGATTTTGAAAAATGGAAGATCATTTAAATGTTATTGACGGATTTTAACTGTTACAGATATTTTTTGTGAAACTTTTCTGTCACTTTTAAGGTTACCTTAGCTGAATTTTTAAATCAGTGCATCGTTTGCAGTGCATGTCTATGTAGCACGATTTGTTAGATGTACATATGCTGTGTAAATTCTAGATTTACTTTCTTATAGCCCCCTATTTCTAGTTTCCAATGTAATATATGACCTTCAATATTGTTGCCAATAAATGTATGCAATTCAGTCGATAATTTATATCTTGAAAATTCTCAATAGACGATAGGACGATGATCTATTCGTTCATTTTCCCTTCAAAAATTAGGGCAGCCTACATCGACTCAGAATTGTTATCATTTATTTTCTTATTTGAGCAATCTGACACTGAGAGCTGTCCAACGGATAAATACTGCAGCTGAATGTGCATTGAAAATCATGTTTTTACTATGATGCAAGTAAAAGTTACTAAAGTGCACCCTAAATGCATATGAAGTTATGCACACATGTACGTGTCCCTTGCATGCGAGTAGTGCATCTAATTCTGATCATGATTGGACCGTCTGCTAATAAATCATTTCTATCTGTCTTTAATATATATTTGCTAATCAAAGTAATTAAATGATAAATAATGAGTCGCAAATAGACAGTATCAGACTAGATTATGTTCTTGAATAACTTGATACAGTTGATGTATAAATTAAAATTTACACCCTAGATCTCAAATTAATAGGCTTAACTAATTTCTCTTTGAAATTGTGATCTGAAATTCACGCAAAGAGATGTAATGAACAAAAAGTAAAGAGTAATACCTTGGAAAAATGCTACATGTTTTCAATGACCATTTACTTAATGTTACTAAAGTGAAATCAAAGTTGCCATACTAGGTTATGAGGCAGTAGGAAAAGTCAGTGAGAGAAACTTTCTGAAGATGTATGTCTTCTGTAAAAGTATCAGATAGAAATGTAGAGGCGCAGGTAGAATCTGCTTCCTAGGTCAGATGATGCTGTGTATAGAACATAATTTCCAAAAGCAATTTATTCCAATAACGCCATACACCTTGAATTTCATAAAAGTCTAAAGACAAAAAATGATGACGTCATTTTTATATGATAGACGGAATGTTGGTTGCACGTACAAGATTTTTAAAAGCAAGAGATAGCTCATGAATGATGCAGAATGAGTAAAAGGTAGGATATGTTTCCCTCGTGAATTTCAAAAATTAAAAATTAAATGAATCAGCAAATGAGAAAAACTGAAATTAGTGAACAAAATTAGATACCAGAGGTTTCTGTGGGATGATAGACGACAGAAAGCTCCGTAGCTCTTCGATTGCTCGCTGTTCAGCATGCAGTTTCTAAGTGTCAGCGTCTCCAGTTGGTTTCAAAGCTGGGAATGATAGCAAACGTTCGGCTATTTGAGCATTATCCTTGTTTTCACGTAAGCATTCAAGAAAAGAGTCTCGCAATGAAATGGCACTCACTGGGCTTTCAGGACTATTACTCAAAAGTTCAGGATCTGATAAAAGACCAGCACTGTAACCAAGACGAGCTCGCGATGCTAAGTAATGAGGATCACAGACCATCTTCACTGCGACGTCGATTTGATCAGCAGCCACGCACCATGAGACGAATCGACGATAAAAAGTCTCGTCGTACTTATTGACATTTTTAGCATGAGTTACATAAAACCTGACAGCTTGGTTGGCAATTGGAAATTTTCCTTGTTTTCCGACCCAATCACGCAGAACATCGATGACAAGCTCATGCATTTTATATTCATATTGATGCAGACGAGAATTAAAGCCTGCCTGTATCACTAAATGTCTCCTGCAAAATTTGTCTAAAAATTTGTTTGCTACTCTCTTATGTACATCCCATAAGATAGTGACAGTCACAAGAAAAATTGACTCGTCACGGTCATGTAACCACACAAGTCTGTGAAACATTTCTCCATAATATGAAGACAAGCGTTGAATTGATATTAAAATTATTGAACATGTGTTGCATTCTTGTTCACAATACGCATCGATACACTTTGCCTCAAGAATTATATTCTTAGACTCATTGAGAAGGGTACATAGCTCTGATATGTATTCAACAGTTTTGCTGAAATCTGATGACCATTTCTCGTAATCGTCAAGTATAATGGTGCCAAGTATGCTAATGAAAAGTGGTTGATTGTCATAACTTGAACAAAGATCAATAAATAGCCACAATGAATCCTTCTTCTGGAATTGTTTACAACCAGAATCTAATATATTGATAAGCAGGTTTTCAGTCTCTTGATTAGTTAAGGAACCTAGTGGGATTATTTCAATGTCAAATCCATTGAAATCCCTTTCAAATTCAAAATCATTGGATGTAACAATAACTGGATGAGAATTGCCGAAATACAGTCTGTTTCATAAAAAGTGGATCATCCTAAAATTTGACTAAATAAAACATAAGTATGATACAGAAAGCATTTTTCATGTTATTTCATGTCCCTAATATATTTAAATGTCCTTATATAATCTGATAAGCTATGATACAGTAACGGTTCTTAGGAAGCTAATATTGGTGGCCCTACCCTCATTGTCAATGACATTACCAATTCGTCTAGGCATTGATTCGATGATATCGTTGATTTTTGACTGATCTAACTTTCTCCACTCTCTTTTTAACAGTGACGTAAGTTGTGATACGCCATCTGTAGGTAGCAGAACGACGAACGTTACGTTTTAGAATACTCCATACATTTTCTATGGGATTCAGATCAGGAGAACGAGCTGGCCAAGATAATGTCCTAAGCCCTAATTGAGACTTGCATAAGTTGACTCTACTACTCCTGTGACACGTAGCATTATCATCCATAAATAACCAAGTTGATCTGTCATTTGGCCAATGTTCATTCGTAAAACATTCACATAGCGTTCAGAATTCATGGTTCCTTGCTGTATGTGAAGTTCAGAGTGGCCATTGGTCCAAATGCCAGCCCAAATCAGTAGAGTCGCACCACCTTGTACCCGGGGACGATGTAAATGTCTCGGAATTTCCAGATCAGATTTTATCCATAATCTCAATCGACCATCACTATCCTTCAGACGGACTGATGCCTCATCAGACCAGACAACCCGATCCCATTGATTTCGCCAGTGACAATGACTCATTGCCCATCTGAGACGTCTTTTTGTATGCTCATCTGATAATTCGATCTGAGAGGGCCTCTTATAGCTCTTGAAATTCGACTCAATAAGTCTTCTACGAATAGTGGACTTAGAAATAGACGAGTCTAGTGCAGCCATCTCAGTTAACGAGAGACTTGGGTCAACTTTAAACAAATCTCAAAATTAGGCGGTCTTCTATGTTTGGATGTTTTGCGTGGACGGCCAGAGCCCTCTTTACGACAGAGTCGAAAATCATCATTATGCCATCGATGCACATTTGTGTAAGGACATTTAGTCGCTTGCTTGTAGCTCGCAAAGAAAACCCTAGTTCTAAGAAGGCTGACACTTTGCCTTTTGTGAATGCGATCTCGTTATTGTTCATTTGTGCTTTGTATTGTTTTCAACCGTAAGAAGTGCTGACAACACCACCGCAACGAAGTCAGGAAGCTATGGAACATGAAGTCCAGTTAATCACATGTAGCAGTTACATTATTGTTGATGAATAATGGTGCTATACTGGCTCTGATTGACCGATTTTCTTTATTTTTGTTTTGCTTGATAGCTTTGGCTTGTAGAACAACATATTACATAACAAAGGAAACAAATGTAATTTTATAATTATTGATAGGAGTGAGAGTATGATTTTGTTGTAACATATGCTAAATGAAGATTTTCAAATTATCTACTACTTTTTTATCATACTATAACAGGAAAACAACTCAATATTCATGCTTGAAATTTCCAACAATGATATTAGTAAGCACAACTGACATATCTTCCAAATTTCAGAGAAATTCGTTCAAGTTTGGCGAAGTTAGACAAAGTTGAAGTTAAGGCGATGTTTAAGGGTGATCCATTTTTTATGAAACAACTCTGTATATTCTGATGCTTTTTTGTCTTGAACATCATCGATGAAATACAAAGAGCCTTGCATTCAGGAATTAAGTAATTCTTTATCAATTGACATCAGTTGATTAGGAGTCATCCTATGACTTCTTAACCAGAAAATCCAGAAAACTTCGAATCCTAGTCTTTTGGCTTCCTCAAAGCCATGCAAACTGATAGGAGTTTTTGCCAGCTATCCTTTTATGACCACGAATGCATAAGGACAACTTGGAGAATCAGAACGGTGAGTCCAGTGACATTTTTCCTCTCAATCTCGTCGCGATGCACATATTTCGGTTCCAGATTATGAATTTGGTGGTAATGAAGGTTGAAATCTGCAACAAAATTTTGAGAGAACTATAAAGATTAACGTTTCTAACTTAATGTCATTGTCAACAACCCAACTTGCCGTTCATTCAATCTGCATTAGAGGTTTTTCTTGTCGCCAGCTCAACAACCGTGTCTCATTCGCTTTCTCTCTCTTTGTGTCATCCTAGTGGTTGTAATATTCAAGCATCATACTCCTGAAAATTACGGAAATTGCACAACATCATTTTTTGAAACAATAGAAATGGAACGATTTTACTGTCCAGACCTTAAATCGCACCTTTTAGTGTAAATTCGCATCACAACTTTACCTGCTTGTACAATCAGATTTTTTATATACATATTAGGCCGATACCGGATCTAATTTATAAAGGTTCTTAGACAAAATTCATTAAACTCTACGTACAGGAATATTTGATTATTGATCAGTGGCGTCGCGTGCTCCATGACCATAAGCCTTCAACTCGCTTTGGAATACTAATTTCTACACCAAACACTTTTATGTTACAACATTAATTTTCATAAACGCTGAATTTTTAATAACAATTTCCTGAACATTCTTTTAAGGTCAAGTGATACGTGCACATGAGAAGTGATGCTCACTTTGTCGCGTAGTCGCCTTACTTCAAGGAGCTGAGAATCACTATATCCCCTCTTCATGGTCCAGACCATAATTTTCTTGCGCTCGAGAAAACCCGGAGGGCGAAGGCCAACAGTTTCTGATGTGCTTTCTCGCGGGCCGGTCAGCCACTCACGATGTTGAAATTTTGATGCATCTAAAATCTGTCTTTAATATCATTCTTTCTGTCTTTCTCTGTGAGTACTTTTCCAATTGTTATATCAGTGAGTGTTGACCTACCTTGCTTGACGACTGTCATCTTTTCAGTATATTCCCTTGAACGAAAGCTAATGGTTATGGATCTCATCTGCAGCACTAAACATAGCGTCACATCAATCACGTAAAAACAAATATTTTTGATAATTCTACCGAATCTGGGTGTTTGCGAGTCAGATGCATTACTCATGCATTCATTGGATAACGCTCATCATCTGATCGCAGTACTTGTCCGAATACGTCATCCATTCTGCCACTGTTTTTTGGACGTATTTGGCTTCTCTCACAATTACAGGCTGAAGCTAGGAACAATTGGTTGCGCTGTCATTATTCCCTTAACTATATTTAGATGCTACCGAAAGCGCCTCAATCAAGAATTAGCGTAGATATTTCTTTGCAAAGCTTGGAGAAGGCAAAGAACTATTAATGGCCTTTTCGAGAAAAGCCAATATTGGCGCGGGGCGCGTGGCCTTACTTCAGTCCCTGTCTCGCTACACACACAGAACTCTCTTTCGCTGTTCTTGAACATCAGTGTCTCCGAGTCTGAACACCACGACCTAGCTCTGTGTGTCTAAATTTGTTCTGAAGAAAACAGCTGTGATTCAAGCACGTGCTGCAAAAACTGTATCACCTCCGTAGGTTGAGAGTCTGATATTTAGAGACGGAAAGCTGTGGCCACATGCTTCTCACGAGAAGTCTCATTACCGAATTTATATGAATGACTAGACACCTTTTCATTTTATAATTGTTGGAAAAAATAAAATTACTTTGAGGACTAGCGCCGTAAGGCCTCCGCAGGTACGAGAAGAGTCCCCATTGGGTTTTTTCTGTATATTGACTAATATAAGCTATCTCCGAGAAATTGTCCAGAATTGATTTAAAATCAGTTTTATTTACATTAAATCGTTCCCCTTAGCGTCCTCTTCATAACTACTTGATGGTTCTCAGTTTTATCAATCAAGCTTGTTGGTTGGGACGGAATTTCCTCCCTCACTCCTACTCAAAAATTACTGGATTTTCCATGAGGGAATTTCCCGATCCCATTCTACAAAAAAGGAACGGCTTAATTTTTTAGCTTTTTTTGAATTGCAATATCCTCTTCAACACATATGTCATATATAATAGATTATATATATATATATTATATATATATATATATATATATATATATATATATATATATATAAGATAGAATAATATATAATACTAAAAACAAGTAATCAAAATGAAATAATTATATAATAGTAGAAAACTCAGGAAAAAGTACAATTAACTTCAAATTTCCCAACCGGTTTTCACCTTTTGATTTTGCCTGTAGGCTATTCATGGAAAATGAATGTATGTGAAATCAATAGCTACATCTAATATAATCATGTAATTACTATAGAAATTAAACTTAAGGAGTGACGTTCTATTCATGTGAGGATGAAGGAGCTTGATCATAAGCTTTGAAGCTTATTAGTTCGTTCTGACGCTTCCTATAATAGGCTACGCCACCATTCGAGGCAATCCACTTCGTCCTCTAGAGATCGTCGAACTAAAAGAAAAAAGCTAATGAATCAAGCTCCTTCATTACCCACATTGAATGAACGATCACCTTAAGTTTATTTATTCTATGTATTTACTTTATATTTAATAGTGCTATTGAATTTCAAATACAATTCATTTTCCATGAAATAGCCTGCATCAACAGGGGATGAAACCGTTGTGAAATTTAGTTAATGACTTTTCTGAGTTTTTCTACTATTTAATATATATTTTCCATTTTGATTACTCTGTTTTTGTATTATTCTTTTTGATCAAAATGCTAGTGACTCCGGGATCAGTCATTAAGGATGACATAACATCAATTTCCGAGAAGGTGGATACTTTAATTAACAAAGTTCGAATTTCCTTAACTATACTAGTTGTCACATCAATAAGTAGCACAATGTTTTGCTATCTACGTATCAAAATAAAATGATTCTATCTAAAGATTCTTCAAACAAGCCTAACCAACATCAAGACAACATAAAGTCAGAATTAACTGTTTGTCAAAGGAAGAGTCCACTCACATCGAGATAGCACATAATGTTCAATTGGGATGAAAAGTTGCGACCAAAGAAATTTTTACACTATTTTTCCAAGGATATTATCTAAATTTTTCAAAAAGCCATATCATTTACGAAAAAAGCATGTACAATGATAATCCAACTTCCCAAGATTCCTCCGCTATAATTTCTTCAGGAATCCATGCCTCACATAAGCTGAACTCTGAAAGTAAAATATCAGAAGAAACCTCTGACAATAACTAGAGTGTCAACATGAAATTGAACGTTTTGACGACACAATGGCAGAAATGAAGATGAACTATTCGTAAAGAGACTAATTGTATGCTGAAGTGTGGTGTGTATACAAACGTTTCTAAGAAATCATAACTCTAGTGATGGCGCAGCTTCACACTGGTATAGTTCAAGGAAGGAGATGATAAAAGCGAAAGAGAAAAACGATCAGTCTCAGAAATACTTTGAGGAGATAAAAGAGCAAGTTCTTTGATTCTGACAAAACATTTAAGTGTCTATATGCTACATCAGGTCAAAATTTTTACTAGGCAAGATGCCTAGCCGCGCACTATGAAGATGTTGCAATGATAGGAATGATAGGTCAAGCCTTTTTATTAGAAATAAGTTTTTTTCAAAGGCAACAAAAGGCCGTACCAAAATTAGTCCTCGCCACTTCTAGTCCAGATTCTGATATAATTATGAGTAAATAATAGATCATATTCACGCGGGAAAAAATCGCAACAACGTCACATTTTGAATCAGAAAATGTAGGAACGCACAATGAGATATTCCTGTTTGATAAGCAATGTCTCTGTCTTCTTGTCATCGATGGGCCTTGACGATGCATCCAAACGGTTATTATCTAAAGGTTCCAAAGTTGCACCTATTCCAAATAAGATACTTGCATGATAGAGGAAAGTAACTATTTTGTAGGAGGCTGTCGCCTTCTGATTTTAAAGGACGATGTTGAGGAAACTTCTAGTCAGATCAATGTTTTTTTAAAAATAAAAACAATATCAGATTTTGGCCCTCCGAAAGGGGTGAAATAGCCAACTTGATACTTTGATAGATTGATTACTAATATAACGCTAATAAGGTAGACGATCAAAAATAACTTCAATTATAATTTGTCTAAAGCGAGAACAATTTGTTTGAATAACCTTAAAAGAAAGATCACTACCAAACTAATTAAAAACGTTATAAAACGCTAACCAATAGTCAAATACATATTAAATTAGTTTAACCATCAAGTACTCCCAAACCCGCGAACAATTTTATATGTATTTTTTAAACAGGGGAAACTACTGCTACAGAAAATAACTACGAAAACCAATTAATAATTCCATGCATCGAAAGTACAAAAAGAGATTTAGCAAGCTTACTCACATAATTCTTCCCAACTGAGTTGTCAGAAATTTGTCGCTTCAATTTATCCTAGTACTTAGCGTATTAACTATCCTAACGCTCGTGCTACGGATTCTCCTTACCATTAATAAAGCAGCAGTCTGTTATCCATCATACTCATACTGTATCAACATGTCAAAATCATTAGTGTTGCCAAGAGACTTAACCCTTCAAATAACCCGAAGGAAATGAAGTTGTGAAATGAAGACTTGAATGAAAAGAATAAGTGAGAAATTTAATCCTTAAAGACTGATCAAACGTCCCTAACTGGTGAAATGGAATAGTCAAAATAACAGATTCTTATTCAGGAAATAAAAGCCAGAACTATAATCAAGATTGGAACTTAAAAATTAACCTTGAACCCTGAGTCATCAGCAGAGACTAGGTAATGCGATCGGTTTCGTCCCTCCACTCTCTGAACACTCAAACCCACCCTAGCGGGGTCCTGCACAAAGGCAGAGCCTCAATCCTCAGTTTAATAATTTATAAAATGAAAGACTGCGACAATAATATATATTAAAAAAATGCCATC
>CAJQUW010016809.1:0-124696 GCA_907163375.1 Prostheceraeus crozeri | reverse complement strand
CACACTGTTGAAACTTTATTTTCAACTTGTAAACTGTTGAAACTTTATTTTGTTTCTAACATATAAACAGCTAAAACTTTATTTCTAACGTACACACGTTGAAACTTTATTTTTAACTTGTAAACGGCTGAAACTTTATTTCTAACGCGATTCTATCATGTCAGGACTACACACATTTGATTTACAAAACATGCTTTGAATACTCATACATAAGTTTTTACTTTCATTTATTTCTAACGTACACACTGTTGAAACTTTATTTTTCAACTTGTAAACTGTTGAAACTTTATTTTGTTTCTAACATATAAACAGCTAAAACTTTATTTCTAACGTACACACTGTTAAAAGTTTATTTTAATCTGTAAACTGTTGAAACGATATTTTCATTTACAACTAGTAGAATGCTGAGTCTAACTTGCAAACTAGTAAATCCTACGATCGTACTTTACAAACAGATAAAACTTTATTTCTAACGTAGACACTGTTAAAACTTTATTTTTCAACTTGTAAACGGTTGAAACTTTATTTCTAACGTACACACTATTGAAACTTTATTTTTAAATTGTAAACTGGTGAAACTTCATTTTATTTCTAACATACAAGCTGATAAAACTTTATTCTTAACTTGTAAACTGGTGAAGCTTCATTTTATTTCTAACATAGAAACAGATAAAACTTTATTCTTAACATACGCACTATTGAAACATTAGTTTTAACTTGTAAACTATTGAAACTTTATTTTTAACTTGTTAACGGTTGAAACTTTGTTTTATGTCTAACATACAAACAGATAAAACTTTATTCTTAACTTGTAAACTGATGAACCTTCATTTTATTTCTAACATAGAAACAGATAGAACTTTATTCTTAACATACACACTATTGAAACTTTATTTTTAACGTGTTAACTATTGAAACTTTATTTTTAACCTGTAAACGGTTGAAACTTTGTTTTAATTCTAACATACAAGCAGATAAAATTTATTCTTAACTTGTAAACTGAGAAACTTCATTTTATTTCTAACATATAAACAGATAGAACTTTATTCTTAACGTACACAATGTTGAAACTTTATTTTTAACGCACAAAGCGCTTAAACTTTATTTCCATCATACACACTATTGAAACTTTATTTTAATCTGAAACTTTATTTTTAACTTGTTAACGGTTGAAACTTTGTTTTATGTCTAACATACAAACAGATAAAACTCTATTATTAACTTGTAAACTGATGAAACTTCATTTTATTTCTAACATAGAAGCAGATAGAACTTTTAATCTTAACATACACACTATTGAAACTTTATTTTATTTTTAACATACAAACAGCTAAAACTTTATTTTATGTCTAACATACAAACAGATACAACTTTATTATTAACTTGTAAACTGATGAAACTTCATTTTATTTCTAACATAGAAGCAGATAGAACTTTATTCTTAACATACACACTATTGAAACTTTATTTTTAACGTGTTAACTATTGAAACTTTATTTTTAACTTGTATACGGTTGAAACCGGTTTTTTAATTCTAACATACAAACAGATAAAAACTTTATTCTTAACATACACACTATTGAAACTTTATTTCTAACGTACACACTATTGAAACTTCATTTTTAACTTGTAAACTGGTGAAACTTTATTTCATTTCTGACATACAAGCAGATAAAACTTTATTCTTAACTTGTAAACTGGTGAACCTTCATTTTTATTTCTAACATATAAACAGATAGAACTTTATTCTTAACATATACACTATTGAAACTTCATTTTTAACTTGTAAACGGTTGAAACTTTGTTTTAATTCTAACATACAAGCAGATAAAATTTATTCTTAACTTGTAAACTGGCGAAACTTCATTTTATTTCTAACATAGAAACAGATAAAACTTTATTCTTAACATACGCACTATTGAAACATTAGTTTTAACTTGCAAACTATTGAAACTTTATTTTTAACTTGTTAACGGTTGAAACTTTGTTTTATTTCTAACATACAAACAAATAAAACTTTATTCTTAACTTGTAAACTGATGAAACTTCATTTTATTTCTAACATAGAAACAGATAGAACTTTATTCTTAACATACACACTATTGAAACTTTATTTTTAACGTGTTAACTATTGAAACTTTATTTTTAACCTGTAAACGGTTGAAACTTTGTTTTAATTCTAACATACAAGCAGATAAAATTTATTCTTAACTTGTAAACTGGCGAAACTTCATTTTATTTCTAACATATAAACAGATAAAACTTTATTCTTAACATACGCACTATTGAAACATTAGTTTTAACTTGTAAACTATTGAAACTTTATTTTTAACTTGTTAACCGTTGAAACTTTGTTTTATTTCTAACATACAAACAGATAAAACTTTATTCTTAACTTGTAAACTGATGAAACTTCATTTTATTTCTAACATACAAACAGATAGAACTTTATTCTTAACATACACACTATTGAATTTTTATTTTTAACGTGTAAACTATTGAAACTATATCTTTCATTTACAAATAATAGAACGCTTAGTCTAAATTGCAAACTAGTAAATCTTATTCGTCACCAAATCTATGCAGCAATGTAGGACCTGCACCTAGATCTCGATGTGTCATTACTTTCATTACTTTATTAAGGACACGTGGTAAAATTGAAATGATAAGACCACCCCTCTGACGTCGTCTTCGTCTTCGTCTTCGTCTAGTACGATATGGCATTGTCATAATAACATTCCATTCACTGTTACTTAGCGCTTTCGCTTAATACGTCTAATGGCTTTCCTTGCTATATGTCGTGAAACACCCTTTGTAATAGTTCCTGCAAAATGTTTACCAAGCATTCCCGCTAGAGGTAAAAGAATACCCCCTCTCTGACGTCTTCGTCTTCGTCTATAACATGGCATGATTCATACAATCTGCTATGTATATGATTACTTAAACTTCTACATCCCATACCCTTTCATTCAAAAGAATCAAGGCTTACCATGTAAGTTTATTGAAGAAGCACACACGAGAAAGTAAATCATGAGAAAGTAAATCATGAGAAAACACTGTTCATATCAATGACATGCACCAACGCTTCATCCACCAAATCCACCTCACGTCGTATATTTGATTCTGATGAAATGCGTCCATGAAACTGTCGATGCGGCAATTGTGGGATAAGCATACGTAATCCCAATGGGACCACCGGAGATCCTGCCCTCGAGTTAGGTGGATTATTCTCCTTCTCCTTCTCCTTTTCGTACGTCACCCACTCTTCATCCGTCATTTCACTAAAATTCGTCCGACTGGAAGATGGTGAATTTAAAAATCTGTCCAACTGTGTAATGTCTGGTGAAAACCTTGGAGGAAGATTGTCCATCGGGGTAGGCGTCACCAACTCTGGAAGTCCTTCATCAGTCAATTCACTCAAATCGGGCCACGATCCCCATCCAGACGGAAGATCAGTTGGCCAGTCTTCCTCGTCGCTCTCTGGCACTAACACTTCGGGAATGCGAATCCGTAAAGGTTGGATCATCGTTACGTCGGGCATGTTCACTAGCTCAAGTCAAAATATGAAGTAAATGATTTCAAAAGTCATTTATATACAGTTTTTAGTGGATCGGGTCCTCTAAAAGGTATCAGGTCCTCTAACGGGTCCCTTCCACAATCCATCTCTCCAATAATTTGATTGTCGTTGATGACTCACTATCGTCGCTTTCAGCACAAAGTCGCATGTGTCCTCACACTCTCTGATCTTCTCTGGATTCTTCGATTTATAGGCTCTCCTCTTATATCTTTCAATCATTTGTTTGATGGTCTTCATCTCCTCACGCTGCCTTACTCTCAACTCTTCTCTTGTTTTCTACCATGATTATGATTGTGACACTCATTTCATCCACTCTTATATACATCTCTCAAAGGACCCGATCCCTTCATGGGTCCCCTTCAGGGGACCCTGAAATCACCTCGTTTGTCCACCCGTCCATTCAATGTCAGTCAATGTATCAGTATGAAGAATCTGAACCCACACCTTCTTCTCAATATCCAAACGAAATCGTCGTGTCAATTTCGGTCGTTTATACACTTCTGGAGTATGTTGATATACTATATACATAGCCCGTGCCAAACCTCCTCCATCTTCACGCTTTCTACCTGGAGAACGTCGAATACATGTTTCTGTAGGATTCCATGATATAACTACATCTCCTTCATACATTGGAATGTAATCACGTTCAAAATAAAGACAGTCTTTCGGTTTCTCCACCGTTGTTGTAATTGGATGCTGATATGTCGGTGTTACTTCAAAATAGAATGTGTCAATATACGTTGGAATTATTTCATTTTCCAATTCTATCTACGGCGTGATATCACTACACAGTTCTTCGTCTCTGAAATTATCTTGTCTCCATGAAATAATGGAATGGTACGGTGATATTGCCAAAATTTACCTTTCCAATGACGTATTGGATAACGTACCTCACACTCTGGAACCTCACACTCTGGAACCTCACTCATGATGATTATATTCCCATCTATTTTCACTTAACTTATTTATACCCATATCCATCTTCTTCTAATACCATCCTATTCATTATAGTATAACTCAAAGGAAAATGATCACATGTATGAAGTATGTTTATTCAATAAAAGTTCATTCAATATATACATAAAAGTTCATTGAAATACAAATTCTCCACTTATTTCACTAAAGGACTTATAATCACCTCTCTCTTCATCAATGTCTCTGTACCATCCGTTGGGAATGACACGAATCCATGCTTCACCATCTAGACGGAATCGTTGCGTCTCATACGGTGGGTCCATGAGTGGCTTTGAATGATGTTCAACTTCCACATACGCCCCCATCCACCTTCCATCATCCACCCATCCTGGTGCACGACGTATCATCATTCTTGTAGGGGAGTACCCCAGAATTACATCCCCTTCGTACATAGGCACATCTCGTTCCATGTATAGTGGCTTCTCCGGTGGGTCATTCGTACTTGAATGTATACGATATACAGGTGATTTAGTAAAATAAAAAGTGTCAATCGTAGTTGGAAATATGTGAGTCTCTGTCTGTACCACAGCCCGCTTGACCACCACACATGATATCTTATCTGATAGGATCACATCCCCAGCGAAAAGGGGAATATCTCGATACACCATTGCAGGTACTCGATCCCGAAGCAATGGGAAGAAAATAGATGCTGACGTTGATGCTGACGTTGATGCTGACGTTGTAGATATCGTTACTTCACCGGCTACTGCCATATTGTATCTGAGTAGTCTTCTTCAACGGTATAATTCATCTACATTCAAACTCCTTCTTATATATTCTCTAAAGGGGCCCGACCCTTAGTAACGGGTCCCTTAGTTACGGGACCCGTTTGTAAATCTAAAAACATTTCATATGGACGATGATGGTAGATAAAATAGTGTCAAATAAATTAAGATAGCTTACACTTCTGATACAGGGATAGCAATCGACTGCGATCCATGTGTAAAGAGCTTGTTAGACTATGGATGGGCTTAAGTGGATGATTTAACCATGTATACTTTTTCATTTGGAAATAGTAGCACGCTTAGTCTAACTTGTAAATCTAAAAACATTTCATATGGACGATGATGGTAGATAAAATAGTGTCAAATAAATTAAGATAGCTTACACTTCTGATACAGGGATAGCAATCGACTGCGATCCATGTGTAAAGAGCTTGTTAGACTACGGAAGAGAGAAGTGTGTTATGTTGCGTGTGGCGCGTGAGTGTCCTCCCATTTCATTCCATTCATCAATTCGTCTCATTGATAGAGACAGGTAGAACTCATGGTTCTCATAACGTATGCAATGGAAAGTTTTAGGCAACCTTCGACAGTTGGCTAAATGTCGCCCTGACGCGAATGCATACTACGTTGAGACAGAGGCAATCACTTGCAAACATGACGCAGAGAGGTTTAACAAGATTGACCATTGCCGAATGTCCCTTGCGGTATACATAGCTACGGGTTTCACCGCCGCCCTTTACAGGAACGCCCGTCGAAAGGAAGTATTACACCGAACTGCATTTGCAACGTTCAAGTTGACTGATAGCAGATTCAACTTAATGATAGTATTCGCCAGTCCGAAGACTGCCCAGGGCAAACCGCGAGGAGGTTCTATCATGTCTTGCCCCATGGTGGCCCTTAAGAGAGCCGATGGTTCGTTCTCGGTGTCAATGGTGTCAATTAAGTTGACTATTGGCTTGAATAGTCAATAGGTATGACAGCTAGGTTGTCATAAACCCTATACCGCCGAGGTCGTACTGGTGCATCTGGCACCTTTCGGATGCGGGTGGTTTTAGGAGTCCACACCTCATCCGTCCAAACGATCCTCTTGATCTTCCCCTTCTTCTCATCCTCTTCATCCCACTCGTCGAGGATGATGAAGTTGGGAATGCCGTTGTCTTCATCGGTGAAGACGGGAATGTTGTCGGCAGATGTCGCTTCCATCGTGACTTCAAATTGAATGAGAAGCGCTACAATCTTCTGGCTTATATAGGGTTTTCAACAATGAATTGCTCAACAGCGAATCAGAATGCTTCAGGGATAGCAATCGACTGCATAATGTTCAAGTTGACTGATAGCAGATTCAACTTAATGATAGTATTCGCCAGTCCGAAGACTGCCCAGGGCAAACCGCGAGGAGGTTCTATCATGTCTTGCCCCATGGTGGCCCTTAAGAGAGCCGATGGTTCGTTCTCGGGAGTCGTCATCCTACAGCCTACCAATTCTGCTGAGAGAGTCAAAGACTCTCTCTTTGGTAGCACTGTCGACTTCCACACTAACTGGCATGTGAGTATAGAGTGGAATGTAGCGCCATTCCGTTGGATTGACAGCAGTTGCTGTCATCGGATTGCCAATCCGAGCAAGATTATTAAAAACTCTGTCTTGCTCCTCTAGCCTGACGAACTCCTCAAATAAATTTCGCGGCCTTAACTGCGGTCCGCGAGGAGAGCTAACTTGACTGTTCGGCGTCTGCATGATTGAAATGAAATGAAATGAGAGGCAGTGGTTTATATACCCCTCTAACGCGACGCAACGTTCAAGTTGACTGATAGCAGATTCAACTTAATGATAGTATTCGCCAGTCCGAAGACTGCCCAGGGCAAACCGCGTGGAGGTTCTATCATGTCTTGCCCCTAGGTGGCCCTTAAGAGAGCCGATGGTTCGTTCTCGGGAGTAAATTGATGGGGTGGTGAAGGCGGGCAAAGATCTGCAATGAAAATGATATGTATTAGAATAGGATATACTATCTTATTTGCTTTTCACTTACCAAGTTAGTCATCCTTAGGTAGTCTCGCGCGTTTCCGAATCGAAAATTTATGGAGATGGCCGCGCATTCGTAAGCTGGCATGGAGACACTTTTTCGTGGGATGACCGTTGTAGCAAATAATTGATTCGTCCAGATTTTTATTCACCAATACTTCGCCGGCCAAATGATTGTCCCGAATAGGGATGTGAAACTCAAACAAACGATCCTCATTCACACGTTCCCACTCATCCCTCATGCGCTCCAACTTCTCACACGCCTGCCTCTCATCACCCCGCCGAGCCACAGTCCTCTCCAACTCAACATTCCTCGCTCTCAACACACTCATCTCCTTCATCATCTCCTCAAACTTCGCCTCTGCATCTCTCATTCTTCTCTCCGCAGCACTCGCCCTCTTCTCACACGCATCATTCTTCTCTTCCAACTCTCGCGTCTTATTCTTCAAATCAGTCACACAACGCCTCATTCTAATGTTTTCATCCGCCACCTCCTTCGACTTCAAATCCTTCTTTTTCAACTCATCCAACTCCTTCACAACTTCATCCTTCACTTTCTTCAAACTCTCAAACTTATTCACTAACAACTCATGCGCCATCTGCTGCGAAACATGTCTCTTCTCTTCATCCTTCAACCACCTCGCCGACTGCACACGAATCCCACCACTCTTCACTTTTGGGGAAGATGAGCTCTTCGGGGGGTCGGTGATGACGATGTTGGACACCTCCGATGACGAAGAGCTCAACTTCCTCACACGCTTCCTCACACGCTCCCTATCTAAATCCACATCATCCTCATCATCACTCTCAAGCACTCTCTTCCGCTGCTCAATCTCACCCTCCAACGACGCAACCGCTCTCGCCAACTCATCATTCTCAACAACATTCTCAACAACATTCTCAACAACATTCTCAACAACATTCGCAACATTCGCCAACATTCGCTCCCTCTCTTCCACAATCAACTGTGTAAACCTCAAATCAGTCACTAAACCACCACTACAGTCAGCATGCACTCTGTAGAAACGCGCCTCATCCTCATCACCCTTCAGCACTCTACACTTCACGCACGCAACCCTATTCAAGACAATCATGTGGCCGGTGCCCGCCTTCTTGACGTGAGCCTTGGCGTCCGCACTGCGATTTATACGACCGCACACACACATTTTGATGTGAAATTTTCGATTTTTGTCGTTGGCCATGATAGATTTTATTGTGAACTGTAAGATAATGAAATTTGTATAAGTTTGGAATCATGTAGTACAGTCATATTCCTAAAGAGTGTAGTGAGTGGCACTCGATCCCGTCGACAGCCCGAAGGCCTTGTACCGATCACTAGGGAAGTGAGAGATCTTCCCCGATACCCGCTCTTTACAGCTGAAGACATCATTGTCACTGCCCCGAAGTGGTAACAGGAACGCCGAGTCAAAGGTAGTGATCAGTAGCTGGGATCTAACCCCTCAAAGCTGCCTTAGACTTAGTTAAATTTCAAATCTGATAGCAGATTTGAACTCAGGATACTTGAAAACCTTAGTCTATATGTTAAAACTTTGAAAAAAGTGAAAATTAAGAATTTTTAAAAAATTCCGCATTTTACTACTCATACTACTTTTAAAAAATTTTATCAGTAGTAAAGACACTATCAAACTCTATCATACAAACTTTGAAGTAGCAAGATAGCTTGCCTACTTCAAAAGATAGAGTCCTTTGCACCCGATATCGGGAGCTCAGAGCGACGACCGTCGCTTACCTCGTCTTTCGATGAAGTGATCAGACTTACGTTGTCGCGGGTTTATATATGCTCGGAAGAAAACTTAAAATGGCTCTATCTCCGAAAGTATTCATCGTAGCGACATGCGGTTTGTTGCAAACGATTTGTCTCATCATTCTTTACAATATGACACCTCAACCATTCTCATATGACCACGGGAAGTTGGTCCGTCAGCACATGTCCATGTAACATGCCACAAGTGAAAAAATTCCTAAGTGTGGGAGCTCCAGTGTGGTGAAAATTTTGAAAAATTTAAAACTTCCGAATTTTGACCTGGGACCTTTACCAAAGTTTGTTTCAAGAAATTTTGTCCGAACGAGGGGGGGGGGTCAGCGAAATTTGATGAAAAATGTTTTGGTGACGGTCCCAGGTCGAAATTCCACACTTTGGAAAATTTTCAAAATTTTACCCATACAAAGTCACTCTGACACTTAGGATTTTTTCAGGTAAGCGAGCTCCGACCTAAAATCTTGTAACCGCTCTAACTTTTGAACGAAGACAGATAGGAACAAGCCGATTGTTTCACTGAATTTGTCTCACTCTTAGCTTTCAAACGAGCTATCGCACGACAAAATCCGTCCACTAGAAGCCAAAATCGAAGCAAGCTGTCCAGAGGGGGGGGGGAGGTCAGTGAAATTTGATGAAAAATGTTTTGGTGACGGTCCCAGGTCGAAATTCCACACTTTGGAAAATTTTCAAATTTTTACCCATACAAAGTCACTCTGACACTTAGGATTTTTCAGGTGAGCGAGCTCCGACCTAAAATCTTGTAACCGCTCTAACTTGTGAACGGCTGGTCCGATTGACTCGCAACAAAAAATGTTGTCGAGCAGTTTTTTCTCCTCTTTCAAACGAGTAGCTGTAAGACAAAATCCGTCCACTAGAACCAAAGTTAGAAGATTGTTGTCGGGGGGGGGGTCAGCGAAATTTGATGAAAAATGTTTTGGTGACGGTCCCAGGTCGAAATTCCACACTTTGGAAAATTTTCAAAATTTTACCCATACAAAGTCACTCTGACACTTAGGATTTTTTCAGGTAAGCGAGCTCCGACCTAAAATCTTGTAACCGCTCTAACTTTTGAACGAAGACAGATAGGAACAAGCCGATTGTTTCACTGAATTTGTCTCACTCTTAGCTTTCAAACGAGCTATCGCACGACAAAATCCGTCCACTAGAAGCCAAAATCGAAGCAAGCTGTCCAGAGGGGGGGGGGAGGTCAGTGAAATTTGATGAAAAATGTTTTGGTGACGGTCCCAGGTCGAAATTCCACACTTTGGAAAATTTTCAAATTTTTACCCATACAAAGTCACTCTGACACTTAGGATTTTTCAGGTGAGCGAGCTCCGACCTAAAATCTTGTAACCGCTCTAACTTGTGAACGGCTGGTCCGATTGACTCGCAACAAAAAATGTTGTCGAGCAGTTTTTTCTCCTCTTTCAAACGAGTAGCTGTAAGACAAAATCCGTCCACTAGAACCAAAGTTAGAAGATTGTTGTCGGGGGGGGGGGGTCAGCGAAATTTGATGAAAAATGTTTTGGTGACGGTCCCAGGTCGAAATTCCACACTTTGGAAAATTTTCAAAATTTTACCCATACAAAGTCACTCTGACACTTAGGATTTTTTCAGGTAAGCGAGCTCCGACCTAAAATCTTGTAACCGCTCTAACTTTTGAACGAAGACAGATAGGAACAAGCCGATTGTTTCACTGAATTTGTCTCACTCTTAGCTTTCAAACGAGCTATCGCACGACAAAATCCGTCCACTAGAAGCCAAAATCGAAGCAAGCTGTCCAGAGGGGGGGGGGAGGTCAGTGAAATTTGATGAAAAATGTTTTGGTGACGGTCCCAGGTCGAAATTCCACACTTTGGAAAATTTTCAAATTTTTACCCATACAAAGTCACTCTGACACTTAGGATTTTTCAGGTGAGCGAGCTCCGACCTAAAATCTTGTAACCGCTCTAACTTGTGAACGGCTGGTCCGATTGACTCGCAACAAAAAATGTTGTCGAGCAGTTTTTTCTCCTCTTTCAAACGAGTAGCTGTAAGACAAAATCCGTCCACTAGAACCAAAGTTAGAAGATTGTTGTCGGGGGGGGGGGGTCAGCGAAATTTGATGAAAAATGTTTTGGTGACGGTCCCAGGTCGAAATTCCACACTTTGGAAAATTTTCAAAATTTTACCCATACAAAGTCACTCTGACACTTAGGATTTTTTCAGGTAAGCGAGCTCCGACCTAAAATCTTGTAACCGCTCTAACTTTTGAACGAAGACAGATAGGAACAAGCCGATTGTTTCACTGAATTTGTCTCACTCTTAGCTTTCAAACGAGCTATCGCACGACAAAATCCGTCCACTAGAAGCCAAAATCGAAGCAAGCTGTCCAGAGGGGGGGGGGAGGTCAGTGAAATTTGATGAAAAATGTTTTGGTGACGGTCCCAGGTCGAAATTCCACACTTTGGAAAATTTTCAAATTTTTACCCATACAAAGTCACTCTGACACTTAGGATTTTTCAGGTGAGCGAGCTCCGACCTAAAATCTTGTAACCGCTCTAACTTGTGAACGGCTGGTCCGATTGACTCGCAACAAAAAATGTTGTCGAGCAGTTTTTTCTCCTCTTTCAAACGAGTAGCTGTAAGACAAAATCCGTCCACTAGAACCAAAGTTAGAAGATTGTTGTCGGGGGGGGGGGGGTCAGCGAAATTTGATGAAAAATGTTTTGGTGACGGTCCCAGGTCGAAATTCCACACTTTGGAAAATTTTCAAAATTTTACCCATACAAAGTCACTCTGACACTTAGGATTTTTTCAGGTGAGCGAGCTCCGACCTAAAATCTTGTAACCGCTCTAACTTTTGAACGAAGACAGATAGGAACAAGCCGATTGTTTCACTGAATTTGTCTCACTCTTAGCTTTCAAACGAGCTATCGCACGACAAAATCCGTCCACTAGAAGCCAAAATCGAAGCAAGCTGTCCAGAGGGGGGGGGGGACGTCAGCCGAAAATTTTTTCTCTCCGATTTCGCTGGAAACATCCTTCCTAACCCAAAATTTCACGTAGATTCCGAATCTGGCCTCCGTTTTCTCATCCGATGCTTCGTTTGGACGCTACACACCAAAAACATCACACACTATAGCCTCAAGACTAATCCTGGCGGTCGCCCACGTCAACCTAGACGGTCGCCCACGTCAACCAGGCGGTCGGACCAACGCACCCGAGTCTCACACTCTGTTGTTGCAGAGGGGAGGGGGGGGGGACGTCAGCGAACATGTTGTGAACGTGGACCCACCCGGCCGGCACACCACGACAGACCACAACCTCTGTCGTTCCAGAGGGGGGGGGGACTCAGACACGAAGCACCACGGCGGCCGACCACGACACTCTGCCGTGCCAGAGGGGGGGGGGGACGCAGCGATGGCCGCCATCTTGCGCGGTCCAGAAGTGGAGTTTTGCTTACTACTTGTAGCTACGATTGCATAATGCAGTTTGCATCGCGCAATCACTTATTCACGTCTTCGTTAGCTAACTAACAATAATAGACAAAAGTACAATGAATGGCATGTGCAGAAACAAAGATTGCCCGTCATGCCAAACAATTGACTCATCACATCGACTCGATGCATGCATCGATTGATAGCACCAACTAATGTCATTCTTTGTACATACGATCTGTAGCGATGTCGCGTCAACGAATATCTGCTGCAGACAAGCAAAGACTTGTACGGGCGTTTGAGAATGGTCAGGATTATCAAGCTTTGGCTGAGACGTTGGCTATCAAATCTAGAACTGCTTGGTCAATCATCCGGCGTTTTCAAAATACTGGATGTGTAGTGCGACAGAGAGGAGGGAAGAACGGGATGATGAAATATCTTCAACTCTTTTGTCTATTGTTGAGGAAAATCCCCAGTTTACTCTATCACAGATAAATGCCACTTTGAAGTCATTGCTGCCACATAAGCCCGCCATGTGTGATAACACAATTTCGAATATTCTGCACGGTCAAATGGTGACCATGAAGTTAATGGACTCCCCTGCAGAGAGAAATGCATCTGAAGTGGAAGCTCAACGTCGACAACTCGTAGAGTGGCTAATTGCTCTCAGTCCAGATATTGAGCCGATTTTTATTGATGAGAGTGGCTTTCATCTTTGGATCAAACGTACTCGCGGGAGAGCCATCAGAGGCGATCGGGCTGTGCGTGTTGTTGGTGGACGAAGGAGCACAAATTTTAGTGCATTATTTGCCGTGTCTCCAAGACGGGGTCTGGTTCATCACCTATTACATCGAATACGAATTCGACAGCCTTCAATTCCTTTCTGTCAGAGCTGTCCCTGAATATTGGACATGAAACGTTGGCGGTATTCATAATGGACAATTGCAGTATCCATCGCAATCGCCACTTGGCTAATCTCCCAAGTAGCCTACTCACAGTGCAAAATTTATTTTATTCTCCCATGTTCAACAATTGCGAAAATGCGTTCAGTTCGTGGAAAGCCGGAGTCAAGCGCCAAATGGCAGAGGTGAGGGACCAGGTCATTTTGCAACCCCCCCCCAAAGACTTGCAACTCTAATGTAATTACCTGAGCAGAACGTTGCCGAAATAACGGCTTATAAATGTGACCGATGGTTTTCACATATGCAGACGTATTACGGTCGTGCGTTGAGAGAAAAAGACATATTAATATATTGAGATATGTAAATGCATCAGTGGAAATTTTCAGTGTTAAGTCGTTCATCATGATTTATGTTCAGCGAAATTTTTATTCTATTGTTTCTATTGAAAATTATAGACAGATTTTTCACATACCACATTGTTGCTTTTCATTATCAGCGATCAGGACGAACTGTCTCTAAACACAGCCTACATGACTAGAACAAAAATTCTAGAATTCATTCTTTGCAGCTTCGAATCCTGGGGGCTACGACATGCATGCTTCTTATGTCTTCCATTTGTTATTAAACTTTTGGCTGTAAAACGAAATAGTGCTCAATCAAGTAAAAACATTAATGAATCCGTAATTGCAACTCCATATCCATTCTAAAGAGGCACAAACTGGCCCGTAGATTTTGAAGCATGACAAAAGATCCCAACATCTACTGTTGATTTTTGCTTTCCGTTGTTGAATTGGGTATATCTACTGTTGACTTGAGATAGAATAGAATTTCTATTAATGATTTGAGATTCCCGTTGCTGATTTGAGCGGATCTACTATTGACTTGAGATCACCGCTATTGAATTGCGTGTTTCTACTAATGACTTGGAAAAGCTGTAAAAGGTATCTCATTTTATCAGAAAGATTTAAACAATACAGAAATTATAGATTTACCAAGTGAAAATGGAAATCTTATGATGGCAAAATTGTGTAATTGTGATTGGGAAAAGTTTCATGAAATAGGCCCTATTTCTAATAATATCATACAGACCACCTCGTGACTCCCATTACAGAGATACAGCTTACTTTGACTAAATTGAATATCATCAAATAGGGGAGGCGGGACTATATATGGGCAGCGGACTAATATGGGTAATTTGAGTTCTTCGGCCTCTAGCTCTGGACCCATTGCTGGTAAACTTCGAATTCAACAGAGAACTAGTCATGGTCATTGTTTGTCCGCATATGGAAGCGCAGCTCATTCGAGGAAAACACGCGCTCACACGTGCGCACGCACGAAGAAAATAACGGAAAAACTGCATAAAGTTGATTGCTGAAGTAACAGCAATGAAATTAGTCGCTTTATTTGACTAAGCCTCTCATTCTGTGTGGAGTGATTGTTCAAGGCAAGTGAAAACTGTCCGGTCATCGTAATTTTGCGGAAACTATATACAATCGTGGGTCTAACTTCCATTTAGACCCACGATTGTATAGTTTCCGCAAAATGCGAGTCTAAGAAAATTGCCCATATAGACCCACTCCTGAAATATTACTGCGGTAAAATGGGCAGAGCATTTTTATCATCACTATCATTATTTCTGGCATGCTTATTTTCCAGATAAATACCCGGAATCTATGAGAGATTTATAGAAAGACATAAATGGAAAAAGTTTATAAGAATTTGATGGAAAGAGAATAGATTCAAACAAAACGTCAATGCATGAAATTTGTCGGAAAGAGACAGGCCTATTGTTATCAAGTTTACTTTAGAAAGTTAGATAGCAAACTAAATGACATACACCTTTTCCAAACCAACTATAACAATTTTCAAATCAGAGATAATAAATCTCAAGACAAAAATAATTCTGACTTTTGATCTGAGAATTGTTACAGAAGAGCTGCGCTGTCAACTAAAGTGCAGACGGAAAAGTCAAAGCAAAATAAATTTGCTCAATTCAATTGTAAAGATCGCAAATGGTGACAACTCGAAAGGCTGGCTGTCCTCGTAGCGCTCTGCCCATGCTTCTTCTCAACCAGAGGCGAAAACCGCTTTCGTCGACATACACTTTTTCGACGTTGGCCATCCTCAATAGCCATTGAGCCATATCCCTTCGCGCAGCTTTAACATCAGGCGAGTTGCGTTGAGCCGGCACGTCGCGCAACAACTTCAAAGTTATAAGACGACCATTCAGTGCATTGGCAACTGAATTTTCACAAATTCGAGGTTTGTGCGGAAGTCTGTGGCGGAGTTCTGTGTTGATTTGAATCAACGTGTACTCAGGGTGCTCCTCGACGACTGAAACAATTGCATTGATCATTTGCGCATCAATGCGCCTGTTGCGAGTGCCACCGCGAGGGCGAGAAACGACACCATGCTGTTGATAGCGTCGAATGATCGCATACGCAGTTCCTTGAAGGATTCCCAACTGCCGCGCCGTCTCAGCAAAATCTTCATGCCTCTCGTAGGCAGCCACGATTCGTTGTTTGTCAACGTCGCTTATGCGGTTTCTTGGCATCGTCAAATTTCAACAGAATATCGTTTTATTGAAGCTTTTAACTTGGCAGTGAATTGATGTCTTGCGCGTTTTGCAGTTGATTTGCGATTATTGACACCTAATCACTTAATTGACACATGAATTGAAAATTTCTACTCTTGATCTAAGAAATAAGCCGGCTGAATTGCGTCATCTTACATTTGACATGATAAAATATTCTTGTATTGAGATTATTTACAATTGATTTTCATTAGCTTATATTTGACTTGGAAAAGGTGTAAATTCTTCTTTTAAAGTTCTCATCATGAGCACCTAGCTTGCTTCTGAGATTAGCATCAGTTTAGTTTGCCCTTACAGCGCTCGAGACATAATATGTAGCTTGCTATAAGCATAATTTCCTGTCTGCTATCAATTGATTATTATTCAGCTTCAAGAATAAGTCCAACATGTTTTGTTTGTAATCTTGTACATGCATGATATCGATGGCGATTGACAATATATCACGATGATTGACCTTTGCACCAAATACCGTATAGGAATTGGGCACATGAGTGGTGTGGCATAAATTAAAAGGCAATTCATGCAAAGTTTATTATTTTTTGATAAGTGCAAAATCAAATAAAATTATGATTCATGACTTTTCAGGTTCTCTAAAAGAAACTTTGTCAAGCGCAGACCTTGTCAAGAACCTATCAATGCGCAGCCAATGCGGTCATGGTCCATTTTGATTTACCTTGATGAGCCAATCATTTATAGGAGACGACCAAACCGTTGATAAACATAAACGTTGAGTCAAAATCTATACAACCCCAAGTCAGTGCCCATATTATCCCGTGGTATGGGGCTAAATAGGTAGCTACTTTGACACTTTTTACAAAATCACTTCTAATTTTTTTCTAATGAATCCTAGAAACGCTATCTCTTTCAGAAAGTTGGTTGACAAGCTGTTCTTGCCCTGTGAGTTGTCCCGGAACGAAAAGAATTACTTTTGTAAAAAATAGGTTTGAAAAACCCTTAGTGTGTCCATATTAGTCCCGCCTCCCCTACAAAACGAATTACATAATTCTGATAGGAGATTTGAATGAAAGAATTGGAACTTTAAGCGACAAATACGAACATTAACTTACGAACTATAATTTGGATGTCGAAAGACTCGGCTATAAACAAGCAAGAGGCAAAGAAATATGCCTATTGATTTTTGCAATGCAACTTCCTTGATTATTACGAATCGAAGACTAGAATCAGGAAAATCTGCATATCATTCGTTGCAAACGAAAGAAGTAAGAAAATCTGTGATAGACTGTCTGAACAAAACAAATGGACCAAGCAGGCTTGAGGACCATTAAATGTTATCAGAACAATTTAAGAATTTGAAGAATAAAATTCATCGTGACATTTTATAGTAAATTAACAAATCTACATGGAGTTGACTAATTTAAATAGGACAAATAATTTAACAAATATCGAAGGAGATGAAACCAAAGTAATATATTCCGAAGAAACTATAGAAAAGAATGGAAAAAATAAAACAAATGGTGGTCTGAAGATATTTTTAGATTGTAAACGACAATTAAGTAAAAAATTAAAATCGAAAAGATGAAAACGAAGGCCATAAAATTAGAAAATTTAAATGCAGCAAAAATAAAGAAAGATAACAAAACATATTGGCAACTTCTAAAGAAAGATAAGAAAAAACATTCAAAGGTGCAAAAGTTTTAACAGCGGATGAATTTCGGCTACAATTAGAAATTATTGACATCAGAAAAACCGTCACGAATAAGATGGCACTGCTCAACAGTCGACATGATGCCGAAAATAAAAGTCTTAAATGAAAGAATTGACTATGAATTTACCGACAGTGAAATAATAGATGCTACAAAATCAGCTAAGAATTCGAAATCTTGTGACCCAGATGGGTTGATCAATGAAATATTTAAGATAAACCTAAATGATGCGAAAGATGTAGGCTATTAAAGCATTTGTTTAACAATTTACTTATTTCCTGTGAAATTCCACTGCAAGAAATTTGGATCACACCAACATGCAAAAAAAGAAATATCAAAGATTTAAACTCCTACCGGCGCATAAAGCTCTCTTTTAGTTTAGAAAAGATTCTTGTAAAAGTTATAAACAATGGAGACAGCAAAAACGATATCATACATCAGTCTCAAACCGGCTGCATTAAAGGAAATTCTGTCCTAGACAGCATCATGGTATTAAATGAAATATTACAAATTTATAATAATAAAAAGCATCCGCTCCTCTAGTGTTTCATCGATTTATCAAAGGCTTTTGATTCCATATTAATATTAAAACTAATAGGAAAGTTAAAAAGAACAATCCCAAATGATAAGTTATTAGCTTTAATGATTGATATTCTTGAAAACAAAAACTATCGAATACTTTATAATGGTGATGAAACTTTTTGGATTAAAGAATGGAATCCCACAAGGTGATATCATGTCTCCCACGTTATTTTGCATGTACATTAACAATTCCTTTTAACAACGTTGGATAAAAATCTGGAACGTCTCAGCCCAATCGAAATTGGAGACCTAAAAATTTCAGCTATGATCTATGCTGACGACATTATGCTAATGAGTGAAATACGGAGGATTGATAAAACAAATCAAGTTAGTGCAAAATTACTGTACAGAAAATTTCTTGGAAATTAATTATGTTAATTAATTTAGATTGTAACTAATTAAACTTAAAAACACATAGCCTGATACCATGAACATTATCAATGTTGTTGACGAATATAAGCATCTAGGTGGTGGATATCTTAAAATATTCAGGAATCAGAAAAGAAGGGTAAAAGTCATCATACTTAACAAGCAAACTGTAAAGGAATTTGTAATGTCAATAGAACTTTGCTAAAAGATACGTTTGAAACCTTAACTCTTTCCTAAATAAAGTATTGTGCTGAATTCTGTCATCATTTTGAATTTGAAAGAATTGAATAAGCTGCGATTACAATTCTATAAAAGATTTTGTCATCTGAAAATTAATTGGTGAATTTGGTATAAAACCAATTAAGCATCACTTATATAATGCAGCCTTACATTATTGTGTGAGAATCGTGCACTGTAAAATATCATCATTACCTGAAACGCTATACAGCATCATTTACAAGAATATTGACTTAAAGCAATTTAAAAATACTTGGTGCCAAAGGATTAGAAAATTACTAACTAAAATATATTTGCAAGACTTATGGGATAATCTAAGTCATGATGAAAACTGAAACCTATTGAAACAAAAGATACACGATTGATAGAATACTTTACGGCAGATAGGTATTTTTTCTTAATTACTGTTTGAAACATGCGTCTGCCTCAACACGCCATATACTTGCATTATCTTAGAAGACAGTGGTTTTACAGTGCTAAAAATGGCATGAATGGACTTGATTATTTACAAATTTGTCAACTTAAATATGAAGCAAAAAATTATTTGAATGTGTCCACAGAAAATAATGTAACTATAACTATCTTAAAGCTTAGAACAGGTAACCACAACTTAGCAGTTCAAACAAACAAATATAAAAGCGTGTGCAGCAGATTATTTAAAGAATATTCATTTACCTCATGAAATCTTGGAAAGACAGAAGATCTATTTCATTTCATCGTTGAATGTCCGCGATATGAATTGATTAGACAGCTGAATATACCTTTCATTACAAACATATCGAAGACTGATTTCTATGCCATTATGTGTGGCTTAAAGCCAAGCGAAGTGAAATTTATAACTAGGTTCACATCACTGGCCAGCGAAATTAGGGACAATCATTACAATTGATCTGATTAGACTTCGTTTTATTACACTGTACATTTACTGCAAACGGCCAGACAATGCATATCAATATTGATTTTGTAAGGTATCAAGTCTGGTCAACAATCAGAAAGTGAAAAGTATTCAGATTTAACCGACCGCCATCGATACAATCTCAGTTGAATCTATCAAATAATTTCTCACGAGGATCGGCCACAATTTTGGATTTCGCCGTTTCTTTAAGTTTCTGTTTCTTTACAGGTGAGATATAAATCATTTGAATTTTCATGCTTCTTGTAAATTGATATTTATCATTATGCAGGTATTCTTTGTGGCTCCTCAAATTAACATTAAGTAATGAACACCTGAAGCGAGGAGTGAGGTACACGGAGTGAGGAGTACGGCTACAGCAAAACGGCAGACGCAAGCTTTATAGTTGAGAATAGTGAAAAAAGACTGTTTAACAAAAAATTGCAGCACCTGGGACACTTGCTTCATCGACTTCTTCCAGCGGAAACAGCACATCACAGGAACATCAAGAGGTAGGCTGTATCGGCTGCGGAGAACGACCATCGATGCGATCAACGGAACGAACTTTTATCCTTCGAATGATTCATAGTGATATTACTTCTCATTGACTTTATCTTCTCCTTTGACTATTTGCAATCGTTCTGCGTCTGTCATTTCGAAATATAGCATATTATTATTATTTCACAACTTCATTTAATTCATTCGGGATCAATTAAATCTGTCAGGTATCACTCCTTATTTGACAAGTTGATGCTTCTTTCCGTTGGTAAGGACAGCCAAGTGCACGAGTGTTAGCTTAGCAAATACCGCTAACCCTTACAGGCATTTCTGCTGACAAAATGTTAAATTCAAAATTGTCTTACCTATCTGTCATTCACGTAATTTTTATTTTCTGGCCTTGATACTCGGGGCTAGGAACAATTTTTATCATGCTTACTTTGGGCAAAAGTTGTTTGAAATTTGTTGGGTAGTTTCATAGATATCAGACAAGTCACTTATTCGGCATTTCGTTGCCAAATTGTCAACCATCTAAAATACCCGCTTTGCTAACTATCCCACCATCGTTTCAGCACTATCAAAGCTGTTGGAGTACTCGTCACATGTTGCCATTGACAAATACGATCAAGAACAGATGAATCAGAACAATTTCACTTGTCAATTTCTCAATTTGCTTGCTCAGTCGTGCTCATTCAAAATAGATAACTGACCAGGAATTCAGGTGGCTAGCTGTACGAAAGATTCTTCATTTTCCCATGCAAATGGAGAACCGGAGTCCAAAGCGGTTGACTTTTCTGCAAGCACTAGAAACACCAATTACGCTAATGATACATTCGATGCATATTCTGATGGTCGTGTGACAATTACAAATGGCGACGACGAAGACGCCATTGATAATGACTTCAGTCCAAATGATGACGCCTTGCATGATATTGAAGTGTTCTCTGAAAATCTGAAGACGATTCTCAGTGAGGGCGACGATGCTTGCGAAAACAGTGCTTCCAGTGATAGGCTTTCTTGCTATTGGTATTCTACATTCAAATGCACATTTTCGCTCGTGACATCGACAAGAACTTACTTGACTGAGGTACATTGTGTAACGGCGAATCCAGCAACTGAAAAGGTGCTTTCCTTCTGATTCAGATAAATTATTCTAGAAGCTTTACATGGAACATGTCACAGGGCTCGGCTCATAATGTTCGACGAGAGAGTGATCTGTATTCAACGATCACCACCAAGGATTTTACACAAGAAGAAATTGAAACTTGAATTTCAATCATAGTATGTGTAGGCCTGGATGATGCTGATCTAACTTCACTCAGACGTTTGACTCTGTTGAAGAACGTCCATCTTCTATTGTTCACTAAACAACAACATTGAAGAACAACACTTACATCATCTGGAAAAGTCATAATTTTGTATTCGATCTAACATTTGAAGAGTTTGATTCATCAGCTTGCGATGCCATGTGTAAAGCCTAGATATCCAATGTGATTTGAATAGATTTGCACAAAAACAATTGTTTAGGAAAGAAATTGCTTGAGAAACAAGACAAAACAAAAGGAGGAGATGCGATGTGTGTGGAAAGACTTCCAGACACTTGTTTGAATGTGGTTGTGGATGTGCCCTCAGAATAGACTGATCCAAGTGAAGGGAGTTCATTGCCAAATCTGTAGATAGTAGATGTTTTGTAGGTCTGCTGAGTAATGAAAATTGCCAATTGTTCTAATTTCCACAAGTTTTTATTCATCAATATTGCTTAGCTATCTCGGCAATATGTCATTCTACGTAGACATGATGAGTTTTCCTGTGTTTCTACACATCGCATAAACTTAATTACTATTTAGGCTTCAAAAAAAAACACAATGAAAAATTGAAATGATCTACTGTTGTAATGAGAATAAATATACAATATAAGCATTGAATACAGAGTATTTAGCCTCAAATGATAGTAGTATGATTTCTTTTACGCTGTGGCTATATCATTGATTGGATTAGTTGCAGTTTAAAGCATAAGGTCGTTGATTATTGGAGATGTGACATTTTCTCAACAAAAATGCCTTTTACTTACATGTAAAACTCGATGCCGATGAGGGTTAAATATTGAAGCGAGAATTCTGACAGCCTCGGTTGGGCGGAAATCACTCACTGAGTAGCTTAATAATTTTTTTGTACATCTTGATTTGCGACTTTCTAATTTTTACTCAGCTCATTATGATCATCAATTGACGCATAGGCCTACATGTAAGACACGGAGTATGCATTAGGCTTATTTTTTTCATAAGCATTTTTTGCTTACTTTATAAGCCAAAATTTCTGCGAAATCATCAAGAAACTTTTGCAATTCAATTTCTTTGATCAGCGAACGTGGTTCCGATGTATTCAAATCCATATAATTTTGATTAAGATCAAAATTTAGGGTTTACATGAATGTCAGGAAATTTTACACAGTCGGAAAGCCGTGCAATTGTAGACATACTGATCAGCGAGTCAAAGTTCTGGTGTATCTAAATTCGGATAATTTTGATTAAGATCATTATTTAGGGCTTACATGAATATGAGGAAATTTTAGGCTGTTTGTATTCAGGAAATTGTAGGCATGCTGAATTCCTTAATCTATGTACTACTAATCATTAGTTTATGACTTCCTTACTGCCTATGAAAGTAAGCTAGATGATTTATCTTTCACTTTGCTCTTATTGTTGTGCATGTACATTGGGACGACATACAATCATTCTCCAGCGACCACCGCTTCCTTTAATCGGATCGGTCATTGACTGACGACCTCAACATTTTTTCTCTAATACTGCTTGATGCAAAGTGTTTAAATATGTTAAGTGCAAATATAGTTATATACTTACTTTGGCTTGGTGAGAATTCTAGATACTCATGATATCCAAAGCTGCATGTCTTCAAAAATCTACTAACCGATTCGCTTCAACATTATGCACTCTGAGTTAAACAATATAAGTCGTATTCTAGTTCCTTCTTTACATTTGTCTCTTTCTGATGAGGCATGCATCTCTACTGATAACGAAGCTAGACAGCTTCGGGATACGTTTTTTTTAGTCTATACGTACATGACCAAATACATTCGACGAAATGCAGGCACAAGTATTAACAATTATTTCTTGCAAATTATCCAGATCCCTGATCTTCTTAGCATATGCCAAAGATTTGAGATAACTCGAGAGGTGACAAATCGGGTGAACGTAGCTACTCGACAGGTCGACGTCTCCCTATCCACCGATTTAGGAACTACTAGTCCAAGCAAGCTCTGGCAGATATTCTATAGCAGTTATTAGTAGTAAGTAAACGGCGAACACCCGACCGGCGCCCCCCCTCTTGTCAGACGAGTTGGTCGTGGTCGGCCACCGTGTTGCTTCGAGTCTGACTCCCCCCCTCTGGAACGTGAGAGGTTGCGATCTGTCGTGGTGTGCCGGCCAGGTTGGGCCACTCCCATCGTGTTTCTCGTCAAAAGTTGGGTGAACACCCAACCGGCGCCCTTGGTGGACTTGGGCGACCACCAGGTTTTGACTTGAGGCTATAGTGTGTTAGGATTTTCGTGAAATCTGATGAATTTTGGGTTGAAAATGGGATGTTTCGAGTGGAAGCAGTGCTCAGATGGGAAAACGGAGGCCAGATTCGGATTCAGCGTGAAATTCTGCATCTGTATGGTGAATTTGAAAGCAATCGGAGAGAAAAAATTTTCGCTGACGTCCCCCCCCCTCGGCACGGATCTTCGAACTTTGCTTCTAGTGGACGGATTTTGTCGTGCAATAGCTCGTTTGAAAGCTAAGAGTGAGACAAATTCACTGAAAGAAACGACTTGTTCATATCTGCCTTCGTTTAGATGTGAGACGCCATTTAAGATTTTGGGAGAATGGCGAAAAACGACAGAGTTAGAATTTCCCAAGAAACAGCTACAGCGGGCGAATGAAGGCTCGGATTGGTAAACATTCATGGACTTAATCTGAAATATTTGCAAGACTATGGCTTTTCTTATGACAGTACTCTTCTTATTGACTTTAAACGATGGTTAGCTGCTTTCAATGTTATACGCATATTTTGTAATAATCCTGGTAAGGAGAGGAAAGTATTTCCCAATCTAATCATTGATGACATTTTGCTCCCACCTTGGGATAGTAGAGTGAATCAACGTTATCATGAAGTCACGAAACGTTTTAAGGATTTGTCTGTTCCTATTTTGTCTGTTCGTTGTAGTAGCTACGTTCATAACCAATGCTTCTTTCCTCCTTACCTCAACACTGCCAAAGTCCTGTATGGTTATCATTGCTCGCTGTATGATAGTTACCAGCTGTATCTATTTTATCTCTTTCAAACCATTGATTTATAATGCATGCTTGTTACAGTTATTCAATAAATGTTACTATGAGAAGAGTTGTTGTTTTCATGCAATGGATGGGTTAGATAAAGGGCGATCATGTCTTTCTCAAACGACTGCGGAACATTACGTTTTCATAGGCAAAGTATAAAAGGAGCTGTTCAAGATTATGTGATAAATTTTCATAAAGATGAGACCGACATCGAAGCAGTGGTCGATGATGCTAGCACTCTATTTCTAGAGTTAATGAATACATTCTCTGATAGCATTGTCATGGCGCGATTAGTTGCGAAAATTAAGTTTAGTCATTTTGGAAAAGAAGAGGTTGAAAGTCGCTCTTTCCATTTTCTTCTTATTCAATGGAAGGGGTAGATCACCCCGAAGAATTTTTTAAAAGACATATGATAAAAATTGCTGAACGTCTTAACGCATTTAACCATCATGGTAGCAGTCTAGTGATTGAAGCGATTTCAGATATTCACATTCAACTTTCCATAAAGAAAAATTGAAAATGCAGTGGTACTTGATTGTAGCACAACTGGTTTTCGAGCTATGTCTGCTCACTCTCGAAGTATATTCCTTCTGTACATGCGTCTATTATTTAGAAAAGGCTAGCAAATTCATATCTTCAAAAAGACTTGCTGTAGACATTAGTAGCGGTGAAACTATGTGTTTTGCTGTATGTAAGCGAAAGGATGGAAATGAAAAGCGCATCTTCAAGAGATGTAAGCATGCTTTTCGTCAACGCTGTTTCATACGTAATTGCATTCAACTTTGCAAATGTAACCACTGTGATATTGCTCATTTCGAGTGTCACTTATGCCGCCATAGTTAGTACCTATGCAAATGTGGTAAAGATAGGTTTTAGCAAAGACTAACACGGAAAATGGCGAAACGTAAAAGTCAAAAGTCTTCAAAGTTTTCTTCAGCCATTCAAGCTCTTCGACGAATGAAAGCAAATCAGCGATACAATGCTATACGACATGCTAACGATAAATTCATTTGTGAAATTATTTCTCATGTCAGAAAGTTGAGGACGAAGAAATTAGCACCAAAACAATGAAAGTTACTTAAGCGATATGCTACGAAATTGCGTTTCATCTCCAATCCTAAAGTCACCCTTCAAAGAAAGAGGAAAACTCTAACACAAAAGGGCGGTTTCCTTTCAGCAATACTTCCAATGATAGCTCCTGCCGTGGGCAACCTATTGGGTAATATCTTTGGCTCTAAGCGTTAATTATGCAAATGTTGAATCGCAAAGAATGGACCGTATCTTTATACAGAAAGTGTGTAGAGCCTTTAGGTGGTATCTTACATGAAACAAGAGTTTTGATGCCTCGCATTATTACTTCAGTTAAATTGGTTGTAGATTATTTAAATGAAGTGATTAATGAGCAACATATTTCATTTTCTGAAAAAGAAGGTACTTTGTCTCTCACTATAAGTGGAAAAGGTATTGAACTAATTATGGATAAAACTCTAATGGACATTTTGGGTTTTGATCAAAATATCTTTAAAAGTGGTACTGTAACCAAAGCTAGCGCAGACATGTCGCTATCGCGTCGTATTAACTATTTTCAGATATATTCCAATATTGGTGAAGATGTACGTGTGGGAGATGTTGAAGCTCCATTGCTAGCAATGATACCATACCAGCCAAAAAGCTGCAGTATTTTATCTGAGCATACTTTCAAGAAAGTGCATTATACAAAGCTGAAATCAAACTACATCCCACAAATTGATATTGCAATTTATGACGATGCTGGTGCGTTGATTCCTTTTCATAAAGATGCTGTGACAAGTATCACACTCCATTTCCGAATGAAGAGTTAATGCAAAAGTATGTTAATATATTTTTTCCAATGTGAATAATATGGAAAGTGAAAATAAGGACTCGTTTCTAATCCACTTACCCAGTAATGCTTCTATGAATAAATTTCCCAAAAATAAACCATCAGACTATCGAGTAGAATTAAATCGGCCACTACATTTAGAAGGTGAATGGGAGGTTGGTGTTTCTAGTATTTGCTATGATAGCAATATTCAGAATGTGAATGATTTGGAAGAAATGATATTGACTCCTCGCACCCATGATGGAATAACGATGAATAATGCATTCTAGTTCCCATACAATTTAACATCAGATGGAAAGTGGAACTATGAATGGATTCAGATAAAATCAGATTATTATGAACCATTTGGGAATGAGAAAATTATTAAGGCGTTCAATAGTGGTAATACTTCCATCATAAAGAATAAAAATCAGAAAGCTTATGAGTTTACTATCTATCATTGGAGTGGGAGACAGTTCCTTCGCTTTCATTCTTTTACTAAAGGTCTTAAACTGAGGTTGGATAATGAATTCTATCCACATCTCGGTTTTGGCCATGGACTACATCTAACGTCAATTGCTACTGCAAATGTTAAAAAAGTTTATTCAAATCGAATCAACAAATTTCATCATAGATTTAAAATATTTGATGAAGATGTTGTAGAATGTGAAGAACGCATCATTTTGAAAAAGCGTGGTGTTCAACCTTCATCACTTATTGAGTTAGTAAAACGATGGAATGAGACTGTGAGTAAGAAGTATGGAGAGAAAATTATGGCGGACAAAAATAAGTTGGTTATTCAGAAATATAATGACAAACTTACAGTTTATTTCTCTCCAACCTTGCGTCATTTTGTAAGACATGCAACCCCTATTATTGGAAGCGGTGTGGTGTATGCTTCTCATGAATATCACACTAAAGCTGATTCAGTTAATGATGAATGGTGGGTGGACATCTATGGTGATCGCATCAAGAAAATTTACCAGTCTTATCAAGAATCTAAAGTTGCTATCAATATAATGCCGCGTCTATATCATACAGTTGAAAGCTTCATTCATGTAGTAAATCCTTATATACAACAGAAGTTGAAGCATGTGATGAAAAGTAAATATGATGTAAAGACACACCACATTTCGTTTTCAATTGAAAATCAACGCGTTGTTCTGAAACTGGGTGATGACATTCAATGTCAATTGAGTAAAACTTTGAAAAAACTCTTTGGTTTTTCAATGCTACAAACTGTGTTTACTGCTGCGCATACGATTGGTATAGAAACACCAATGACACTTGATAAACATGAACAGCACCTTTACATTCAAAGTGATTTGATTCTACCTATTTCTGTTGGTGAGAAAAAAGAATACATTTTACGTGATTTCATTCATGATAAAGACGCTTCATATGGAATAGTCGAGAAGATGTTTGAATCTATTTTCTATCATCCCGTCGTCAAACAAACTATACCCTCTATTGCTATCAAAATTACCAATGGTTTACAATAGTGCATCCATGTGAAAGATACTAAATCCCTCGTAACTTTAGTGTTTCGGAAAACAAAGTGAAGTCATTGTGATATGTTTATTGAAATAAAAATATGTGTATGAAAAAGTCTTTTCACAGATATAGGGGGAATGAGCTGACTGTAGGCATATATTCACAAGGAAGTGCAATCTAAAGCGATACATAAAACAGCAATGTTTATCTACAGAAATCAACATAAAAATACTAAGTTAAGGATGATTATGCTAAGACGTCTCCTGAATGTGGTAGTGTGAGTTTAATTCTTTTGGGTGGTGGTATGTTTGTGTCAGGATGTTCATGTGGAAGAGATATGTTATGTTCTAACCAGCACCTCTTATCCTCCCATGCTGAAAGCGCCCGTTTCCTAAAAGTATGAGTTTTGATCTCATGCGACTTAGATTTTAAGATTGTCATATTGACAAACGTTATATTTTTATTTCTATAGGCTTCCCTGAAATTTTTATGTTTCATGTTAGAGACCAATGATCTTGATATGCCTTTAGCGCGCTTAATACTATCGTCTCTATCCTTTAATTTCATACTGTACATTTTTGGGCGGAGGAGAATCATTTCATCTATTTCCTTCCCTGCTGTCTCATCCTTAAAGCAGCCAAGTTTTGCCTTATTTTTGATGGAGTAGAGTGGGTGATCAGTAGGATAATTTGATGTATCAAAATATCTTTCTAAAGATTTTCCTACTTCATTGAAATTCAAATCTTTTTGAGTGGTAATACCTAAGAAGAAACTATCTGAATCACCACCTAACAAACGAACCTCTTTTACGAGAGGACATTGTTTTAGTATTTTATAAAAGAGTTGATACATTTCAAGCTTAGAGTAATCTAGTACAGCTTGGCCAATATAGATGGGCTTGCACAACTCAACTTCAGATTTTATCATTTTAACACCTACAAGGTCCTCATCGATAATGTCTCTATCGATGAATAGAGGTGATGAGACTAATTTCTTAAATTTTGTAACATCATTGACTAGTTTATAGTTTACACGTTTTCTAACATCCTCCATCGTCTTACCAAATACACTTATTCTTATACTTATAAAAATCCTTTTCAAAATTATTTTGGGCTAGTGCACGTTTCTGGCTGTTCTGACAGAGTTAGAATTTTGGACGTTTTGGGCTGTAGCGCCAAAACGAACCATCGGATGGGAAAATGGAGGCCAGATTCGGATTCAGCGTGAAATTCTGCATCTGTATGGTGAATTTGAAAGCAATCGGAGAGAAAAAATTTTCGCTGACGTCCCCCCCCCTCTGCACGGATCTTCCAACTTCGCTTCTAGTGGACGGATTTTGTCGTGCAATAGCTCGTTTGAAAGCTAAGAGTGAGACAAATTCACTGAAAGAAACGACTTGTTCATATCTGCCTTCATTTATATGTGAGACGCCATTTAAGATTTTGGGAGATTGGCGAAAAACGACAGAGTTAGAATTTGGGACGTTTTGGGCTGTAGCGCCAAAACAAAGCATCGGATGGGAAAACGGATTTCAGATTTGGAATCAGCGTCAAATTCTCTATCAACATGGTGAGTTTCAAGTCAATCGGAGAGAAAAAATTTTTCTTCACGAAATTTTTTCGAAAAAACGAGTTAGAATTTTTGCGATGGCTGCCTTCTGTGGAGCCAAAACGAAGCATCGGATGGGAAAACGGAGGCCAGATTCGGATTCAGCGTCCAATTCTACATGGAAATGATGTATTTCCAGCTCAATCGGACCTCTAGAATCGGCGATAGAAGCGTTTTAAGTTTTTGGATGATGGATATTACGTCATCAGCTGATCGCCACAAACTATATAAGCTGGGAACCGACAGAGACTTGTCATTAAGACGAGAGATTGTCAACGGTAAGTCGTCTCTCTGAGCTTCGATGATAGCTTCGGACATTCCAAATTCCGGGTTTCTGAAAGAAACCGACTTAGAAAATTTCATTGCTGATATCAGCTAAGCCGTCAGACTTAGAGGTTAGCCAGGAGATGGCCTTCGTCTCCAGGCCATAAAAGACTCCAAAACTTTAAAGGCTTGTAACTTTGCCTCTACAAGTCCGTTTGACTTGATTCAAAAAAGATTCGGTCGCTATTGACCTGCCTTAAGTGATAGACTACTTATAAAATTTCATAAGTAGTGCTAAAAAGTTGAAAAATTTAAATTCACTAGTTTTGGAGGTTTTCTGGGGTTTTCGACCCTGCTGAATTCAACTAAGACAACTTTACATTTATAAAGTTGTGGGAGGCGAGCTTCGGCTTGGAATTTGCAATTTTTGTAAACAATCCACTGGTTTTCATGTCAAAATCAGGGTCCGGATACAGTGACACAGTGATATGACGCACGCTCTGTCCGCGGGAGGTTGGATTTGTGGGCCGAGGCCTTGGAGTTGGGATAAGATCCCCTCTGAGTAATGCCTGTAACGGATTCAAAGGTTCGACACTTTCCACCAATCTCACAATTTAGCTGTATGATTATAAAAATGACTGCCAATGTCGCCTGTTAGTAATTCTATTTCATCCTTCCTTTACAGATACATAAGTTACAAAATGGGAGGCAACTCAAAATTTTTATTTAAAAAGTGCTCTTGTGGAGAAATATAGAGAGGCGGCGAATTCAAACGCCACATTAACAAGTATAAGAATACTCCTCACTTTCACGAGGAAAGAGCCGTTATTTCCGGCTGCACACATTGCCTGAAATTTTTAAAAGGCAAGGAGCATGAGGCAATTTACATCGCCCACGCCGAATGTCCGGTCAAGAAGGCTAACAATTATACGACATCAGACATCGGCAAAGTGATCGCACCCTTCTTCAACGAAGCAACAGTCGATCTAGACGCAGCACTAAACGAGGCTATTGCAACCATTTTGGAACCTGCTGCTTCGGTCACTACCTCATCGACAGCAGAAGAGAAGGGCCCACTAAGCGATTTGGACAGCTCAGAAGACTCCGATTCTGAGGAGGTCGTCATCACTAAAAACGCGGAAGAGATAGGAAAACCGGAAAATCAGTCTTCCCCGAAAAAGAAAGTGATCTCACCTTCCCCAGTAAAGAAGGGGATTAAGCAGCAGATGAACAGCTGCAATAAGGATGAGCAGATCGCAAAAGTGAGCCAGGAATATGCACTCACGAAATTAAAAGATGAGCTCACTCGTTACAAAAACGAATGTTCGGCCCTTAGGGATGACTATTTCCACCTGAAGGGTCAGGTAGCCGAGATTCGGGCCCTCAAGACCCAAGTAATTAACTTAGAACCTTTCCGCAAATGGGCGCTTGCCAGCGAAAAACGAGTTGAAGAGCAGGCGACGTACATAAAATCACTAAAAGCTCAGGAAGAGGTGTCAAATTTAAAAATCGAGCAACTAAAGACTAGCCTGACTGAGAGCCAGAAGAAAGAAGAGAGACGAACAACGCTCCACATTCCCGTCATCAAGAGCAGAATCGTCGACAGCGTCATCCTTGAGAGTGAGGACTTGGACACCACATTCGAGTGCTACGATGGGGCGATGGCGGAGATGCGCTGCCTTCATCTCTCAATAAAACATGATGGTGACATCAAGGAATTGCGCCACCGCAAGCGGAAACTGCCGGCCAAATACTTGCCTCAGCCACCACCATCGAAGGTTCAACGAACCGGTTGAATTGATTTATGGTAAGTTAATATCATCTCTATCACTTGAATATAATTTCATCTATTTTTCCTTCTATTTTCAGATACGACGAGAACGAACCAACGGCTCTCATAAGGGCCACCATGGGGCAAGACATGATAGAACCTCCACGCGGTTTGCCCTGGGCAGTCTTTAGACTGGCGAATACTATCATTAAGTTGAATCTGCTATCAGTCAACTTGAACGTTGCAAATGAAGTTCGGTGTAATACTTCCTTTCGACGGGCGTTCCTGTAAAGGGCGGCGATGAAACCCGTAGCTATGTATACCGCAAGGGACATTCGGCAATGGTCAATCTTGTTAAACCTCTCTGCGTCATGTTTGCAAATGATTGCCTCTGTCTCAACGTAGTATGCATTCGCGCCAGGGCGACATTTAGCCAACTGTCGAAGGTTGCCTTATAAACTTTCCATTGCATATGTTATGAGAACCATCAGTTCTACCTGTCTCAATCAATGAGACGAATTGATGAATGGAATGAAATGGGAGGACACTCACGCGCCACACGCAACATAACACACTTCTCTCTTCCGTAGTCTAACAAGCTCTTTACACATGGATCGCAGTCGATTGCTATCCCTGTATCAGAAGTGTAAGCTAACTTAATTTTATTTAACACTATTTCATCTACCATCATCACCCATATGAAATGTTATAAGATTTACAAGTTAGACTAAGCGTGCTACTATTTCCAAATGAAAAAGTATACATGGTTAAATCATCCACTGAAGCCCCATTCAAGTAAGTCAGTATGAAAGCAAAGATAATACGAAATAAAAATTTATTATGGCATGTATTTCAAAAGGTGTTCATCGTCAATATCGTCCCAGACTCTGACTTCACATAGATCGCAAAAACAGTTCACGTGCTTCAATCGTTCTTCTACCGCGAGCCTCACCTTGTCGATGTACTCCCACTCCGCCATAGTTCGTGGCTGGGAGTTAGGGGTGTACCATTCCCATAATTGGTGGAGGAATTTGGTGCTGGTGATCTCCATCACATCATCAGTATCGTACTGCAGATACTTCCACCTCACGCCTGTTAAGTCGGGACACTCCTTCTCACATACACTCTCCTCTTCGTCGTCCGCTGGTAATGACAACTTTCTGATATTGTCCAGTCGGTATATTTTCTCCACCTTCCCCTTCGTTGGAGCGTTTGGTGCAACGAGCACCTTTGGTGATGAGCATGGAGAAGAGAATTTTGTGTTCGGTGTTGTCGGAGGGCTTGTCATGTTGACTGTGAATAATAACTTTGAAATGTTTTCTAATTCTTAAGTATAAACAAGCAACCAATCAGAATGAACATCCAATGACTGTTGAGTATGGGAGTATATATGTAAAGTGACATCCGTATCATTTCACTCTGTCTTTGAGACGTATAAGTGAAGTGTTCTCTAGCGAATTCTGTTATTATTTGAGGTGTACAAGTGAACTGCTATCTCGTGAATTCCAAATTTGAGTGAAGTTTTCTATCTTGTTGAAGTATCAACCTTAAACTTGATTTCGTTGAAATGGTAAGTTGAAGATTTCCTCTCTCATCTCCCTCAAACGTGTGGTAATAGCATCTTCCTCAATTTCAGGCATCAACTTCATCACCAACGCCCTCCCTTCTCGAGGAAAGTTTAGAGTTGTTGACTCAAGGTAGGTTGTAACAATACACTGAGACTTGAACAGAGATGAAAGAATGATTTCTCTTTCAGGTGATACCAGTCCCATCTCGAGCGAGTCCATATCAACATTGTCGCGGGAATGCAACGATCGGGAATGTGCTGACTGTGGGCACATCTTCACGAGGAAGCGTGATCTCGTCCGACACATCAAGCGAGGTGTTTGTAGACCTAAGTCAGCATCAATCTCCGAAGGTGGGGATGATTCTGTTAACGATGTCCCCTTTTCTTGCGATTTATGCATTCAGTCTTTTGACTCACATTTTGAACTATCTTCACATAGACTTCGACATACACACAGTGACGATAGTTATACTAACAGCGCCTCCTCTATCCGACTCTCTGAAGTGTCCATAAATAATTTAGTGAGGAACTACCAGATGGAATCCTCAGAAACCATTACTGACTTTGAAGAATGGTTTCATCAAAATTCATCTTTGATTGGTGCGCTTTTCAACAATTTAGCCAATTTTAGAATGAAGGCGCTCATCTATCTCAAAATAAAATATGCAAAAATCGACCACCATACTGGTCAAATAGTAGAGAGGTTGGAGTTTCACATACCCTCCTCTCCTGCAACCGAAGTTGTGACTCAGAGTGTGGGAGTGGTTTGGATAGTGAACTACCATATAAATTATTTTGGTCATAATACTTAAGATGAGTCTGATCATTGCCTACTAATTTTGATTTTAACCTATGTTTATTTACAAATGTGACACCACCGCGAATTCCTCGCTCAAATAAATTATACATCTCTGGATCTTGTAAGAGATGAATGGTCTCACCAGTCATTTTAAAAGCAGACTTAAATGAGATGGCTGGCAGACTGACAAAGTGGACGGGATCTAACTTATCTTCTTCTAATGCCACTCGTCGAAACTCCTGAAATACATCAGCCAGCAAAAATACATCTAACTTTAAGATAGGCAATCATATATTCGCCAAATGTATGGCAGTCAAATTTTATCCATGCATCTTGTGCATGATCATAATCTTCGGTCTTACATTCTGCGCCGGTCAAATCATTTTTAAATTTATCTATGGGCGGAAGAGAAGTCTCGCCGAGTTTACTAATCGCATCAAAATATGCATATGGAAAGACTCCTTTCCGTGTGATGACTTCATCGGTTAGATTTGGATATTGTTTCTTAAGATTTTGTGTTAGTGGAAGAGACTTTAGATTTTGTACGAGAGAGGCCAGTGATGCAGTCATAAATTGGTAGGAATCTAAAAATTTTATATCAAAATAGACCGTCTTATTTTCTTTAGTTTTATCGACAGGCACTTTTGCTGTCATGGCCATAAACTTCTCTCTCGTTTGCGCTATTACATCAAGCTTCCACTCTTTCATTTGACCTAAACCTCCTTTTATTATCATATGGCTGTCATAGCCCTTGAAATTATGGAAAATGACAGGTAATGTACGCCGTTTCATCCTAAGTGAAAAATTGCATTTTGAACATAGTGCGTTTCTAAATTTACCAGTGATGTGATCATGGTCGCGCACTTTCTTAATCTTATCATCATCAAATGTTTTCCTACGTTTGAGGCAAACGTTGCAACTATCAAACTTAGCTTGATCATCTGCTGTCATATGCAATGATCTGCGATAGAGTTCACCATCATACTTTTGTTGAAATTTTACAGCCTGTTCGAGAAATTGTAGGAATTTGATAAATACAATCCTCACCTTGACAGACGTGCATTTTATTTTTTCTATTTTGGAAATGGTCATGCCATACTTTATAGCAGGAAATGGCTGCTGCTCGATGGGTGTTATCATCGATATAGCATTTGATGTCAGCATAGATGACACGAAGAGGACTTAGTTCATCGCCATTTTCTCTATATGAAAACTCCTTATCTTTGGGCCATTTGTAGTTTACCTCGCTTACACCATTCGTAATGAGTTTCAAATTTGTTTTTACTCCTAAAGTTCCGAATGCATCTGTCACAGTAATAAATCTCTGATGAGCTAGAATTTCTTAAGTGGTGGTATAAGCGAGAAATTTTGGGAATACCGCAGTAGTGCCATTCCTCACTATCATCCTGTCTTACTAATAAAAGGTTGATAACGTGGTCATATAAACTCGAACGCGAGTTGTAGCGGACACCCTTCAATCCCTTTTCCCAAACATGGAGAACTATTTTGATGTTGTTCAATTTTTCAAATTTTTCTATATCTTTAATTTTCATATCTTCACTATTGCAGTCATCAAACTTTAATTCATTCTCCCACTGTTGATACTTACTCTTACGGTATCGGCTATACTGTACATCATTATAGTGGAGGATGGAGAGGACGGCATACTTAAAACATTGCGATTCGCAATCTACTGAAATGACTGCTTTTTTATTTTTTAAACTTTTCGGAAGTTTAAAGGAGCCTCGTCCAGAGTAGTTCTCTAATAAAGTGATTTGAATCATGGCGGTCTCAATACCATCAAAAACGAGACCACTATCACGCTCGTTAAATTTATCTATGTTTAATTTTAACCCTTGGATATGAAAATTTATCCAAGACTCGCAGTCTACAACTTCGGTTGCAGGAGAGGAGGGTATGTGAAACTCCAACCTCTCTACTATTTGACCAGTATGGTGGTCGATTTTTACATATTTTATTTTGAGATAGATGAGCGCCTTCATTCTAAAATTGACTAAATTGTTGAAGAGCGCACCAATCAAAGATGAATTTTGATGAAACCATTCTTCAAAGTCAGTAATGGTTTCTGAGGATTCCATCTGGTAGTTCCTCACTAAATTATTTATGGACACTTCAGAGAGTCGGATAGAGGAGGTGCTGTTAGTATAACTATCGTGTGTATGTCGAAGTCTATGTGAAGATAGTTTAAAATGTGACTCAAAAGACTGAATGCATAAATCGCAAGAAAAGGAGACATCGTTAACAGACACCTTCGGAGATTGATGCTGACTTAGGTCTACAAACACCTCGCTTGATGTGTCGGGCGAGATCACGCTTCCTCGTGAAGATGTGTCCACAGTCAGCACATTCCCGATCGTTGCATTCCCGCGACAATGTTGACATGGAGTCGCTGTTGTTATCCGACTCGCTCGAGATGGGACTGGTATCACCTGAAAGAGAAATCATTCTATCATCTCTGTTAAAGTCTCAGTGTATTGTTGCAACCTACCTTGACTCAACAACTCTAAACTTTCCTCGAGAAGGGAGCGCTTTGATGATGAAGTGGATGCCTGAAATTGAGAAAGATGCTATTAACCTAACGTTTAAGGGAGATGACTGATGAATTCCTTAACTTACCATTTCAACGAAATTAAGTCAAAATCTGATACTTTGATAGTCAGAATGTAGTAATTGACTCAAACCAAAATAGGATAATACAGCAACGTTAGATTATATTTGAGTGGAGAGAAAAGCTCACTTAGTGTCAATATATCTCAAATATCGAATGAAATCTAGTCTATTTTTCCCTTTTATATACTCCCATACTCAACAGTCATTGGATGTTCATTCTGATTGGTTGCTTGTTTATACTTAAGAATTAGAAAACATTTCAAAGTTATTATTCACAGTCAACATGACAAGCCCTCCGACAACACCGAACACAAAATTCTCTTCTCCATGCTCATCACCAAAGGTGCTCGTTGCACCAAACGCTCCAACGAAGGGGAAGGTGGAGAAAATATACCGACTGGACAATATCAGAAAGTTGTCATTACCAGCGGACGACGAAGAGGAGAGTGTATGTGAGAAGGAGTGTCCCGACTTAACAGGCGTGAGGTGGAAGTATCTGCAGTACGATACTGATGATGTGATGGAGATCACCAGCACCAAATTCCTCCACCAATTATGGGAATGGTACACCCCTAACTCCCAGCCACGAACTATGGCGGAGTGGGAGTACATCGACAAGGTGAGGCTCGCGGTAGAAGAACGATTGAAGCACGTGAACTGTTTTTGCGATCTATGTGAAGTCAGAGTCTGGGACGATATTGACGATGAACACCTTTTGAAATACATGCCATAATAAATTTTTATTTCGTATTATCTTTGCTTTCATACTGACTTACTTGAATGGGGCTTCAGTGGATGATTTAACCATGTATACTTTTTCATTTGGAAATAGTAGCACGCTTAGTCTAACTTGTAAATCTTATAACATTTCATATGGGTGATGATGGTAGATGAAATAGTGTTAAATAAAATTAAGTTAGCTTACACTTCTGATACAGGGATAGCAATCGACTGCGATCCATGTGTAAAGAGCTTGTTAGACTACGGAAGAGAGAAGTGTGTTATGTTGCGTGTGGCGCGTGAGTGTCCTCCCATTTCATTCCATTCATCAATTCGTCTCATTGATTGAGACAGGTAGAACTGATGGTTCTCATAACATATGCAATGGAAAGTTTATAAGGCAACCTTCGACAGTTGGCTAAATGTCGCCCTGGCGCGAATGCATACTACGTTGAGACAGAGGCAATCATTTGCAAACATGACGCAGAGAGGTTTAACAAGATTGACCATTGCCGAATGTCCCTTGCGGTATACATAGCTACGGGTTTCATCGCCGCCCTTTACAGGAACGCCCGTCGAAAGGAAGTATTACACCGAACTTCATTTGCAACGTTCAAGTTGACTGATAGCAGATTCAACTTAATGATAGTATTCGCCAGTCTAAAGACTGCCCAGGGCAAACCGCGTGGAGGTTCTATCATGTCTTGCCCCATGGTGGCCCCAATGAGAGCCGTTGGTTCGTTCTCGTCGTATCTGAAAATAGAAGGAAAAATAGATGAAATTATATTCAAGTGATAGAGATGATATTAACTTACCATAAATCAATTCAACCGGTTCGTTGAACCTTCGATGGTGGTGGCTGAGGCAAGTATTTGGCCGGCAGTTTCCGCTTGCGGTGGCGCAATTCCTTGATGTCACCATCATGTTTTATTGAGAGATGAAGGCAGCGCATCTCCGCCATCGCCCCATCGTAGCACTCGAATGTGGTGTCCAAGTCCTCACTCTCAAGGATGACGCTGTCGACGATTCTGCTCTTGATGACGGGAATGTGGAGCGTTGTTCGTCTCTCTTCTTTCTTCTGGCTCTCAGTCAGGCTAGTCTTTAGTTGCTCGATTTTTAAATTTGACACCTCTTCCTGAGCTTTTAGTGATTTTATGTACGTCGCCTGCTCTTCAACTCGTTTTTCGCTGGCAAGCGCCCATTTGCGGAAAGGTTCTAAGTTAATTACTTGGGTCTTGAGGGCCCGAATCTCGGCTACCTGACCCTTCAGGTGGAAATAGTCATCCCTAAGGGCCGAACATTCGTTTTTGTAACGAGTGAGCTCATCTTTTAATTTCGTGAGTGCATATTCCTGGCTCACTTTTGCGATCTGCTCATCCTTATTGCAGCTGTTCATCTGCTGCTTAATCCCCTTCTTTACTGGGGAAGGTGAGATCACTTTCTTTTTCGGGGAAGACTGATTTTCCGGTTTTCCTATCTCTTCCGCGTTTTTAGTGATGACGACCTCCTCAGAATCGGAGTCTTCTGAGCTGTCCAAATCGCTTAGTGGGCCCTTCTCTTCTGCTGTCGATGAGGTAGTGACCGAAGCAGCAGGTTCCAAAATGGTTGCAATAGCCTCGTGTAGTGCTGCGTCTAGATCGACTGTTGCTTCGTTGAAGAAGGGTGCGATCACTTTGCCGATGTCTGATGTCGTATAATTGTTAGCCTTCTTGACCGGACATTCGGCGTGGGCGATGTAAATTGCCTCATGCTCCTTGCCTTTTAAAAATTTCAGGCAATGTGTGCAGCCGGAAATAACGGCTCTTTCCTCGTGAAAGTGAGGAGTATTCTTATACTTGTTAATGTGGCGTTTGAATTCGCCGCCTCTCTATATTTCTCCACAAGAGCACTTTTTAAATAAAAATTTTGAGTTGCCTCCCATTTTGTAACTTATGTATCTGTAAAGGAAGGATGAAATAGAATTACTAACAGGCGACATTGGCAGTCATTTTTATAATCATACAGCTAAATTGTGAGATTGGTGGAAAGTGTCGAACCTTTGAATCCGTTACAGGCATTACTCAGAGGGGATCTTATCCCAACTCCAAGGCCTCGGCCCACAAATCCAACCTCCCGCGGACAGAGCGTGCGTCATATCACTGTGTCACTGTATCCGGACCCTGATTTTGACATGAAAACCAGTGGATTGTTTACAAAGATTGCAAATTCCAAGCCGAAGCTCGCCTCCCACAACTTTATAAATGTAAAGTTGTCTTAGTTGAATTCAGCAGGGTCGAAAACCCCAGAAAACCTCCAAAACTAGTGAATTTAAATTTTTCAACTTTTTAGCACTACTTATGAAATTTTATAAGTAGTCTATCACTTAAGGCAGGTCAATAGCGACCGAATCTTTTTTGAATCAAGTCAAACGGACTTGTAGAGGCAAAGTTACAAGCCTTTAAAGTTTTGGAGTCTTTTATGGCCTGGAGACGAAGGCCATCTCCTGGCTAACCTCTAAGTCTGACGGCTTAGCTGATATCAGCAATGAAATTTTCTAAGTCGGTTTCTTTCAGAAACCCGGAATTTGGAATGTCCGAAGCTATCATCGAAGCTCAGAGAGACGACTTACCGTTGACAATCTCTCGTCTTAATGACAAGTCTCTGTCGGTTCCCAGCTTATATAGTTTGTGGCGATCAGCTGATGACGTAATATCCATCATCCAAAAACTTAAAACGCTTCTATCGCCGATTCTAGAGGTCCGATTGAGCTGGAAATACATCATTTCCATGTAGAATTGGACGCTGAATCCGAATCTGGCCTCCGTTTTCCCATCCGATGCTTCGTTTTGGCTCCACAGAAGGCAGCCATCGCAAAAATTCTAACTCGTTTTTTCGAAAAAATTTCGTGAAGAAAAATTTTTTCTCTCCGATTGACTTGAAACTCACCATGTTGATAGAGAATTTGACGCTGATTCCAAATCTGAAATCCGTTTTCCCATCCGATGCTTTGTTTTGGCGCTACAGCCCAAAACGTCCCAAATTCTAACTCTGTCGTTTTTCGCCATTCTCCCAAAATCTTAAATGGCGTCTCACATATAAATGAAGGCAGATATGAACAAGTCGTTTCTTTCAGTGAATTTGTCTCACTCTTAGCTTTCAAACGAGCTATTGCACGACAAAATCCGTCCACTAGAAGCGAAGTTGGAAGATCCGTGCAGAGGGGGGGGGACGTCAGCGAAAATTTTTTCTCTCCGATTGCTTTCAAATTCACCATACAGATGCAGAATTTCACGCTGAATCCGAATCTGGCCTCCATTTTCCCATCCGATGGTTCGTTTTGGCGCTACAGCCCAAAACGTCCAAAATTCTAACTCTGTCAGAACAGCCAGAAACGTGCACTAGCCCAAAATAATTTTGAAAAGGATTTTTATAAGTATAAGAATAAGTGTATTTGGTAAGACGATGGAGGATGTTAGAAAACGTGTAAACTATAAACTAGTCAATGATGTTACAAAATTTAAGAAATTAGTCTCATCACCTCTATTCATCGATAGAGACATTATCGATGAGGACCTTGTAGGTGTTAAAATGATAAAATCTGAAGTTGAGTTGTGCAAGCCCATCTATATTGGCCAAGCTGTACTAGATTACTCTAAGCTTGAAATGTATCAACTCTTTTATAAAATACTAAAACAATGTCCTCTCGTAAAAGAGGTTCGTTTGTTAGGTGGTGATTCAGATAGTTTCTTCTTAGGTATTACCACTCAAAAAGATTTGAATTTCAATGAAGTAGGAAAATCTTTAGAAAGATATTTTGATACATCAAATTATCCTACTGATCACCCACTCTACTCCATCAAAAATAAGGCAAAACTTGGCTGCTTTAAGGATGAGACAGCAGGGAAGGAAATAGATGAAATGATTCTCCTCCGCCCAAAAATGTACAGTATGAAATTAAAGGATAGAGACGATAGTATTAAGCGCGCTAAAGGCATATCAAGATCATTGGTCTCTAACATGAAACATAAAAATTTCAGGGAAGCCTATAGAAATAAAAATATAACGTTTGTCAATATGACAATCTTAAAATCTAAGTCGCATGAGATCAAAACTCATACTTTTAGGAAACGGGCGCTTTCAGCATGGGAGGATAAGAGGTGCTGGTTAGAACATAACATATCTCTTCCACATGAACATCCTGACACAAACATACCACCACCCAAAAGAATTAAACTCACACTACCACATTCAGGAGACGTCTTAGCATAATCATCCTTAACTTAGTATTTTTATGTTGATTTCTGTAGATAAACATTGCTGTTTTATGTATCGCTTTAGATTGCACTTCCTTGTGAATATATGCCTACAGTCAGCTCATTCCCCCTATATCTGTGAAAAGACTTTTTCATACACATATTTTTATTTCAATAAACATATCACAATGACTTCACTTTGTTTTCCGAAACACTAAAGTTACGAGGGATTTAGTATCTTTCACATGGATGCACTATTGTAAACCATTGGTAATTTTGATAGCAATAGAGGGTATAGTTTGTTTGACGACGGGATGATAGAAAATAGATTCAAACATCTTCTCGACTATTCCATATGAAGCGTCTTTATCATGAATGAAATCACGTAAAATGTATTCTTTTTTCTCACCAACAGAAATAGGTAGAATCAAATCACTTTGAATGTAAAGGTGCTGTTCATGTTTATCAAGTGTCATTGGTGTTTCTATACCAATCGTATGCGCAGCAGTAAACACAGTTTGTAGCATTGAAAAACCAAAGAGTTTTTTCAAAGTTTTACTCAATTGACATTGAATGTCATCACCCAGTTTCAGAACAACGCGTTGATTTTCAATTGAAAACGAAATGTGGTGTGTCTTTACATCATATTTACTTTTCATCACATGCTTCAACTTCTGTTGTATATAAGGATTTACTACATGAATGAAGCTTTCAACTGTATGATATAGACGCGGCATTATATTGATAGCAACTTTAGATTCTTGATAAGACTGGTAAATTTTCTTGATGCGATCACCATAGATGTCCACCTACCATTCATCATTAACTGAATCAGCTTTAGTGTGATATTCATGAGAAGCATACACCACACCGCTTCCAATAATAGGGGTTGCATGTCTTACAAAATGACGCAAGGTTGGAGAGAAATAAACTGTAAGTTTGTCATTATATTTCTGAATAACCAACTTATTTTTGTCCGCCATAATTTTCTCTCCATACTTCTTACTCACAGTCTCATTCCATCGTTTTACTAACTCAATAAGTGATGAAGGTTGAACACCACGCTTTTTCAAAATGATGCGTTCTTCACATTCTACAACATCTTCATCAAATATTTTAAATCTATGATGAAATTTGTTGATTCGATTTGAATAAACTTTTTTAACATTTGCAGTAGCAATTGACGTTAGATGTAGTCCATGGCCAAAACCGAGATGTGGATAGAATTCATTATCCAACCTCAGTTTAAGACCTTTAGTAAAAGAATGAAAGCGAAGGAACTGTCTCCCACTCCAATGATAGATAGTAAACTCATAAGCTTTCTGATTTTTATTCTTTATGATGGAAGTATTACCACTATTGAACGCCTTAATAATTTTCTCATTCCCAAATGGTTCATAATAATCTGATTTTATCTGAATCCATTCATAGTTCCACTTTCCATCTGATGTTAAATTGTATGGGAACTAGAATGCATTATTCATCGTTATTCCATCATGGGTGCGAGGAGTCAATATCATTTCTTCCAAATCATTCACATTCTGAATATTGCTATCATAGCAAATACTAGAAACACCAACCTCCCATTCACCTTCTAAATGTAGTGGCCGATTTAATTCTACTCGATAGTCTGATGGTTTATTTTTGGGAAATTTATTCATAGAAGCATTACTGGGTAAGTGGATTAGAAACGAGTCCTTATTTTCACTTTCCATATTATTCACATTGGAAAAAATATATTAACATACTTTTGCATTAACTCTTCATTCGGAAATGGAGTGTGATACTTGTCACAGCATCTTTATGAAAAGGAATCAACGCACCAGCATCGTCATAAATTGCAATATCAATTTGTGGGATGTAGTTTGATTTCAGCTTTGTATAATGCACTTTCTTGAAAGTATGCTCAGATAAAATACTGCAGCTTTTTGGCTGGTATGGTATCATTGCTAGCAATGGAGCTTCAACATCTCCCACACGTACATCTTCACCAATATTGGAATATATCTGAAAATAGTTAATACGACGCGATAGCGACATGTCTGCGCTAGCTTTGGTTACAGTACCACTTTTAAAGATATTTTGATCAAAACCCAAAATGTCCATTAGAGTTTTATCCATAATTAGTTCAATACCTTTTCCACTTATAGTGAGAGACAAAGTACCTTCTTTTTCAGAAAATGAAATATGTTGCTCATTAATCACTTCATTTAAATAATCTACAACCAATTTAACTGAAGTAATAATGCGAGGCATCAAAACTCTTGTTTCATGTAAGATACCACCTAAAGGCTCTACACACTTTCTGTATAAAGATACGGTCCATTCTTTGCGATTCAACATTTGCATAATTAACGCTTAGAGCCAAAGATATTACCCAATAGGTTGCCCACTGCAGGAGCTATCATTGGAAGTATTGCTGAAAGGAAACCGCCCTTTTGTGTTAGAGTTTTCCTCTTTCTTTGAAGGGTGACTTTAGGATTGGAGATGAAACGCAATTTCGTAGCATATCGCTTAAGTAACTTTCATTGTTTTGGTGCTAATTTCTTCGTCCTCAACTTTCTGACATGAGAAATAATTTCACAAATGAATTTATCGTTAGCATGTCGTATAGCATTGTATCGCTGATTTGCTTTCATTCGTCGAAGAGCTTGAATGGCTGAAGAAAACTTTGAAGACTTTTGACTTTTACGTTTCGCCATTTTCCGTGTTAGTCTTTGCTAAAACCTATCTTTACCACATTTGCATAGGTACTAACTATGGCGGCATAAGTGACACTCGAAATGAGCAATATCACAGTGGTTACATTTGCAAAGTTGAATGCAATTACGTATGAAACAGCGTTGACGAAAAGCATGCTTACATCTCTTGAAGATGCGCTTTTCATTTCCATCCTTTCGCTTACATACAGCAAAACACATAGTTTCACCGCTACTAATGTCTACAGCAAGTCTTTTTGAAGATATGAATTTGCTAGCCTTTTCTAAATAATAGACGCATGTACAGAAGGAATATACTTCGAGAGTGAGCAGACATAGCTCGAAAACCAGTTGTGCTACAATCAAGTACCACTGCATTTTCAATTTTTCTTTATGGAAAGTTGAATGTGAATATCTGAAATCGCTTCAATCACTAGACTGCTACCATGATGGTTAAATGCGTTAAGACGTTCAGCAATTTTTATCATATGTCTTTTAAAAAATTCTTCGGGGTGATCTACCCCTTCCATTGAATAAGAAGAAAATGGAAAGAGCGACTTTCAACCTCTTCTTTTCCAAAATGACTAAACTTAATTTTCGCAACTAATCGCGCCATGACAATGCTATCAGAGAATGTATTCATTAACTCTAGAAATAGAGTGCTAGCATCATCGACCACTGCTTCGATGTCGGTCTCATCTTTATGAAAATTTATCACATAATCTTGAACAGCTCCTTTTATACTTTGCCTATGAAAACGTAATGTTCCGCAGTCGTTTGAGAAAGACATGATCGCCCTTTATCTAACCCATCCATTGCATGAAAACAACAACTCTTCTCATAGTAACATTTATTGAATAACTGTAACAAGCATGCATTATAAATCAATGGTTTGAAAGAGATAAAATAGATACAGCTGGTAACTATCATACAGCGAGCAATGATAACCATACAGGACTTTGGCAGTGTTGAGGTAAGGAGGAAAGAAGCATTGGTTATGAACGTAGCTACTACAACGAACAGACAAAATAGGAACAGACAAATCCTTAAAACGTTTCGTGACTTCATGATAACGTTGATTCACTCTACTATCCCAAGGTGGGAGCAAAATGTCATCAATGATTAGATTGGGAAATACTTTCCTCTCCTTACCAGGATTATTACAAAATATGCGTATAACATTGAAAGCAGCTAACCATCGTTTAAAGTCAATAAGAAGAGTACTGTCATAAGAAAAGCCATAGTCTTGCAAATATTTCAGATTAAGTCCATGAATGTTTACCAATCCGAGCCTTCATTCGCCCGCTGTAGCTGTTTCTTGGGAAATTCTAACTCTGTCGTTTTTCGCCATTCTCCCAAAATCTTAAATGGCGTCTCACATCTAAACGAAGGCAGATATGAACAAGTCGTTTCTTTCAGTGAATTTGTCTCACTCTTAGCTTTCAAACGAGCTATTGCACGACAAAATCCGTCCACTAGAAGCAAAGTTCGAAGATCCGTGCCGAGGGGGGGGGACGTCAGCGAAAATTTTTTCTCTCCGATTGCTTTCAAATTCACCATACAGATGCAGAATTTCACGCTGAATCCGAATCTGGCCTCCGTTTTCCCATCTGAGCACTGCTTCCACTCGAAACATCCCATTTTCAACCCAAAATTCATCAGATTTCACGAAAATCCTAACACACTATAGCCTCAAGTCAAAACCTGGCGGTCGCCCAAGTCCACCAAGGGCGCCGGTTGGGTGTTCACCCAACTTTTGACGAGAAACACGATGGGAGTGGCCCAACCTGGCCGGCACACCACGACAGATCGCAACCTCTCACGTTCCAGAGGGGGGGAGTCAGACTCGAAGCAACACGGCGGCCGACCACGACCAACTCGTCTGACAGGAGGGGGGGCGCCGGTCGGGTGTTCGCCGTTTACTTACTACTGTTATTCTATATGTAATGAACGCATCAAATAATTCGAGGAAAAACAGGAATCATCTGCGCTATGGAGACACTATGAAAACCAACATGAAGGAATTGAACAAAACTTCAACATGAGCGTTACAGGAGTGCATCACATTAACGCAACGGAAAGGCAAATAGCAGATATCGCAATTATTAGAAATAAAAATGAACAAAGCATAAAACTGATTCACAACAAAACAGAATGGAACCACTCAAATTTGCCAGCATTAACTCTACAACATACGAAGGATGTGCATGAAAGTGTATTGTGGATGGTTTGCACAGTAGTGTGCTGTGTTGACTTTATTATCTTTGACTTCAATATCTTCCTCCATTCACCAATGATATTTCTATAGACATTTCCAGATTTGATTTCAAAACCATAGTCCTTGTTCGCCGAAGTTTTGGCGGTTCGCCGAAATATTGAGATGTAAAAACAAATTGTCTGTGCGTCGAAAGATAAATTGATTTCATTTCCTTTTATTAGAAAGTATTCCATTCTCCACGGCCTTAATTAAAAGCTGATGAGTAAGTCTCTCTATAGATACCAGTAAAACAATCATACAGAAAGCTTTATAGAAAGCAAAAGTTTCATGTTTATAATCTATTTTATAAACATTGCATCGCTCCCGCATGCATCATTGCTGGTAGTACCATAGTCGTAGACCTTTGCTATCACTTTTGTTGACATCTTCTAGTCATACAGCACAGTAGCGATAAGCCTTCTCCAGCTTGTGCATTCATGAGAGTTATCTGTGCTTATTAATCTGTGAATTTTACTAAATCTTTCCCATATTTCGATGTCATTATAATACTTTAATTGAATTTCGCTTGAATCCACAGCAACAAGCAGGCTATATGGGAGCAGTAGCTACCTGTGTTGCCTTGATGGTAGAAACCGAGTGGAGACATAACCGAGCCACTACAGCCTAATAAGTGCAATAAACAAATGATTAATTTTGCTATCTAATTTCTAAGATCTACGAGCGTATTAGATACCTCACAATCAATTCAAGTAGAGGTTGTAAAGGTAATTCGATAAGTATCAAAAATTCCCATTTCTAAAGTTTGATAACATCCGGATAATTCAAATGAGATGTTCCATAATCTCTCCACTGACTCTGACCAGTTATTTTTGAACGTCACTCATGCATTCATTTTTATGAATTTTAAGAATGAGACATGGACACAATTGCATTTATTGAAATAATCGAATTCGTTGACAGGTAAAACTGTTGGTGGATCAACGAAATATGGTTCAAGACCACCCACCTGATCCACTAACTTTTCATAAACAATTGACCCACGACCCACTTCACCCATGCGGTTTCATGACCCATGACCCATGCTCCACTTCCAACTCTGCATGAAAGACATCGCCGAGAAAAAGTTTGATTCAAATGATTTATTGTAAGTTAAATATAAAATATAGTAAAATATAAAGGATTCATGTACTTCATCTCGATAAGTTGATGGAGTACTTTTGATACAAATAAATGTATAAAATCATACATTTGTGAGCATTTTTGTGAGAGAAGCATTATTGTAGGAATAACGCTCTTGTCAAACTCACGAACTACGTCTTTCACAGTGGTTAATGTCATATTTTTCCACATACTTGTTAACCCAATCAAATGGAAGTTTACAGTCCATATCATTACCATCCATGTATTCGAATAATTGATTTATTAGAAAAGTGTAATCTGGCATGATATTCCATTGCATATTTTGAATGTACTTATATAGCCCTTTTAGGCATCCTATTTCCCCACTAAAACTTTTCGGCTTGCTCATGCTAGATTCTTTCATTTTGAATATCTTCTCTGATTTCATTTTATCTTTCATACCACTTTTAGATATATTTGACCAAGGAAGACAGCCATCTTTCAGGTAAACCAAAGAATAGAAAACGGATTCTAGATCATCTCCCATCATCAAATAATTTGTCTTATGAGCATTCCTACTACAAAATTCCAATGTTCCGACCACAGTTTCTGACATCTTGTCAGAAAATGTGTGAGGAATTCGAGCGATTTTTGAGTAACCGAAATCAATCAAATAAAGTATGTTAAATTTTTCTCCATTGCCCATAGCAAAATTACTGGGGTTAATGTTTCTATGTATGATATTTATATCGTGCAAAAAATACAATCGCCTCAGCATTTGAACTGCAAGTAACGAAATAGTTCTCTCAGTGAAAGGTTGTCCAAAATATTCTCTCAATTCCAACAAATTAGGTCCCAATAACTCCATTACTATGAATTTGAAGGACTTCGTAGACACATTTTTACCAGAACAAATAAATTGAGTAAACCCTGGTCTTCTGTATAAAGTTTGCAATACTACTTCATTCACAGCAAGTTTGTCTTTAACGGATCCACATTCAACGCATTTGACAGCTACTTTATCTTTAGTTCCTTTATGTTCACCGACAAAAAGATGACTAAATGTTCCTCCTTCAATTGCGTACAATAATTTCAGCGTGCTATTAACCACACATGGCTTTTCAATGTTTGCATGAAGTTGTTTGAACAACTTTGCGGGAGACTCTTGAAAGTTCGATCTTCTGATTTCTGATGATGACTTTTGCCTAAATGATTTCTTAAAAACACTAAATACTGATTTTCTTTGGTCGATTTGACTTTGTGTTTGGTTCTCTCTCTGGTGATATAATTTAGTAGGCTTCTTCGATGAACTGACACCAATTGTCTTAGTAAAGGATGCATCAGTATTTTTCCGTAAGGGTCTTTTTGGTTTTTTCTTAGGCATCAAGAATTTGCGTCAAGATGATGTGAATCTGCTCTTCATAGGAGCAAACTGACAAAAATGTATTCTTCATGAGTCAGTTGCCATATTTCCGACTTTACATTTTTTATTCTTTATGTTCAGAGGAGGCTTTATTCTCGACTTACGCCTTTCCCAGAATTGAATACCAGAAAGCGCCCAATGTGAAAGTGATATTTTGATGCAAATTAGTAATTGCTGAAAAGCTTGAGCACGATCTAGTCAATGTAAGTTCCATTGCTTTTCATAGAAGTCAAATAATAGATTCATAGAAGTCATATCCTGCTATTGCAGTGCATGGACTTCTACAGTAGATATCACGCCTACTCAATCTCATGGACTCCTAGATATACAACACCTGAACTGTCATCCAAAATGTTAGGTGTACTCCAGAAGGCTGATCTCTTGTAGATTATGTTGTGAAACAATTAGCGCTTTTTTTAAAAATTGAAGCTAATAAAATGGACTAATAAAAAAGCAGGTGCAAGATAAGCAAGATTTACATCTAGGGCAGTAATTACAACTATGCTCTATAACATGAAGATATTTGCTCATTTTCAGCTGTGTATTTGCTAATATTCGAAAATAGACAAAACTACGCAGACGTGACCGATGCACTAAATTTGAAATTGTTCTTTTGAAACTAGCTATATTTGATGAGTTCTTCAGCCAGATGTTTGGCCATACGGTTCTCACAATATTTAAACTTTACAGAAGAAGTCTCAGAAAAATTACCCGATGTACCTGACGTTGAAAGAAAAATTGCAGGAGCATAGAAATTGCTATTTTCGTGAGATGTTCCTTGCATGTAAATTACACGCAGATTGTAAACACTACATGCATTGCATGTTCTTCGTTTATTTTGTCGTCATTGAATTTGTCACATAAAATTTTATGGACAATTGTCTATAAGTCATCACTACACCGTATAATCCATAAACAAAGATTAGTGGTCGCAAGAGGCAGAAATATTTCAAAGAGATTAAATCCATTTTAATTCTGTGAAACAATGCTGCAGCCTCCCTGCAGTATCGTGTAGGTTTCTATTATGTTACAGCTTACAGTGGACTGGGGACACATCAAAAATGCCTTCGTCATTTGATAACATGTATTTTATCATGAAAAACGACGCCGTTCTTGCCGATGAAGTGTCTGAATGACCTCTATACCATCGTGTCCAAAACATAAAGACCACCATGGCTTTTGTCTACTTTGGTTAATTAAGCTTGCTAAATGCAACTAGTAGAAGCAATTGTGAGCTTAGGGTATTTTATTAATTCCAATTAGGTATTTCATTTTCCTTACTCACTCCAGCTTTTCGCTGAATTGTGTCTGTTTGTTTGCAATCATCAAATAGCATCAAATGACAACCCTAAAATTGCAACACGTGCGCACATTATAGGTATGGCGTAAGATACTTAATACTCGCAAATTCATCGCTTTAAAATCTTTGATTAGGAGTATCAAAGTGTCAAGTGGCCTCTAAATTGAACCTTCTAGGAGGTGCTGTTGGAAATTCGCTGCAATTTATTCATGGATGAAGAAAGAACTGTAGGCTATTACGAGTAGGCCCATCAACTGACAGGGTTGACCGCTTCATAAAGACACTCCAAATTTATATGTGTCCAATACTTTCTTCGTCGAACCTAAACCTTGAGTGACACTAGAGTGGTAGTAAGCGATCGAACTATTCGACGACGTTAACAGAAAGACTTCAAATTTTCTGCTCGTCGACCTTCAAGAAAGCAAGCAACATTAAATGGTACTTCAATTCCATCGGTGTCTTGTAAGGAAAGGCCAATGGTCAAATAATATTCTCCGATGAGAGGGATTTCAACAGATCGGTGTCTCTGGCTCCAATTACATTCACAGGCCATGTGGTAAAACTTAAAGGCATGATCATGAACTTATTACAAAAACTGTGATGTAAGCCTACCCATCTTAAATAGGCCGCACTTGATTTTGCCATCTTCAAATGAGAGGAAAAGTTGAATTCAAAGCAAAGCATCGAAATTTTGGATGAAAGATGCTTCCTCATAAAGCAAATAATCAACCTGAGACATTTATACGAGATTCTTCCCCATACCACGTGTCAATGGTAACAAAAGAGTGGCTTAATGAAAACCACGTAACACTCCTGGAAGAGTGGCCATCGAACTCTCCTGGCCTCAATGTTATCGGAAACTGTTGGTCTCATGCGAAACACAGTAGAAGCTCATCGCTCGATTTTCGAAGGTGATGTGATAACCGTTATCAAGACTACATGAACCTAGTAAATGATTCACGACAGAATTGTACCGAAATTCCGTTTTTTGGCATGTCGGACAGAATATAAGAAGTCTGGTGAAACATGGATTTTCCGACCAAAATTTGAATCTGAACGTCACTTTGTCGATAAACCAATAAAGAAAGTGTGATGATCACGTTTAAAATTAATCAAATTGGCTAAAACTGACTTATGAGTCCTCTAAAAATTGATATTCTTATTTCCAACGTGTAATATTCAGGTGGGCTTAATTTTTTGGCCACGATAGTATCTACAACAGTATAGTGGACTCTTGTTGTATATTTCATGGATCGATTGTAAAACATCATGCCCATTGCTCGAACAATTTTGCACAGTGTAGGTATGGACAGGATAGACAAACAAGAAGTTTTGTTGGTTTTGTTGGTCTCTCCTGGAATACAGAAAGAAGGTTAATATCACAAGCTCAGAGAAAAAAGTTAGTGGCATTCTTTAGGAAGCAACCACTTCTTCAATCATAAACAGTGAGCTATTTTCTGCTATTCTCCAAATTTGAATCAGCATGCTCTAAAGAAGTTTCCGGACAGGTCACATTTTGGACATCGAAAAATATCAATCACATAATGATTGGCTTCAAATGGACGGGCATCGTAGCTCACCATTTTAAATGAAAAATATGTAGGCCTAAAAAAGTTGTATACTATTTGAAAATTACATTTGCGACATGTCACTAAATACCTCTGCCATCTCTTTTTTCCTTTCTTCCTTTCTTATGAAGATAATATATCCGGCTGACATTCTTCAACCATCTCCCGTACTCTCCTCTACAGTGATTTCAAATAGCAGTTTTTGTGTTTTGTAGTTCCATCTTCACTTGTCAAGTGTTGGAGCATTGGGGTGAAATGTACGAGCTGCACTTAATCGGATCTCCCTGGATCATTAGAATATGACCGTAAAAATATTTTTATACTCATCTTTCCTCTTCCTTTTGTGTGGAATTTCTGTATTGATCAATCAGAATAGGCGACATTTCGTTATCACATTTTGAGATTTCTTGTTTGGAGTGAAGTACTCGTAATATAAAGAATCATTTCAAGTCACTCACAATCTTTTATTTCTTTTTGGGAAAGTCATGGAAAGATATACATGTGCTCTTAACATGTCCACTTTCAGCTATGAGTGTAGTACTGAACTACCATTCTCACTTTCTGCCATTTGAGTTTGTTACAATGTAGCTGAAAAGCAAGAATGTTAGATTCTGGCTCCGCTGTACGCAAACTCATAAAGTTTGGATTTTGCTTAGCTGACAGTCCTCTTGTTATACATCTAGCAGTCCATGTCTCATCATGATCTCATCTCTAAGCATAGACTTCTTAATAATGTTGATATCCGGACAGGAAGCTTCCTTCCAGCCGTACATCTGGGACTGCTGTATTCATTGTATGCCATGTTGCAAAAAATTTCTATGGTTTCATTTCCAGGCCATGAATTTTCCGGGCCGTTAATGAATTTCTGGGCATTATCAAAGATATCAGTCTTATATACATGGTATACAATGTTGATATCCGGACAGGAAGCTTCCTTCCAGCCGTTCATCTGGGACTGCTGTACATAAAATTGCAGATGATGCTTGTATTATGTAATGTATGTACATGCAAGAAGCCGTCGATTTGATTGATCCCAAGAGACTATGGAAATCCTTGAGAATTCTGTCCAGGAACACAAAACCATAGAGTAGGCACAAAACCGTCCATTTCAATTGATTTATCTGACGAGGAATTTAGTGAATACTTCGCTTCGAACTTCCAACACTGTGTTTCAACAAATTACTTATCTGACACCGTTCTCGATGACCTTCCTCAGATTACTTGTGATGATGTTTTTAAAGGGCTTCTGAGGTTGTCAAAGACTTCTACAGTCCAGATGGAGTTCCACCGTCGATTTTTCGGGATTTTGCAGATATGTTGACGCCTGCGATTAGGTCCTTGTTTAACTGGAACATTCGTGATGGGCAGTTTCCACAATATTTCAAGCAAGCTAATGTCTGCCCTATACCGAAGACTGATAAACCCACTTCAGTCAGTGACTTCAGGCCTATTTCTATCTTGCCTGTAATTTCCAAAGTGTCTGAACGAGTGGTCTCAAGGAAGTATGCTTTGCCTAATGTCAAATATGTCATGAGTACGTCTCAGTTCGCCTTCATTCCACGTCCGGGGTCTGAGACCACCAGTACCATTGTCCTAGCTCAACATCACATACTCCCGTACTTGGACTCTACTTCTGGTGCCGTCAGACTGATGTCCGTCGATTTATCTAAGGCGTTCGATCAATTGCCTCATAGTGTTATCATTGATGCTTGCAGAAAATTTCAGTTGTCTTCTTCGATTGTCTATTGGATTTTCATTTTTTTGTCCAATCGCTCTCAAATAGTTTTGTATAATAATTCTCTTTCTTAATGCTGTGATGTCTCCAGTGGCGTCCCACAGGGCAGTGTGTTGAGTCGTGCCCTTTTTGCCCTTTCGGTTGATGAATTGTCTCCGATATGCTGTAACACGAAACTAATCAAATACGCTGAGGATTTTTTGTACCTGTATTTTGTCCGTAATTGCGAGTATCAAGATAATAATTTACAAAGTGAGTGGAACAATCTTGTTTCTTGGTCATCAAATGCTTTTCTGCCAATAAATGCCAGCAAATGTTTTTCGCTAGATATTGTTACAAAAAGAATTTGTCTCTTTCTCCAGTACTTGTTGACCACATCTGTTATCTACACCAGGTCACGTCCTTCTCATATTTAGGGGATATATTCTCCTCAGATATGAAATGGAATGCGCACTTCTCCGCTATCGTGAAAAAGGTGTCTCGTCGTATTTTCATCATCCGTAACCTTAGAAGAGCTGGTTGTGATCCCAAAATCATGTATAATTGCTATGTGGCATTCATCCGCTCAGTTTTGCTGCATTCGTTTGCTTGCCTTTTGCAAGCTGCACAGCATTTGAAAAATGACATTTTACGTGTGGAGCGAAGAGATAATTGGCATTAATCTTGATAATGATAACAACATTTTTCAGGCTGCTGATAAGTCCTGTCGCAAGCTGTTCCAGTGTACATGTATAGTTGAAAACCAATGTCATTCACTTCGTGAATTGTTTTGCGTACGCCCTACGCGTAATTGTACCACTCGTTGCTATTGTGAGCTGTTTCCACCACCTGCCAAAACTTGCCGTTTTAAGAGATCATTTATTAACTTTTGTAAATAGTTGGGATTATTCACTGTTTTTATTTCCTCGTTGCATTGGGGTAACCTATGCTCTCTTCTTTTTGTGTCTTGCACCTTTATTGTCATCGTGAGCTTGTAATGATCACCGATTCTGTATGCAGTGATTCAATATAGATTATTATTATTAGAATCTAATGCGTGTGCGTCGGGTGCTGACAATTGAGTAGATGTCCATGATGGTCAGGGAAATATCCTAACCATATAATGCCGGGCTTTTTCAAGCATCAATATGAGACTATTGCATCGGTATGACACCAGTAATGCTGCCATGATCGACGAGTGCACGTAGCGCACGAGACGATCTGAATGGCAGCATTACTGGTGTCATACCGCTGCAATAGTCATATTGTTTATGGGATTTCTGTTTCCGTCATTATTTGTGAAATTTGACACCAGTAATGTCGGTTTGTCATAGATAACTCAAAATTTCCTGTCATGCATCCAATGTAAAAAGACACCAGTAATGAAGGTAGCACACCAGAAATGACGGAAATAGACATCAAAGGTGACTTCATCAGCTGGCCATAATATATCCCAATAAAAGATAAAAGCAAAAACGACATCTGGAAAGTCAAAAAAGGTATGACTGAAGTTAAGGGAAGGTGGCGTCTGAAGTCGAATCAGAAATCAAAAACAGTGTTCAAGGCCTGACTTTTTGGGATGCAACCCAATACACTGGTTGCCCTACCAATTTGAGCGGCAACGCTCAGGTCTCACCAATAGGTCTGAAATTTCGTCGTATTTGTTAAATTTGTGAGTTTCAGCGATGTTACCAACGGCACCTGCGGTCTCTGAAGCAGCTGACACATACGTAGAAGCAGGTGTGTGGCTACATGTGAAGTCCCACACAAGGGCCCAGCTTCTTTCCCAATTCAAAGGGGCTTGTTCAATGTCAAGCATCTTGTTGTCACTGCGAAACCCATTGGTTCAGTGGAATTCGGCATGCCTGCTGAAACTAAAGCTCTTGATATCAGACTATTAACTGATGCATGTCGAAAATAGCGACCTGAAGACTTCTTTCATACTTAAATGCGTGTTGACCCAACATGTCTGACTCCTCTCCACAAATGCGTAAGTTGATGGCATTGATATCTCTGTCAATCACTGTTACATCAATATCGGATTTACAAAGATGCCAATGCCATCAACTTGCGCCTTCGAGAATCTGTGCTAATCAAAAGACTGCCCTACATTGAATAACAGGGAGGAGCACAGAATATCAATCACTGATTTTTGAATTTTGATGTGTTCCTTTTTAACTTTGTATCAGTTCTGCCTGATAAGGCCGTCTTAACGGTGAAAATTTACAATATAAGATCACTTTGCTTCTTTTTATTTTAGCAGTTTGGCTTAAAACCTTTAAATCAGCTATAAATAGATATCACATGTAAAATTATCAAAGAATACAAATTATCAATTTCCTATAGGCTACTACATGTGAGAATCCCATGTTTTTCCACTTCGATTTTCCTTCAAACTATGAATTGCATGAAGTTCCTTCCTGATCAAAATATTGGTTAGTTTCAAGAAGCATATATCACTGCGTACAACTTTTAGTGCATTTCATAGTGTATTTCCTCTGTTTTATACGAAAATTTGGCATTGCTTCTGTAAAGTTTGGTATTTGCGATGCAGAATTTGATTTGGTGAACAAAATCTCACATCGATGAAAATATCAAATGACAAACTTATTAATTTGTTGTCAATAGAACAGAACATACATCGGGAGAGGGTGGTCAAGAGAATCATTGAATTTTGCTCATTACTCAAATTAATAATTCCTTGAAGAGTGAACAATTTAGGGTTTGAAATGATATAGAAGTTCGATGAAAAGCTCTTTTTCTAATCAGAGAGTCCATGAAATGTTGGCAATGGACTCTTGCTATGTCATGATTGGAGCGAAAGCAGTGAAAGCATGCGCGCCCAAGTTTTTGTGCAATGGTGAAAATGTGTTTGGATTTGTTAATAAATCGTTCAAAAATATATTGCTCTGAATGCGCCAGAGAGCTAAGACGGTTGGTTATGAAATAATCTATTGAATTGGAGCCTGAATTTCCCCTCGATATATATATATATATATATATATATATATATATATATATATATATATATATTTCATGTAAAAGAAAAAGCACAGCTTTCCGGACTAGTTTCGATGTTTTTATCACATCATCTTCAGCGGTAAAAAGAGTTACAAACATCTGTACACATCATTTACATACTTGCTATCTACAATTCATTTTCAACATTAACACAACTAAAACACGATAAAATACGTCATTAATTGCATGTCACATGCCACTGACGTCATGCATGTCATTTCGTCACCTTTCATGTAATTTCATAAATCTAGAGACAATTGATATGAACCATTTCGTTCATTCGAGAGGCAATCTTTGTTTTGATTCATGATTATAGTTTCAAGAATGAATGGAATTTTGTAACGACCTAGAATTCTAAAGTTTTCATATTTCGGTGCATGTTCATGCATCGAAACTTCAGTGGGTGTTGGGTACCCTCTAAGATGCTCGCTAATACGGGTATTTAAATGTCTTTTGGATGCGCCAATATACCGCATCGAACAGCTGTCACAACTGTATTGGTAAACAATGTTGGCTTTCAATCCATCAGAAATACTATCTTTATTTTGAAAAAAGTTGTAAGTAATGGTTTCCCTGATGAAAAAATAAAACAGATAAAGAAAGAAATTGATAAAAAGAGGACAGTCGTGCAACAAGAGATCCCAGACAAAGACAGAAGCAAAAATATTATTTATTGGCCAGTTCCGTTCATTCGAGAGGGCGTCAAAGAATTAAATAACAGAATTCACAACATCAACCAAAGTCTCTCAAATACAGAGATCAGACCCGCGTACAAAACTTTCAAACTTCAAAACTTTTTTCAAAATAAAGATAGTATTTCTGATGAACTTGATGAACTGTTGAACTCTGATATTCTTGAAACTATAATCATGAATCAAAACAAAGATTGCCTCTCGAATGAACGAAATGGTTCATATCAATTGTCTCTAGATTTATGAAATTACATGAAAGGTGACGAAATGACATGCATGACGTCAGTGGCATGTGACATGCAATTAATGACGTATTTTATCGTGTTTTAGTTGTGTTAATGTTGAAAATGAATTGTAGATAGCAAGTATGTAAATGATGTGTACAGATGTTTGTAACTCTTTTTACCGCTGAAGATGATGTGATAAAAACATCGAAACTAGTCCGGAAAGCTGTGCTTTTTCTTTTACATGAAATATGAAAAGACTGGGAACACTTTGCTGTAATATATATATATATATATATATATATATATATATATATATATATATATATATATATATATATATATATATATATATATATATAATAAACAATCAAAATAGTAACACAGTGTTTGGTAATAATATATAAGTAATTGCTTTTGATTTGAAAATCGAACGACTAAAAAACAATTCTTTCTTGCACAAGCGCTTTCTGGATTTAATCCTTCTTCAGGTGCATAGAACATATATATATATATATAGATAGATAGATAGATAGATAGAACATAGAACATATATATATATATATATATATATAGCAAAATGAGCAGAAGATCTGGAGATGTAGATGAATAAAATTAAAAAATAAAAATCAAAAGTCAGATCCCTGTGATGTGCGACCGGTTTCGATGTATTTTTAACACCAACTTATGCACACAGGATATCACGAAATCATAACAACTAATGATTAAGTCATCAAAAGACATGTAGAAATTATACAAGACATATGGAGTTTAACAGAGGTTTGAATTTAGAAATAAAATAGCTTTCTTTGGCCTCTCTTATGCACTTATTGGCATCCCAAGAAAGCTAAAAAACGGCATAGCTTTGAACTTTATCGGAGAATTCTTTGCACAAATAGCTATATGCTTGCTGACAGGTAATGGGGCTTGTAAGGGATGATTTAATTTCGAAAGTAGTGCGCTCGAAATCGAAAGCTGTACCCTCTATGAGATGAAGACAGCATTTACATTTACCATCATTGCATTTTGTCACCCCTTTATTTTCTTCTTTCTTATTTCTTCTGAGTAGTGACAATAATGTTCTTGGTTGTTTATATGCGGCCTGAATCACATATCTGTCAAAAGGTCTCAGCACTTTTAAATTGTCAAATGACGGCTTTATGACGTTTGCAAAACACTTTGGGTTATTTGGATTATAATCTCAAGTGCTCAAGTGCTCAAGTGCGGTCACATCTTCGAGTTTGAGGTCAGTACTCTTGTAATCGAACCTTCAATTAATTTTACTGGATAATTTAGTCTTCTCAGAATCTCTTTCAGTTCCGAAATTCGTATGTGAAGTCTGTTTCTTTCCGATATTATCATCTTTAATCGGTTTGCCAAGTTGAATGCGACATTTCTCAAAATGTGTATAGGATGACAAGATTTATAAGGTACATATAAATGACTCAGTTGGTTTGTGGTAAATGTCAGTTTCAATTCTGTTATTCTTCTTGTACATGTTTACGTCTTGGAAATTTATTCTGGTTGAAATTTCTTCCATTGTAAATTTCTTATTGTTATGCAATGTATTTTAGGAAAGGTACCGGTATAAGATATTAATGTCGCTAATTCCACACGGCCAAATCACGAAATAATCGTCCAGATAACGAATCCATTTTCCTCTGAAGTAGTCACATTGAATATCTGTTAGTCTTTCTCTCAATTTTTCGTATAGTATCACTTTTAAATAGCCCATAAACAAACTTGTATAGGATGGAGCACATTTCGTACCCATAGCTGTTCCGGATATTTGTTTGTATATAGCGTCATTAAATGTAAAAATATTGTTATTGAGGATTAGACTGATTCCTTCCAAAATGCAATCATTTGTAATTCTATTCGGAATCATGTGCCTTTTTTCTGTCAACCAATATTTAAGTGCCTCTAATCCCAAGGTATGAGGTATGCTCGTGTATAAAGACTGGACATCAAATATATCAAGAATTTCATCATTTATAGACGTTGGCAATTTACGAAGAAAATCAAAAGTATCTCTACAAAAGCTCGGGATCGATGCCGCCAGAGGCTGAAGAATAATGTCTATGAATTCACTTAAACGACTGGTGGGAGAGTTCACGTTGCTTATAATCGGCCTAAAACTGATTGTGGGAATTTTGCATTCCATATGGAATGCAAAATTCCCACAATACATATGTAACCATATTTGTCTACTGAACGATTGCGAAGTATATCGATTTGCTTATGAATTTTAGGCAGTCCGTACATATATGATAGAGACGGATGAAAATGTGATAGATAAGAGGATTCTTTTTGTGTTAGTGAGTTCTTATTCAATTTACAAAACTGTTTTATCTTATTCAGAGTGGAATAAACATTATACTTCTCTATTTTTTCGTAAGTTGTAGTATCTGACAAATGATCTGTCATGATTCTTTGCAAATAGAAGCTATTGTCTAAAACAACGAACGCTCCTCCTTTGTCAGCTTTAGTTATTTGAATATTTTTGTTATTTCTTAAATCATTCAAAGTTATATTTTCGTCAAGTGATAAGTTATGCTTTTTCGCTTTATTATTTCCTTCATTTTGCTCTTTCTTAACAGATAAGTTCATTAAATGAATCATCATTTCTAGTTCTTTGTTATTTTTGGAAGGTTCGAAATTGTTATTTTTATAATTAAGCTCAAGGGAATCATCATCAACATATTCATTATCCTTAAAGTGATCAATTAAACGTAATTTACGATGATACTCAATATCATATAATTGCTTTTATTCGGCATAGGAGTGCACTTACAACCTCTAGATAAAAACATCCGAGCATTTTCGTCTAGTTCAGTAGATGACACATTTAGTGTAAAGATACAGTTTAATCTAAAAAATAATTACTATTATGATTTTCAAAGTCATTGGAGCCATGATTCTCCAGATTTTCATTATAGTGATTAATATTATTTCTATTCCAACTTCTAAAATCATTTCGTCCTCTGAAATTATTTCGTCCTCTAAAATTATTTCGACCTCTAAAATTAAAGTCTCTATCAGTACTCATATTTCTATTATTTCTGAATCTATTGTTTCTCACATTTCTATCGTTCCAGACATACTGGCGGTTACTTATTTGATTATTTTTAAACGGCCTCACATTCGAATCTACGTTTCTTTCTTCCGACGACCTAAATTTCACACTTCTACTTTTCGATTGACTATTTAGAAGAATAAGATGTTTATCAGAGGAGAAAAATTTCGACTTTTCCTCCCAAAATTTTACGACTATCGCTTTCTTCTGTCTCAGTAAGTTCACAACATTTCTGTTTCTGTAATTGGGCTGAATGCATATCGAGATATTCTTCATAATGGATTATGAAAATTCCTTCAGAGGAAAATGGATTCGTTATCTGGACGATTATTTCGTGATTTGGCCGTGTGGAATTAGCGACATTAATATCTTATACCGGTACCTTTCCTAAAATACATTGCATAACAATATGAAATTTACAATGGAAGAAATTTCAACCAGAATAAATTTCCAAGACGTAAACATGTACAAGAAGAATAACAGAATTGAAACTGACATTTACCACAAACCAACTGAGTCATTTATATGTACCTTATAAATCTTGTCATCCTATACACATTTTGAGAAATGTCGCATTCAACTTGGCAAACCGATTAAAGATGATAATATCGGAAAGAAACAGACTTCACATACGAATTTCGGAACTGAAAGAGATTCTGAGAAGACTAAATTATCCAGTAAAATTAATTGAAGGTTCGATTACAAGAGCACTGACCTCAAACTCGAAGATGTGACCGCACTTGAGCACTTGAGCACTTGAGATTATAATCCAAATAACCCAAAGTGTTTTGCAAACGTCATAAAGCCGTCATTTGACAATTTAAAAGTGCTGAGACCTTTTGACAGATATGTGATTCAGGCCGCATATAAACAACCAAGAACATTATTGTCACTACTCAGAAGAAATAAGAAAGAAGAAAATAAAGGGGTGACAAAATGCAATGATGGTAAATATAAATGCTGTCTTCATCTCATAGAGGGTACAGTTTTCGATTTCGAGCGCACTACTTTCGAAATTAAATCATCCCTTACAAGCCCCATTACCTGTCAGCAAGCATATAGCTATTTGTGCAAAGAATTCTCCGATAAAGTTCAAAGCTATGCCGTTTTTTAGCTTTCTTGGGATGCCAATAAGTGCATAAGAGAGGCCAAAGAAAGCTATTTTATTTCTAAATTCAAAGCTCTGTTAAACTGTTTAACTGACTTTTGGTTTTTATTTTTTAATTTTATATATATATATATATATATATATATATATATATATAATGAAATTTAAACTGAAAACACGACTTTTACTTATAAGCATAAGCGCTTTCTTTTTTTATAAGATGCTTTCTGATTTTGATGTAGAGAGAAAAAACAAAGAAAGATATTTCATAGAATCCTTTGATCCATCACTCAATTCAACCTAATTATCTTACCCTCAACAGAAATCTATGGTGTACATAATCCTATGACTTTGAAGATATGTTCCGAATTTCCATGTTATTTCTAATGACTAACTTTAAGATGTATATTTCAAATTTTGTAAATAGCATGTTATCTAAATCTCATTACTTATAAAGCATCTGAAGAAAAGAAAGCGCTTATGCTTATAAGTAAAAGTCGTGTTTTCAGCTTAAATTTCATTATATTTTTCTCCGGTCGCTGAGTGTAGTTATTAATATTTTTCTTGATATAAATATATATATATATATATATAATGTAAATAAATTGATTGATGAAAACAGAAAAAGTCGTGAGTGGTGTTACCGGTTTCTAAGATTTTATTCACATCCTCAGACACCAAATTAGTTAGAAATGAAATACAAATCAGAGACGAAACTCAAGAGTTATCAAGTCTTTCAGACAAAGTAATTCTCTTTTGCAATCTCTCAGAACGGTTGATCAATCCAATATTGACATACATAAGTGTAATATTACTAAATGTAAATGTTGTGACCATATCATAACCGGCACAGAAATAAAGTTCAGAATGGAAAACAACTCATACATCACTTTCAACATTCGATATCACTTCAATTGCTATTCAAGTAATCTCATTTATATGTTAAAATGCAAGGGATGTGAAAAATTCTACATCGGACAAACCAATGATATTTTGCGCCATCGCACCACAGTCCATCGTCAACAGATCAACGACGCGAATCTATGTTTCCTAAACGTGAATAGACACATACGAGATTGTTGACAAAAACCGGGAAAGTAAAGAAATCTACTTCATAATAAAATTCAAACCCCCGCTGAACTGTCTCTGATTTGTATTTCATTTCTTACTAATTTGGTGTCTGAGGATGTGAATAAAATCACAGAAACCGGTAACACCACTCACGACTTTTTCTGTTTTCATCAATCAATTTATTTACATTATTATTGACCATCTCTATTGCTTCTTTTATTTGACTACATATATATATAATTCGTCGTCGTATGTCCTTGCAAAATCTCAGATGTGCATTTAAGTGTATTTTATGAAACCTCACATTTGCAATTTGGAGAAAAATGAGTTTTTATTATTAATCGAAGGAAAACAAGTCAATTTATCTACATTCGTATTTTTTCAACACGTGCAATACTATTGACGTAGACACCTAATGCGCAATACTTCAGAATGATATTTTTCTTGAACGAATTCACTGAATTAGGCAGTTATTTTTCAGTCTACTGAAAAGTTGCAAAATTGCACATGTGAGGTTTTTACCTAAAAGGTCAAATGACACATGTGAGGTTTTGCAGGGACAACGACCAAATTATATGACTACTATAATTATATATTTATATTTATTTCTACCTATATTACCGTCCAGCAATGGAGGTCATTTTTCTAAATCTCATAGCACTTGAATCAGAGGAGAAAACAGTTCAGAGTACATGCGTACCAAATTAGGTACACAAGTACTCAAGTATAGTACTAACTAATATAATACTACAACTAATATAATACACATCACATGTACAATGTATCATTTATCATGTGCACACTACATGTCCATAATCTGATGGTGTCAATTGGTGCACGTCACATCAGATTAGATACGACTGCATTGAGAAAGTTATATGTCTGCATTTTGATCGCAATACCTGTGGATGAGTTCTTTCAACGTCCTAAAGCTTTGAATAATGATAAAGCAACCAATCGATGAGGTTCCAATTTGCCGATGACATCAGTTTCCGAAATAGCATGCATTTGAGCATTCTTCAGAAATAGCGAGTAGTTGCAATATCGAAGAATGGTTCAACAACATGGTTCAAAGGTAATCAAAAATGGCTGAAGTTTACAAACGGACTTGTACATCAAACCGACAGATACCAGACAATTTCTTCATTTTGATTCTTGTCATCCAATAACTCATAAAATCTCCATCGCTTACTCTCAGACTTTACGGATTCGACGTATTTGTTCTGATGAAGCTCAAGTGCGATCACATCTTCAGGAATTATGTCAGGCTCTAGTTATAAGAGGTTATCCCCGTGGGCGAGATCTACAGCAGATCAACAAAGCCTTGGCCCTGGATCGGTAGACAATATTTCGAAATGTCTGTCGCTCTGTCGATGTATTTGTGCTGTCCCAGTCTATTGACAACAACTCTCTTTCCAGTTCAATATTATCAGCGACGTGAGACTTTGGTCTATTATTCAAATTCTATATAGCAAATGCCAAATTTATTCGTAAGCTTTGGTAAGATTTTGTGAAGGACAGAGGAAATCCACTATGAAAGGCATATCAAAAAAGTTGCATTACGCAGTGATTCACGATTCTTGAAACTTGCCAATATTCTGATCAGGAAGAAATTTCGTGCAATTTATAATTTGAAGGATAGTAAAGAAGCCATCCCCTATCGATATCAAATGGTTCACAAAAGACACTTCAACATTTTATTTGCAAGAATGACACAATGATGAAATGAAAACAGAAGAAGAAATACAAAAATCGAAGTGCGTTAGTTTACTAGTGAGTGGAAAAACAGATGCTCACATGTACATATAATATAGGAAATTGAAATTGCTTTGTATTCTTTGATAATCTTACATTGTGTTTTGATATCTACATGTATAGCTGATAAAGTCACCTTTGATGTCTATTTCCGTCAATACAGGTGTCCTTTTGCATTGGATGCATAGGAGGAAATTTTGAGACTTTATCTTTGACAAAACGACGTTACTGGAGTCAAATCTCATAAACATTGATCCTTACTGCCTCGGTCCCCTTGCGGCTTCGGCAATACGACTCATTGATGCTTTCAAAATCAAGGCATGATTGCTATATTGTAGTAAATGCTATGCAGCATTATTTCATTGATGCCGTTCCAAAGGCGGCAACAATGAAAACACGTTTAAAGCGTTTTTTCAAAAACATGCTTATAAAATGTCTTTTTCTGAACTTGTATTCGATGAAATCTGAAAATTGTAATATCGTTTGTGTCATGTTTCGTTAATAGCTTAAATAAAGAGTTTTGCCTTATTAAATGCCAAGCAATAATAAGCAGGGGCCAGCGAAAATAAATTGGTGAAAAATTATTTGCAATTAATTGTCTGCAATTAATTGATTGTTTAGTTGATGCAATTACAATTAATTGATTTTGGAGGATGAAATTATTGCAATTATTTTCTTGACAAATTCACGTAACTATAGCTACAACAGGTAACAATGCTTGCTTTTTCCAGCTACGGAAATCACACGAGTACACGACACAAAAAAAGCTAAAGGTCTCAAAAAGCTCGTTCATGCTGTATTTCGTTTTCGAAGGGTACAGTACATAATATCAATATTCACAACTTGTCCTAAGTTTGACCTTAGAGGTTACTAGATGGTATAATCATTGATAGTCTATCAGACAAGCAACTCAGATGACTCATTTATATCACAATGCGAATGATACTACCGTATTTTCGAGCTCTTAATTCCACATGACATAAATCTTTTATATACTAGGATAAAAGTGAGGTCAACTTCAACAATATCAGAATTTAACTCAGAAAATAATTGCAATTAATTGCAATAATTGCATTAATTGATTGTAGTGTATCACCAATTAAATGTAATTGATTTCTACCAGCACAATTAATTTCGAACATCCCAATGAATTTTTGCTGGCCCCTGATAATAAGTGACACTGAATTTGCAAATTACACTGAATTTAAGAAAGATAGCAAAAACATCGTGTTTAGATAATGTGACTATGTAGGCCTGCTATTAACATCCCATGAGCGTGATGTATTTAAGAAATAGCAAAGATGTCAATAATGAAGTTAATAAACATTTTCATTCCTATATTTCGTCCATTTGGCAACATTTCGAACCACATCCTTTGAAACAACATTGCACAGCATGGTTAAATTAATAGCCACTATTAATTAATTGATGGTTAAATTTATGACCACAGATTATGGCAAAGAGTTATGAAGAAAGAGGACATCAATGCAATTCTAATGGCACCTCCCCCAACCCCGTACCATGCCTAGAACGCCCGCAAATTGCATTTGTAAAAAGCATTTTTTTCAAAAGAAACTTTTATTTTGAAAATAGTTTGCGAACGAAAGGGTTAACAATAGAAGGACCAAGAATATAATCCACTTAGAAAGACCGAAGCCGTCATTTTGACGGTTAGAATCTTTTTTTGAAATTTCTTTTATAGAAAAATATATTATGATTTAGTGATTGATGCAAGTCTTACATTAATTAATTGACGATATGAAGAAAATCATGCGAACTTGTTATGTTGATCATTTGATGGCTGAAAGTAACTTGACATGAACAAAACATTTGGATGAAAATTAACTTCGTGTATTTGTAGGTGGTGAAAACATTGAATGATATATTTTCCATTAGAAGCACATGCATGTAGCTTTATCGGATGTCAAATTCAGATCAGCGCACTAATTCAAAAACCCCACAAGGCTCTATAAAAATGGAGAAGGCCTCTTACTGTCTTTTAGATTACTTGCAGCTACAGTCCTTGCAAATGCTGATTTTTCTCACAACACCATCACTTCCCACAAGTAGGCTTCAAGCAATTCGAACAATCTAGCAGCGTACGATTCTTGCTGCATGAACCAGCACAATGTCGGGAAATACGATGTTTCTTTCGTTTTCATCATTTTGTATATATTCATTGTCATTTGCAGTAATAGGTTCCTCAGTCAAAGTTTGCATAAATTGTCGGCGTGAAAGCTTAGAATTCGTAAATTTTTGGTAAACAATCCAAGAGTTTATGATGCAAAGTCGATCATATCCAAAAAGACATGCAGTGGTCATCATATTGTTGAGGAATTGATTGAGTACATCTTTACCATCTATGGTTAGCAACGTCCACACCACATTTTGTCCTGTTGCAAAATGTTTTGGTGACAGGTTTTTTCTTCGGATTTTGTGATGCATTGATCGTAACACAATTGTGACACGTACTGAGGATAAACGTTTTTTAATTTCGTTTGCACTGAGGAGGTTATGAGAGTGCCACTTTCTTCTTCAATAAGTGCTTGTTTAGAATGGAGTTCATCACGTCACCGAAACAGTTGCGGAATTTCCCACCGATTTGATCGGATGGTACCTACCATCAACGAAGTCTCTCTTCAGCAGTTCTTTTGCTATCTGTTGACTCGTGAAAAATGCATGGCCATGGCGTCAGCAATACTGTTGACAAGATTGATAGCCATTTCTATGCTTGCAGTGTCCATTAATTGAAAATAATCGATCATGAGTACTCTCATGCATGCACAAGTATGTGACTCAATGTTCATCATAATCGGTTGTTAGCTGACCCGTCAAATTGACGGCCTTGGTCCTTGTAGGTAAATCGTAATACAATATCTATGATCGATGAGCGTAGTAGCTATGATCGAATATTTACTACAGAAGTTATCTCCTATAAGAGAGATTTAAAGTCAGCAAGTTTCATAGTTCATGATAATCAGACTAGGAGACATCCTAGTTAGTATTTGTTATGCCGTCAAATTGACGGCCTTGGTCCTTCTAGTGACTATTTTTTAAGAAATGACAAAGTGCATGACGATGTAATAATTTTGAACAGTGTGATGCAATATATTCCTATGAATTGTTTGTAAAGAAAGCACATCCCGTCTTTATACCTCGAGATTGTCTCCAATGTACTAAATTGACGTTTGAGAGCCGCTGTACTGCGTGAGTGCAGTATAAGACTCTTGAATTCCGAGAGTCTTTTGCATCAAGACCCATTCTCAACAACTTCCTCTCCTCAACAACCGTTTTTTCAAAATGATCTGCGTACGAGATGCCTTTGTAAGGCAGTGAGCGAGTGGTCCACAGGCACCAGGCTCGATCAGCGTTAAACAAAAGAATTAGAATATTTTTTTTTCTCTGCGATCATATTGAATTGCGATCCAACAGAATCGCAGCAAGTATGGGTGGTTGTACTGCCATTGTCCTTTGTTTTTTTGATCAGACCCATTTATAAATGTCGTCTTCCACGCAGATCATTTCATTTATCTAGTAGTAGTAGTAGTATGCTCTATATTTGTAATGAAAATCATGCATATCGGAAGTGGCACATTCGGTATAAATACAATTCTTTTCGCAGAATTAAGGTGCGCTGATAACAAGGAACATGGTAATTTATCAAATTATCGAAGAAAGAAAATCTAAGTCAATAGCAAAACTAAGTCATGCTGTTGTACAAAATGGCACACGTCGGTATGAAGGATGAGCGGCGAAAGTGAGTTCGAGAGTAAGGTATCACAAGCTGATGGGACAGACGAGATTGAGTCAAATTCGCTGGGACAAGATGGTGAAGAAGATTCTCAGGATGTAACATTTCTCTAAAACGTTTCAGTGCTTGTGTTTCCCGTCTCGTTGTCAGGGGTGTAAATTTATCGCAATCACAATCAGAACCGCAAACAATGCGATAGCAACGTTTGCGCACTCTTTCGAGTTTTCGGAATTTTTCTGATTTAAGCCAATAAGCAGCGGAGCGTTGTACTCGAGGGTAGACAAAATTACAGCGTTGTAGACGAGTAATAACTCAGTTTTCGACAAGGAATACTTTAGGCGCTTTATGATAAAGAGCTTTTGACTAGCACGTCTGCATAATGTGTCGACAAATGCATCCCATGAAAAGTTCGCGCTGCAGATGACTCCCAGAATCTTTAGCTGGTTTTCAAAAACGATGTTCGTTGGAGATAAAGACATGGATCTCTTCTTAACGTACATGCATTGAGTCTTTCCTCGATTGAGAGTTAAACCATGCAAGGTACACCAACTCTCAACATTGTTAACTTCACTTCTTGTAGTTGCTTCAATGGTACTGGGGTCAGTGACTGGGAACATAACAACAACGTCATCTGCATATTTAGACATAACAGAAAATTGAGTAAATGGTACCAATGAACTCATATGTGTGCAAAAGAGGAATGGTGACAGTTTGACTTGGGTGGCTTGGTTTTCAAAGGAGAGTGCTATGAGATGTGAGAGTGGTCCAGCCAGGACGTCACTTGAAATCTTAGCAAGAAACGGAGGAATCTCATCATGGCCAGCAGCCGTCTTGGTATTCAGTCTTTCCAGCAACTTCCTTGTCTTTTCCACTGTCACATGAACATTCCATTTTCCAGTCTCCTCTACTTGGTTAATTTCTCTGATGATTTTCGACAAGTCTGAGGTTTGGGCAAAAAGTTTGAAGCAAAAGCTGCATTTATTGATTCAATGTCGTTATTTGCGTAGCAAAGATCACGCTGATTCCTAACATTGGTTACTGCTTTCCACAGACCATTAGGCTTTTGCTTTAGGTTCGTAATCCAGTTGTGCTTCGCCTTTTCTATTTCTCTCTTCACTTTTTCTTTGTAAGATTTGTACAGCTCATAATCATTACTCCGAAAGGCTGCATAGCGGTGATTTATTAGTACTTTTAACTTTGGGATAAACCATGGCTTTTCTTTACCTGTCATTTTGACTATCTCAGAGGGAATATGTTTCATAGCATTGTTCAAAATGTTGTAGAAAACTTTACATTTGTCATCCAAGGTGGATTCGAGACGATAAAATTTCTGCCAAGGAAAAACTAACAAATATGTTATGAAAGCGGCTACATAGCATTCACGAAAATCGTATACTCTTGTATAATATGAAATTCCGTCAGCACAATAAACGACTTTTAAGTTCTTACAAGGCTTCAAAAAACCGTGTTGTGGTCAGAGCCACCAATCGGAGGACCAACGATAACGGGGGGATCAATACATTTACTTAAACTACAATTTTGACAAAAGTACGAATTCAAAAGCGACTTAGATAACAAAACTTTATCAAGTACAGACTTTTTTCTGGTTGGAGACTTAACAACTTGTTCAAGATCCAAGCATTGTTCTATATGCTCTGTTGACAATTGGTTGGTGTCCCCAGCGATAAGAAAATGTGAGGAAGTACATATCGCAAAAATTTAAAATGAAATCGTTTACTTCACTATATTGGAAAGTATCAAGATTTGGGGGAACATAAAGAATAACCATGACAACGTTACTACATTTTAAATGAATACAAAGACATTCTATAAAAGAAGGTCGTCGGTGGAATTGCACTATCACGTAGGAAATGTTGAAACGTACACCTCCACCTCGCCTTCCATCCACTCTATCCTGACGAACAGTAGTATACCCATGAATATCAATTTTATCATCAGAAATGTCATCGGGGGTAAGCCATGTTTCACTGAGGGCGATGATGTCTGGATTTTCTACCGTAGCAATAGCACAAAGCTCATCATATTTAGGTCTGAGGGATTGAACATTTGTTAACAATAAAATTGGAACCACAACATGTTTAAAATCAATTACTGAAAATTTCTTAAGCTTGATTTCGAGACGATTCTGTTGCGATACAGAACCACATCTTCGCCGTTAGTTCTTCTTTGTTGCAATTCATTTCGCAACTCCTTATTTTGTATTCGCTGGAAAGGTGTGAAATCATTGTTTACATATATGTGCTTATAAACAGGTGAAGTTTTTAAACGTTTTAAGTTTCTCAAAATCGATAGTTTCGTCTGGAAGTCATTCAATGTTATTCTCATCAGTCTAGGAGAAGTACCGTTAGATCTTCCTATGTGACTTATTAAGGAAATGCCAGCGAACTCATTGTCAAGATCTTTCAAGATTTCGCGTACTTTATTTTCATCCTCCTTCTTACGATCTTCAACGGAACCACTTACACTCTCCTCAATTTCTGAAATAATCAGATTATTTCTTCGACTGATTAGGTTCTCAATTTCGTTTGTGATGTCATTTGATATGTAGTTTAGTGATGCATGTGAATCATTCTTTACCTCATCAATCTGAGATTGTAGGGAGTCACATTTTTGCTGCAATAATGCTTCCTTATCCAGTATTTCAGTTATTTTTGTTTCCATTGCTTTGAAGTATTGATTCAGCTTACTGTCCAAAACACTTTCAATGTCAGCCTTTGTTAGAGAAGCAGAATTTTTGATTTCGGAAGAGTCAAAGGCATGTACAGCCTCCTTTAAAACAGAAGTTAACTGATCTTTGTTCAATCTGCTGATTTGAGAACTTGACATTCGCCGCACTGACATAAAGGTAGGAGTATTCATGCTTTCTGAAGCACTATTCTGCGTTTAGTTTCTGAGTGAAGTCAAAAATTTTCGGAAGAACTCAAGAAAATTGATTGTAATAAAAGTATTGTACTGATAGCGAAAAATTCTTTGATGGGATTCGAACCTTCAACCTGGTGTTCACAAAACTAGCGAACCCGATGCTGAAACCAACAGGCCAGTGAAGCATCGGTAGTAGTTACTGCAATAAACCAAACTGCACCCGGTTATTGAAAGTCGATCTGCATCATATGCCCGGTAGGCTGACGTCAGAAATTCCACACACAGAGTTACACAGGCAACACGCAGACAAGAGACGAAGTGAAGCCGATAAGCACTAATCACTGACTCCCCGAGGAGATCACAAAATCGGCGATAGAGGAAAAATCCTCTGCGGACTGCTCCCAAAATGTGCACAACGACGTTGACAAGCTGATGCGAAGCACGGAGATCACAAAAATTTCAAAGAACGATGACGAAAAACCTACGAACCAGCACAATTACAATGATGCGACCAGAGAGCAAGGAGACACGACCACCACGCACCATCAGTTGCTGTTGTACCTATCTCTTTTGTACCATCATCTGCCACCTATCTCCCATAGTTCCATCGGCCTTTCGACTTTTGTATAAGAAAGTTGAAATAGGATTCAAAACATGCAAGGCTCGTGCAGATAATCTACAGATTGTTTCATAAAAAATGGATCACCCGTAAACATCGCCTTAACTTCAACTTTGTCTGACTCCGCCAAACTTGAACGAATTTCTCTGAAATTTGGAAGATATGTCAGTTGTGCTTACTAATATAATTGTTGGAAATTTCAAGCATGAATATTCAGTTGTTTTCCTGTTATAGATAAAAAAGTAGTAGATAATTTGATCTTCATTAAGCAATGTTACACAAAATCATACCTCACTCTTATACAATTACATTTGTTTCCTTTGTTATGTAATATGTTGTTCTACAAGCCAAAAGCTATCGAGCAAAACAAAAATAAAGAAAATCGGTCAATCAGAGCCAGTATAGCACCATTATTCATCAACAATAATGTAGCTGCTACATGTGATTAACTGGACTTCATGTTCCATAGTTTCCTGACTTCGTTGCGGTGGTGTTGGCAGCACTCCTGATTGCTTTCAGCTAGAAATCTATCTCTCACCGGTTGAAAACAATACAAAGCACAAATGAACAATAACGAGATCGCATTCACAAAAGGCAAAGTGTCAGCCTTGCTAGAACTAGGCTTTTCTTTGCGAGCTACAAGCAAGCGACTAAATGTCCCTTACACAAACGTGCATCGATGGCATAATGATGATTTTCGACTCTGTCGTAAAGAGGGCTCTGGCCATCCACGCAAAACATCCAAACGTATAGACCGCCTAATTTTGAGATTTGTTAAAGTTGATCCAAGTCTCTCGTTAACTGAGATGGCTGCACTAGACTCGTCTATTTCTAAGTCCACTATTCGTAGAAGACTTATTGAGTCGAATTTCAAGAGCTGTAAGAGGCCCTCTCAGATCGAATTATCAGATCAGCATACAAAAAGACGTCTCAGATGGGCAATGAGTCATTGTCACTGGCGAAATCAACGGGATCGGGTTGTATGGTCTGATGAGGCATCAGTCCGTCTGAAGGCTTAGAACATTATCTTGGCCAGCTCGTTCTCCTGATCTGAATCCCATAGAAAATGTATGGATTATTCTAAAACGTAACGTTCGTCGTTCACTGCTACCTACAAATGGCGTATCACAACTTACGTCACTGTTAAAAAGAGAGTGGAGAAAGTTAGATCAGTCAAAAATCAACGAAATCATCGAATCAATGCCTAGACGAATTGGCAATGTCATTGACAATAAGGGTAGGGCCACAAAATATTAGCTTCTTAAGAAGCGTTACTGTATCATAGCTTATCAGATTATATAAGGACATTTAAATATATTAGGGACATGAAATAACATGAAAAATGCTTTCTGTATCATACTTATGCTTTATTTAGTCAAATTTTAGGATGATCCACTTTTTATGAAACGCACTGTAGTAAATGATACACGAGTATTGTCCATGATCTTTAAAATGATTTCATGAGCATTCGATGGGCAATCATTTTGATGCAGGATCATCGGAAAAATTTTTTTTTCAATTACAGTTGCAATTACAATTGCAGTTGAACTTTTACAGTCACAATTATGATTACAATTATTTTAAAATCAAAATCTTCAATTACAATTATAATTACACGACTTTTATTCCATTACAATTACTTCAAAAGTTGTAATTTATTACACAATTAAAATTACATCGATTTTCCGAACAATGTTGATCAAATATGAGTTAGTTGTCCAAAGTGATTTCAAGTCTTAGTAAATTTTTGATTTTGAGTACAAGATAGAGAGAAGTGGGGCGCATTGTCTATTGCAATTGCAACCTTGCAATGATCACTTTGAGGTGGAGCATACCAGAAACTTTATCCTGATGAGCCATGATATGAGTCGCATCTCGACGATGCAGTTACAGCAGCCACGAGAAGCAGGATGAGTAGTCTGTCTCTGAGTCATCATTAACAACAGGCAACTATTATTCTACGTTAGGTAGGTCTATTTCGAAAACCGGTGTTAACGTCCAAAAATAGGTTGCACCATCTCCTCCTATAAGGATGGTCCCATGCCCATGCAAAGTCATTGTCCTACATGTACATTCTTTTATATCAAGGCTAGACCTCACGTTCATTAGTACGTTGACCTCTCAGCTGCAGCGTTTAATAGAGATTGGCGTAAATTATTAGAGGATATATTAACGTATAAATTCGAAAATGCCCATACTATGATTTTTCTAATTTTGCATGTTCTGCTGTAGAGGCTTTTTATAAAAATTCGGTGAAGACGCGGCACAGAAAAAGACCTATATGTAGGCTACAATTGTGAATGTAGGGATTACAGGCTGTATGTGTATTTATAGGTACGTGTTAACACTCAACAGTAGTCTAACCCTGTGGTACCAGGCCTGTGCTAATTGCTGACTGCTCTACTAGCTATCTCATAAATGTAGACTATAGTGCGCGAGAGCTAGGCTGAATGATTTCACGAGGGTTAGCTAAACAATGATTAAACCTAGTATAGGGCCTGTATTTTACGCGCTACTGTATTATATAACATGTCATCATGCATCGTATCAGTAATCAGCATGCCTAATTGCCTACTATAGCCTATGTAAGAGGTGAATAATTGGGTCTGCAAAAATACATTCAGATAGATGAAATCACAAAAAGTAATTTCAATTACAATTACATCATAAAAATTCAATTGTAGTTATAATTACAATTACATCATAAAAATTCAATTATAATTATAATTACAATTACAGTTGAGCTTTCGCATTACAATTTACAATTACTTCAAAATCAAAATTTTCAGTTACAATTACAATTACTTCCAAAATTGTAATTCATTAAACAACTGCAATTTCTGTAATTGTTCCAACCCTGTTTTGGTGCAAAATGTGAAGTCAAAGAAAGCTATTCAAAAGTCTTGGTCGAAAATTATTATCAGTTAAAAGTCGTTTTACAAAATGGGCTTTCGGCGTCCAGCATCTCTTGACGGTCGATGGTAATGAACCGTCATTTTGTTTGCCTGATTTTCGGTTACAGAATTGAAAAGTCACACTAATTAATAATCGCTTTTTAAAATAGCATGTTTTTAGAGTGTTTAAGCGGCTTTTTTAAACAATCTGTTTGAGACATCACTCACCTTGGCAGCATCCACTACAATAGTAATCATGTCTTCACTTTTTCAGGTATCAATGGTTGCGGCCTCGGTTGTACGACTATGCTTTGAAAATCTAGGCATGATTGTTATAATGATAATGTCGCTCGTTCTGATAGGAGTAATTGCCAACTGAACAAGTTTGCTCGGGCTCGGTTTCCTCTGATCACATTTACGTAGTCGCCTCTATTATACTGCAAACTGGTAGTCCAATTCAAATGAAATTTGGTCTGCATCTAAATTATTATCTTCATTATAATTTATATATTAAACTTTGTGGCTGTTGGTAGAGTTTGGCAGTATTGATACTTCCATGCATGGACCCATGGGAGGGTGAGTCCCTGCTTGTCCGAGAAATTTTCAAAATCAATCCGAATTTCAGTGCATAAAATATAATGTTTGAATCTAATTTGAATATTTCAAATCATCGGTTTAGCAAGCCTGTCAATCAAAATTGACAATCAAGCTTAATTAAGTAATTCATCTATAATACTGAAGTATCCTGGGTACTTCAAATATTAAGCTAGCATTCGACGTCTAGATGATTGAAGACATTTGCTCGAGAGTGTATATATCGATATACAAACCCACAAGAAAATCGAAATGTAAAATTCCTTGTCGACCAATTTATATCGCTTTAGCGGCTTGTCAAAGCAGATCAGAGATGGAGCTTCTGCCCCGATCGACTTTCATCATTTTATAAGCAATGAGCACTTTTATCACCAAGCAAGAGATTTTTTATTGAAAACGTCTTTTAATCACTCAGTTAAACCTATTTAACTTGACTATAATTCAATTTATTTGTTATAACATTTTTAAGTATATTGGAGACCATTTTACTTAACAATGACAATTATGTTGATTTTGACAATACCTACAGTAAAACCTCGTTAAATCGGACTGGTATGTTAAGACTTCCGAAAAAGTACCCTCTTCTCTCTTCACTACCTATGCGCCATTATACATTAATATATGACTGCTGTGGCGAATATTCTGTCTATTGGCGCAATTTTCCAAATGGATTTATAAATAAAAAAATAAGTTTCCATGGCCACGCTTGATCTCTATGTGAAAGACTATATTGACTATTATTTCATGCTTAGTTTGCTACCTTACAAGCTTGAAGCCTAGATAACGGACATTTCTCTACGTCACTGTATGCAACTCTGAGTATTATTTATCGACTTCATTCCTCTGACTTTATTAGCTGTAGCATTCGATGCTTTATTCACTTGATGGCTTTTATATAGAATTCAAGGAGGCCACGAAAAACTTTTTATTTATAGCTTCAACATGTAATGAAGATCTGGTATTCGAGGTCTTGCATATAATAAACGAGTTTTGCGGTGATTTTATCTGTGATTGTGATTGTTATCCTATGTGTCAATGTCAACGAGTTTTTTGCAAGAAGATCATCATTCTCTTATTCAACGATGAACGAATACGTGACCAGTGCGCACAAAAGGTATCCCATGAACCACTGTAGGGAGAAGGACATTTCACTGCCATCAGCTGTGGCCAGGTCCGAAAATCTCGGCCGGTAATCTATCTCTGAAGCAGATATCGAACTCATTTATTCGAAGGATAAAGAAATCAAATACAATTAAGCGTTGGACGTAATTAAGCTTATTGAACATCAACGTAGTCCCCTAAGTCTCCATATCCAAACGTCCGGCACTTGAAAGAGAGGCAGATCTCTAAAATTCCCTTCACAACTCGAAATGTGATGACTTACCTTCAACGAAGCATAACTTCTAATTCGTATTTGTTGCCTATGTACTAATGTGATATACAAATTTATTTGTGCCCGTTGTCCAGAGTTTTTTGCTTAGGGCAAACTCGGGACATATGCCGACACAGAGTGACTGCAAATAGACATAGCAAATGCGAGCTAAAAGTTGCACATCGTTGGAGGCAAGTCATCACATTTCGAGCTGTGACGGTAATTTTGGTGTTTTATGATAATAATAACAAGCTCTTCATTGTCTCTCTGTTGAACTCTGAGAGTACATTTCAAAAAAATAACAAAAAATCGATGTCAGTTACATACAGGAAGCAGCATAGGAGAAGACTGATCAAAGTGACATAAAAATTCTATTTATTAAATTTAATGAAAGAGTTCTTGAAGTGAACTGTTCGTGCAGAAGGTGCATAAAGACTAGATGCCCGGCGAGTAGATGTGTTGACTGTGATAAACAATGGTCGAAGAAGACGATCGTTATTTTTAGAAATATCACAGAATAGTCTTTCACTTGACGTAGTCAAAACACTCGTAAGGTCATCATCCGTTATATCAGCACCAATTATCCGAAACACTCGTCGCTCAACTCGCATCACTGCATTTAATAGATACGTATTGCAGAAAGAAGGAAAGGCGTATGTTAAGACGAGCGGATGAAAGCAATATATGACGTGATCATTGCATTAAAAGGACATCCTGACCGGCGCAAATTTCGAATAATGAAAATTCGCTTTGACACTTTTTTGACAAACTTGGTAACATGTGCGTTCCACTTTAAGTTGTTGGAGAAAGTGACTCCCAGGAAGGTAATGTGCTCAACTTTCAGGAGAAGGTAGTTATTTGATATACGAATATCTGATGTTGTCAAATCAGATTTAGTTCTTATGTCCATCACGACACTTTTGGATTCATTTATGGGAAGTTGACACGATCTGGATCAGAGTACAAGATTGTCCCATTCCAACTGAATATTGTCTCGCGAAGAAGACCTCAGGAAATGTAGGAACAGTATGTCGTCAGCATACTTAATGACTATAGTATTGCAGCACACAGAACTAAGGTCTTCAACGGCGAGAACAAAGAGCACGTGTCTGAGGACGCTGCCTTGTGGCACTCCACTGGGAATACTCCTCCATTTTGACTCAAGTCCATTGAAAATAACACGTTGAAATCTGCCACATAAGAAAGACGATATCCAATTGACCAAATTCTGAGGAAGACCGAAGTTGCTACAAGCATTCAAAATAACGCTGTGTGGAAGCTTCTCAAAGACCTTTGATATGCCGACAGACATGGCTCTCGCACATCTAGGACTGGAGTCCAAAAACCGAAGGACTTCATGCTGTGCTAGGACAAGAGCAGAAGTTGTTCCCCAGCCTGTTCTAGGTATATACGCAAACTGCGACTTGCTGACAATGTTCTTCACACGAGGAATGATAAATTTTCGAGAAATTACGGGTTCTAGAATTTTGGATAAGACCGGTAGTATACTAAAAGTTCAGTAGGATTAGAGCATTTAGGCATTTGACGTATGTTTGCAGATTTGAAGCAAAGATGAATGCATTGAGATTCAGTACTCCAGTTGAAGAGATATGTAATAGCTGAGCACAGTAGGTCGGCATTTTGACGGAAAATCCAGGGGTAGGCCATCCACTCCACATGAATTACCGGAGGTGCTCCGCAGTTGTGAATAGACATCAGACTGACATCAAAGGTCTGTCGCAGTTCATTGAATATCGAAAGAGAATGACAGCTATTAAGTCAATAAAAGACACCAACACCCTTGATTCCCCGACCGCACACGCCTGACCTAGGAATCGAACCGAAGTCCGCGGTGGAGACGAGCTCGCACCTTCTTCACTAGGCCACGCTGACGGTTCAAAAGGAATGCGAGTGAATGCAGAAGTAATTTCTAAGTGACATCGACAGCTTCTTGTCTTCGGACATGGGTCTCCACAGCACCATATTATGGTCGGACCAACCGATGGGTGGCAACTTAATGACACACTTTTGATCTGTATAAAAATTCAAATAAATTTGGTCAAGCATACTCAGTCCACGGGTCGCGAAGTCGACGATGTGAGTTACCGGCATAAAATTCTCAATGGTTGCGGTATAATTACGCAAGTCATTGAAGTCGCCGGCTATGATAACACGCGTGGAAGAGCCGAATCTAATCATGATAGTGTCAACGATTGACGTGAGGTGATTTATTGCGTCATCATGAGCATTGGGATTCTTCCAAAATGGGTGACATATTATAATCAAGGCCAGCAACAACTCCTCCATTTAAAGACATAAATATTCTATAGACTGCAAAACCACACGAATTTCATCGGAAAAATCAATAACCGAAGCAGAATAAGTGTTTATGACGTAACAGCAGAATTCTACCACCATGTCCAGAAAAATGATCGCGGCGAAATGTGCAATAATCATCAGTAGACAAAAAATTATCATCGATTTATTACTTTTATCCAGCACTTGATTGCATTCGATTTCTAAATCCTTAACATCGACAGAGATTGCGTGCTATAGAAGCCGAAAAGGGAGCATCCATCTGTTTGACTGTACTCCCAATTATGAACAATGGATTTTACCTCGAAAAACAAACCTTTCTTGATGCGATAAAGATCCGTTGCCATCTACCGCTAGAGCGTTTGCCAGCATTATGCGCGTGTAGAGCGTCTTTTGACCTTCAACATGCTTTTTCATGCCACAAAGGTGGGCTCAGGGTGGGCTTGTCATCAAAAGGCGTAATGAAATTAGAGATCTGACACCGGACATTGTCGGAGAAATACCAGTTTGTTCAAACCTCAGCATAGAGCCTGTATTAACCCCGGTTTCTGGTGAGGTATTAAAAAATATCCACCATGCACGAGCTGATGCATCGGCAAGAGGATTCTGGGTTACTTTCGATGACGTAAGGGTTTTCAATCAATTAGCCAAAGGACACTTGATTTATAGTCTGAAGGCCGCTCACAGAAGCAATGAAAATAAGAAAAAGCACCAATATGTCGACAGAATTATACAGATTGACCAGGGAACATTTACCCCTCTCGTGTTCTCCTGCTATGGGGATGAGTAGGGAGTGTCACCGTTTCTTTTCCCACGTAGTTGAAGCTGAACATACACGTATGTATTGCTGAAAAAAGAAAAGAGAAAGTCTCATGTGTCATGGTTTGCATCAGAACAGGACTCAATTTTGCCCTGATCAAGTCATGCCTTTTGTGTCTCCGTGGAACCAGGTTAGTATATAGATTCGATTCGATGAAGCATGCAGACATTGACACAGTAGGTCAATTGTTTAAAATGGATAACAATTGATTGCCTATTTGCTGACAATATTTGATACATGTATTTTATAGGTACATCGGTAAAATCTCTTTTTTGCCATCCAGTAATTTGTAATTTTTAGAATTTCTAAAGACTGTTTCTTCAAAAAATTTCTAAATTCTTTGATTTTGATATCTGCAATTTTTTAGTTCAATATAATCATTTCCGCCTTGATAAGCGACTTAAAGCGGCAGAAATGGTTCGGTAAGGAATTTTGGCTTTTGATTTTCTTGTGATTTTGTATCAACTTTTGTATTATTTCCATTTCACGGAAAAAGTTTGATCCCTTGCAAATGTTGTAGATGAATAAGACCACAGTTTTGATGTTTTATTTCACGACATGTTTCGGCCAGCTCTCTTTCAGGTGCAACGCTGGACTGACAGGCATTGTACAAAATCTACACTTTATGGAATTGAAGCTACAATTGACAAAAGGCATACTACACTGAAAAACAGAACAAGCAAATATAATCAGAAAATCGATATAGACACAATGAAGGTAGCGTGACGATAACAGGCTTATTGAAGTCAATCACTGACACACAGATGAAATGAAGAAAAAATAAGATAGTAACAAGCGCATTATAATACTGAAAGTGGACAGTTTGAATACAAATAAAAATGTAAATAAAAGTCAATATAAGATAAAGTTATGGATAATAAAGCCAAACGTGAAGGAAAATAATGAATAAATGAATAGTGAAAAAAATCACGATTAAAAATAAGAAAGGAAAATTTACAAAGTTATATAAATAGCAAAAACCATACAAAAAGTTATTTGCCAAGGCAAAAGCAAATCATGATATGTTCTTTTTTGAATACATAAGTCTGGACAAAATCGCTTTATGGACAAGGCTTCCAAAATACGTAAAAGGTAACGTCACTTACATGAAAACAAAACTTTGAAGCCTTGCTGAGCATCTCCCTGTGAACAATCACAAATCTATAGATGTCTGGTGATCGCGCTGCTTGGAATACGAGTAGATTGTGGAGGACAGCGACTTTCATGTGATAGCCATTTTGGAACATGTTCACATTTCCATTTTACATTTTGATAATTGCAGAAGTGTTACTCATCTACGTGATGTCTCAGCAACCTCATCTCAGCTGACATGCAATACATAAACTTGGTCAATAATTTGACACGTCATCAATTCACACAGTAACTTTTCCGGACGAGATAATTTCGTTCTGTTGATGCAAAGATTATCTGTCAATTGCGTTGAATCAAAGTTTGTTATCAAATATGTTGTCATATCATCTGGATTTTGTAATACAAAGCATGATAGGGTACTTGCTGTGCACTTGTTCGATTTAACTATCATCAGTTGTGCCACAATGCAGCGTTAATGCCGAAAAGGATCGCAGATGATGCAGTTTGACCACAGTTAATAGGTTATATCTTTGATCAGAGCTCGAGTTTAAGTTCTCAAGCTCTTGAAAATATGCTCTATATTAAATACCTGGAGGAAGCATAATCAATCACACATTTTGAATTCGTACTGAGTAGCCTAATAGCTACAATTTGAAGTCAAACTGAAGATTAGTTGAGAACTCCTCGTTTAATTTTTTACTGTTTTAATTGTATTTTAAAGTAAAGTTGATGCTCAGCGTCTTTAGTTCACATTTAGGAAATCAGAAGCCTTTTCACACTAAGACAAAGTGACCAGATTTTTTTATCCAAAACCGGGACACCAAAAAAAGTAGTAAAAAATGGGCCTATAGGTGTGATCTTGCTTTACAGATAATTATGTTTGTTAACACAAACAGCAAATTTTACGAGTAGCCTTGCGAATACCTTGTTGGGAAATATCGTCAAACCTTGCTGTGACAATCATGGAATCTTCGCTTCCATTCAATCCATGTAGCCTATATTATTCATAGCTATACTTCGTCCCTGCGCGATATGTAAAGTGACTATTTGTCGCCTACTTTGATTTGTACAGTGCCTGTCATCTGTGTTTGACTCTACCTTTCATCTCTTTTTCGCTATCCTAACTAATTCGTATCAGAGGATCGAGAAAAGTGGTGAAACATGAGTAGTAAGCAAGTGACAAACACTCGACCGGCGCCCCCCCTCTGGAACGGTAGAGTGTCGTGGTCGGCCGCCGTGGTGCTTCGGGTCTGAGTCCCCCCCCTCTGGAACGACAGAGGTTGTGGTCTGTCGTGGTGTGCCGGCCAGGTGGTTTCACGTTCACAACATGTTCGCTGACTCCCCCCCCCCTCTGCAACGACAGAGTGTGAGACTCGGGTGAGTTGGTCCGACCGCCTGGTTGACGTGGGCGACCGTCTAGGTTGACGTGGGCGACCGTCCAGGTTGACGTGGGCGACCGTCTAGGTTGTCGTGGATGGTGAAATGGCTGCCAGATTCGGATTCAGCGTAAAATTCTGCATCTGTGGTGTGATTTCCAGCTCAATCGGCGAGAAAAAATTTTTCTTCAAAATTTTAACAGAGTTAAAATTTGGGACGTTTTGGTGTGTAGCGCCCAAACGAAGCATCGGATGGGAAAACGGAGGCCAGATTCGGATTCAGCGTGAAATTCTGCATCGGTATGGTGAGTTTCAAGTCAATCGGAGAGAAAAAAATTTTCGCTGATGTCCCCCCCCCTCTGGACAGCTTGCTTCGATTTTGGCTTCTAGTGGACGGATTTTGTCGTGCGATAGCTCGTTTGAAAGCTAAGAGTGAGACAAATTCAGTGAAAGAATCGGCTTGTTCCTATCTGTCTTCATTTAGATGTGAGACGCCATTTAAGATTTTGGGACATTGGCGAAAAACGACAGAGTTAGAATTTGGGACGTTTTGGGCTGTAGCACCAAAACGAAGGCTCGGATGGGTAAACGGAGGCCAGATTTGGAATCAGCTTGATGTTATTGTCCAATGAGGATCATCATCCAATGAGAATCAAGCATTTCTTTATAAATAGCGAGCCTTCCACAGTGAGAATCATTCCATCGTTGAATCACACGAGTGACGGACGCACATTTTCTCTCTCTCTAGTTCCCTGTTCTATTATCCAACTAAAATGGTAAGTCGCTACTTCCCTCCGTCTCCTCCCTTGAACGTAAACTTAATACAATCTTTTTTCATTTTCAGGCATCTACTCCATCTGCTGCACTAGTAGGACAAAATGGCGGTCAAACGTTACAAGGTTCGCTACGGTCAGATCATCTACAACTGAGGCCAGTGGAAGAAACATCCAAGGTACATAATCCTACACCGCTACAGCGTAAATTTAAACAAGCCTTGCGTTATGATGATCATAGCGTAGTACTCCAAACGGGAATGCTCCCTTCCACGGATGTCAAGATAATGCACAATCAGTATGGGGACTACATACTGATCCCCGTGAGTCCGTACATTCGCCACCAACTTGATATTATTGAGGAGTACGTGACATTAAATATGGACATTCCTACTCCTCTTGCTCAAGAGTGGAAGGCGAGAGATGACAAGGATACTCCCTATAGAAAGATTTGGGATGGTAATCACATTTGCCTACCGGTATCACATTGGTGTACTTACTATAAGAAGGATGGAGATCATTCAATACCCATCAGATGTGATGAGCTCGGAGAAGGTACTTGGGATATCCTTTTCAAAGTGAATGGGCTATATTATGGTCGACACAAGGATAATAAAATAGCCTCTCTCTCCATGAATATGGAATCCATCCTATATATTCCGAAACCACCCAACGTGGACGACATAATTGATCAAATCCTTAACAGCAGTGGTACGAAGCGCAAGTCGGAGAATAATGCTACATCAAAACGCAAATCAAAGAAGGAGAATTACTAGTCCTTTCCTAACTCTACCCTATGACAATTCGCTTATGTGCTTTGAGTGTCGTAGACGTGGTCTTATTAGATACATTTTACTTCTTCGTTGCCATCATATCATTTGTGTATTTTGTCGTGAAAAGCATCGATGTAATTCTTCATTTTGTAATATGTTATAGAACGTTTCCTTAGATGTGTAAATTTCCGTTTTAGGCTTCTATCATCATTTTTATGGATTGTGAGGGTGAACCTGTACAGGAGCTCAGTGCTATTGCTATGAACAATTGGACATATCAGATTGTTAGTGTCTATCATCAACATGCCAACTGCGATCCTAATGTTGATCAATGGGCGAGAAAACACATTCATGGGCTTAATCTGAAATATTTGCAAGACTATGGCTTTTCTTGTGAAAGTGCTCTTCTTATTGACTTTAAACGATGGTTAGCTGCTTTCAATGTTATACGCATCTTTTGTAATAATCCTGGTAAGGAGAGGAAAGTATTTCCCAATCTAATCATTGATGATCTTTTGCTCCCGCCTTGGGATAGTAGAGTGAATCAACATTATCATGAAGTCACGAAACGTTTTAAGGATTTGTGTGTTCCTCTTTTGTCTGTTCGTTGTAGTAGCTACGTTCATAACCAATGCTTCTTTCCTCCTTACCTCAACACTGCCAAAGTCCTGTATGGTTATCATTGCTCGCTGTATGATAGTTATCAGCTGTATCTATTTTATCTCTTTCAAACCATTGATTTATAATGCATGCTTGTTACCGTTATTCAATAAATGTTACTATGAGAAGAGTTGTTGTTTTCATGCAATGGATGGGTTAGTTAAAGGGCGATCATGTCTTTCTCAAACGACTGCGGAACATTACATTTTCATAGGCAAAGTTTAAAAGGAGCTGTTCAAGATTATGTGATAAATTTTCATAAAGATGAGACCGACATCGAAGCAGTGGTCGATGATGCTAGCACTCTATTTCTAGAGTTAATGAATACATTCTCTGATAGCATTGTCATGGCGCGATTAGTTGCGAAAATTAAGTTTAGTCATTTTGGAAAGGAAGAGGTGGAAAGTCGCTCTTTCCATTTTCTTCTTATTCAATGGAAGTGGTAGATCACCCCGAAGAATTTTTTAAAAGACATATGATAAAAATTGCTGAACGTCTTAACGCATTTAACCATCATGGTAGCAGTCTAGTGATTGAAGCGATTTCAGATATTCACATTCAACTTTCCATAAAGAAAAATTGAAAATGCAGTGGTACTTGATTGTAGCACAACTGGTTTTCGAGCTATGTCTGCTCACTCTCGAAGTATATTCCTTCTGTACATGCGTCTATTATTTAGAAAAGGCTAGCAAATTCATATCTTCAAAAAGACTTGCTATAGACATCAGTAACGGTGAAACTATGTGTTGCGATGTATGTAAGCGAAAGGATGGAAATGAAAAGCGCATCTTCAAGAGATGTAAGCATGCTTTTTGTCAACGCTGTTTCATACGTAATTGCATTCAACTTTGCCAATGTAACCACTGTGACATTGCTCATTTCGAGTGTCACTTATGTCGCAATAGTTAGTACCTAATCAAATGTGGTAAAGATAGGTTTTAGCAAAGACTAACACGGAAAATGGCGAAACGTAAAATGACGAAACGTAAAAGTCAAAAGTTTTCTTCAGCCATTCAAGCTCTCCGACGAATGAAAGCAAATCAGCGATACAATGCTATACGACATGCTAACGATAAATTCATTTGTGAAATTATTTCTCATGTGAGGAAGTTGAGGACGAAGAAATTAGCGCCAAAACAACGAAAGTTACTTAAGCGATATGCTACGAAATTGCGTTTCATCTCCAATCCTAAAGTCGCCCTTCAAAGAAAGAGGAAAACTCTAACACAAAAGGGCGGTTTCCTTTCAGCAATACTTCCAATGATAGCTCCTGCCGTGGGCAACCTATTGGGTAATATCTTTGGCTCTAAGCGTTAATTATGCAAATGTTGAGTCTCAAAGTAATAAAATGGATTTCAGACTTCAATGTGATAAAGTTCTGACAGTATCAGGTCCATCTCATGCAGGTAAAACTGTTTTCACGCTGAATTTATTGGATAAAAGAAGGGAGTTGTTTAAGGAACCTATCAATCGAGTGATTTGGTGTTATGGTATTTATCAACCGTCGCTGTTTCAGGAATTGCAAAGTCGCAACTTTATTCGACATGAAGGAATTATTCCAGTGGATAAACTTCAGTCTAATGATGTTGTTGTATTGGATGATTTATTAAAAGAAAGTAAGAATTCAAAAGATGTTACAGATATGTTCACTCGCGCAGCACACCATAAAAGGTGTTTTATCATCTATATTACACAAAATTTGTTTCCTGATGGAAAAGAAGCTCGTACACGAAACCTGAATACACACTATTATGCTATTTTCAAGAATCCGCGAGATAAAAGTCAATTTGAAATTTTAGCGCGACAAGTTGCACCCAGAGGATCAAAAGCCTTAATTGAAATTTTTCAAGCAGCTACTGAAAAACCATACGGTTACTTATTCATTGACTTTACGCAAGAGTGTCCGGAAGAATTTAGATTTCGAAGTGATATTTTGAAAACTCCCATGATTATCTACAAACTATGAGTTCTTATTCTCGCATGATTGTTATTCCTCAGGATGAATATGTACAATTGACTGCCATGCAGCAAGTAAAGCAACCTCTTGCAAATCAAATGTATAGGAAAGAAATAGATTATCAGCAAAATGTTCACATCAAAGATCCACATCGTGCTGTATTATTACAATCGGAAACTGTTGAGCAATTGAAAAACTTGAAGAATAAGATGCGTGACTCTGTATCGACTGCTACACCTTTAGCATCTCGCGCACATGCCATATCTCTTTTCAACAGTATTGAACCCCATCTCAATGTAAATGATAGAGGAGAAATCATTACAGATGAAAATAAAGTGATTGATGCTTCACGTTATGAAGACTTGATTCAGTATGCGACACGTAGAAAGCGCCGTCAGGGCTATGTTCCACCTGGTTGGTCATACTTTCTTAAACTATTGAAAAAGCATAATGTGCCAAAATTTGCTTTAAATAATGAGACATTGAAAGAACTTGATTCAACAGTGGCTACTACTCTAATGCTTCAGACGATGAAAATGCCAACAAATTGGTTTAAGACGTCACCTTCTACATCCCCTCCCACACTCACTAAGCAAACAAGAGGAAGAACTCGACGTAGATCTACATCGCCACTAAAACTGGTAAAAGGAAAACGTAAAACAGCTCCTCCCAGGAAATACATGTTCTCAGACTATTAATATGAAGCAGATGTGTTGCTTGCCATGTAATGAGCCGCCAGAGGTGAATGTCGTTGTCACTTGCACTTGCTGCGCCAGCTCTCATAATGAAACCCCTAAGCAATGTGAACACGATCGCAAAACCGCTAAAGCTAAATGCTGCAGTTGTTGTAAATGTAGAAAGGCAAGAAAACAAAAAGATGAGAAGGAGGAAAAAGAGTCAGCCGTCATCGACTGAACGTTTGAAGTCAATCTATTATGATGTAAAACATCCGGCAGGATTTGCATCTATCAAGAAATTATCAAAAGCGAGTGGTCTTCCACAATCACAAGTGAAACGATGGTTAAAGGGTCAGGCTACCTATACACTCCACAAACAAGCGAAAAAGAAGTACCGCACCCGCCATTATATTGTTCATGACATCGATGAACAGTGGCAAGCAGATTTGTGCGATGTTGCCTCCATTTCAAAACATAACTCGGGCAATAATTTTATTTTAACCGTCATTGATATTTTCTCGCGTTATGCGTGGGCTCAACCTTTAAAAACTAAAGAAGGGAAAGGAGTAGCAAAAGCATTCCAAACAATTTTTCGAGAAGGTCGCATTCCAAAAAGAATTCAGAGTGATCAAGGAAAAGAGTTTGAAAATCAGCATGTGACAAGATTATTTGAGAGGCATGACATTGAGTTGTTTAGTGTAAAGAGCGCTTATAAAGCTGCACTCGTTGAACGTTTTAATTGCACATTAAAAAATCGCTTGTGGCGACATTTTACTGCCAACTTGACACAAAATTGGACAAAGGTTCTACAAGATACACTCCATGCCTACAATCACTCTATCCATCGTTCTATTGGACTCAGACCAGTAGATGTAAATGCTGACAATGTAGATAAAGTGCGCGAATCATTCCAACGTAAACGCACTCATGTGAAAAGTGATGTGAAAATTGGCGATAAAGTTCGTATCTCAAAAGTGAAAAGTGTTTTTGCTAAAGGGTACCTTCCGAATTGGACAGAGGAGGTATTTACAGTATCAAGGATTAATCAAAAAGACTCTCCGACCTCCTACAAGTTGAAAGATTACGATAATGAAGAAATTGAGGGTAGCTTTTACCGCGATGAGATTGAGGTAGTCACTGAAAGTGAAACATATTTGGTAGAGAAAATCATTCGATGTAAAAAACGGCAAGGTGAAGAATGGTGTCTTGTTAAATGGACTGGTTATCCTTCAAGTATGAACTCTTGGATGCGTCGTGCCGACATCTTTCATCTAAGTGATCGACAGTGATTCATGCAAAGTTGTAACTAACAATGTTTAGGGTTTGAGCTATGAATCCAACTGCCTCATTTTATTCACGACCCTCCTATGTAAGTGGCGGAGGACAAATTTACATCGGCGCTCGCCGCCAACGTGGAGGTAGCATACTTGGTGCACTGAAATCTGTTGTAGCACCTCTCATATCCAATGTCGGTAGATCTTTAAAACGAAATGTTTTAAGTAATGCCGTTGGCTTTGCTGGTGATGTTGCTAGTGATCTTTCCAGAGGTAGAAGTTTTAAGAGCAGTTTGTTGAATCGTGGGAAGGAACGCGGTTTAAAAACATTGAAGCAGACCATTGCTGGTGTTACTCAAGGAAAGAAATCACCTAAACGAATGAATAAAGGAAGGAGGAAACATCGCGGAGCTGGTAAGGTGCGATCTTCAGTCAAAAGGCATTCACGCAAACGTCGCAGAGGCTCTAATCATTCATCAGGCGCTAAACGACGACGCTGCTATAACTTCTAATCATGGAGTGTAAAACTTCCGCTTTTTGTTTGTTCGATCAACAAGCCATACAGACAGATATTCTTAGTTCAAGTATTGTAGATTATCATCCTCGAACAGCTGAGAATGCTGGCCCCATTGAATTTGTTATTCCTGGTGGTAGTGATGACTACATAGATTTGAGTTATGCGATGCTTGATTTGAGGTTTAGAATTCAGCAAGCAGATGGAACTGCTATTGACGATGCACATAAAGTTGGACTGAACAATTTACCATTGACTACATTACTTCGTGATGTTTCTCTAACGATTGGAGAGCAGCAAGTGGAAGGTGGTCAAAGCGATTATCCCTATAAATCATATTTCAATCATGTATCACAGTTTCATCCAGCAGCACAAAAAAGTCATATGGAAGCCATGGGATGGTACAGAGATGAAGCAGGAAAATTTGATGTTGAAACAAACAGTGGCTTTGTAAAGCGATCTGCTATGATTAAAGATAGTAGAGTATGTCAGCTATATGGTCCGCTGAATTTAGACTTCTTTAGACAGTCAAAGTTTTTACTGTGTAATACCAGCATGCGACTCAAGCTGACATTGAATAAGCCTGAATTTGCGCTGAATGCATTTGCTAAAGTTGACAATTTTAGAATTCATGTGGAAGATATTGCACTTTACATTCGTCGAGTAGTACCGAATCCAAGTGTCATTAGAGAACATGCTGAAGGTCTTAACCGCCAAAATGCCATTTACCCCATTCAGCATACAAAGCTTCTCACCTTTACAATTCCGAAAGATCAAAAGAGTTTCATGAAAGATGGCCTCTTTCCATCGGAAGCACCGAAGCTCCTCATGGCGGCAATGGTTGAAAATGATGCATTTAATGGTAATATAAAGAAGAATCCTTTCAATTTTAAACACAATCAGTTAAGTGAAATTGCTTTATGTGTAAATGGTGTGAGTCATCCTGGTCCACCCTACAAACCAGATTTTGCTTCGGATCAATTTATGCGCAGTTATGTTGATTTTATGGATGTTTTTCGCTTTTACAATACGGATGACACCAACGGACTGACTATGAAAGAGTTTAAGAGTGGATATACTATTTATGCATTTGATTTGACTGCTGACAGCGATATTAGTGCACCCTATCGTCAAGCGAACGTGCCTCATAATATTCGTTTGGATTTGACGTTCAAAAGAACACTACCTGAGACGATCAATGTATTAATTTATGCAGTCTTCGATTCAAATATTGAAATTACAAAGTATCGTGACGTGATTCTTCAGTATAATCGTTAATGAGTTGGTTGACTGCTGACGATATTAAGACTAAAGTGCAGCGTAATGCAGACGAAGCGACGTTGAAAGCTTTCGATAATGTCTATTCACTCGATACCTTACCACCTGCAGTAAATCACTATCCCATCTTTATTGTGCTAAACACTCATTCACAGAATTTAGGCGGTGAGCATTGGAAAGCGATCTTTATTGGAGAAGACCGACGTGGTGAACTATTTGACTCTCTTGCTCAACCTCCAAATATACCAACACAGCAGTGGTTGAGAAAACATACGCGTCAATATCAGCGAAATGAACGCATACTACAACATCCACTTTCATCAACGTGTGGTGCTTTTGTACTGTACTTCATCTTAAAACGTTTACATGTATCTCGATTTGCATCTATTATTCAAAACTTTTCATGTAATCCATCCTCTAATGAAAAAATGATTTGTAAGTTCTATCATGATTTGAAATAAAAACATCATGTTGGAAAAATTGTTTTTTATTTTACAATCCGCTGGGTACGTACATACTCAATGAGATAGTCTAGGATCATATTTGCTTGTACATGAGATTTTAGTCCAGTAATGATCACTTTACTATTATGAAAGATTGCCACATGCACAGGTAACCAACAACTAATGAGAGCTGCAGGAAAAAGTTCGGGTTCATAACACAAACTGTAACTGCTGGTACGAATCTTCAAAAATGATAGACTGTCACTCAATTGAGTAGAGATCACCATATTGTCCACAGTCAGATTCGACATCACACACCTCTCCCTCTTCCATATCCGACGTAGTAGTCTTTGTAGCTCTAAGCGCATTGACTGCGCCGATGAATGAGAAAGGGCGCCGAGAATCTGTACAGTCCCATTTGGGAAGAGTTGAAGATTTCGTGAATTGTTCATCTTCACCACTAACATTTGAGGACGGCCCGGGTAATACTTGCTGTTTGGAAGCTGTTGGTGTAATGTTGTGAGATCGATTTTGGTGTAGAGTCTGAAGCGACGGAGAATGTTGACGATGGTGTAGCGATGGCGCTTCATGATGAAAGAATGAGTAAATTGAGCGATGCACCTTCCTTTTATACTTTTCCCAACTACCTTGATGAAATGTGAAGTTAGTATGAAGTTGGGAATGATAGAGTTGAATTCGCCGATTGTTGACGCGCAGCCAGATGCGATTTCCAATACGTGAATGTCTTTTCATATAGAAGTATTTCAAGTCCTTCATGATATGATGTAGAGATTGAAAATGACGATAAGATAAAGCAAACTCTCTTCTCACATTTCCAGTTGAATCTTTGAAATAGACGTTTCGATCATGATCCGTTTCAATACGTTGTAGGGAATCTAATTTCCAACTCATGATGTGTGGTAGTCATGTCTGATTAAGATTTGCATAGTAGGGCGATGAACTCACGACGAATAAATGTCATGATGGAGCGATGTATATATCTTCTATACTTCTCCCAATTGTATTTGCGAAATGAGAAACAGTTTGCGGAATGAGAATGGTAGATTTGAATTTCATTTCTGTAATGTTGAAGCCAAACTTGATCACCCAAGGAGATGAATCTTAATGTTTCAAAATATTCCAAATCCCTCATGATATCATTGAGGTTGACAAATTGTCGCCATGTTAATGTAATTCCTCTTGATGTATGACCATGAGAATTTTTGAAATGTACGTTTCCATCACGATCAACTCTGATATATTGTAGAGAGTCCAAAATCCAAGTCTTCATGATGTTATGCAAAGTTGCAGATTAGCAATATAAAAATGTCGTTTTATCATATTTTGCTTAGCAATGCGGCTACAAAGAGATTTACTAGTAATCGAGCTGCACTCTTTTCTACTCCCATTGATCATGTACAACAGCTAAATGGAAATTGGGAAGTGGGTGTCACTCAACTTGTTTATAGCAACTGTGTCTATACTTTTGATCATGAGGTGATGACTATTAATATGAGGCGTACAGCTGCTTACCAATGTGAAAAGGGGTGCCGAGTATACATTCCACAGTGGTCAAAGAAAGATCTCTTATCATGTAAAAAGTTTATATATGATTTCTTGAATAAAGCGTGTAAACATATTGTCCAATTTACTCCGCACAATGATGATTATACTTATGTACATCATGTAGTTGAGAAAGATTGGATTGTTGGTTTAAGTCCAAGTTTAAGAAATGATTTAGGCTACCTCGCTAGCGCCTTAACAAGCTATGATAATTTTAACGTTAATTACCACATAAGTGGTCATAAACAGTTAATATATCGAGAGGAAGCTTATTATGTAGATCTTATTCCAAGAAATGAGAAGACGTTGGTGAAGAAGATAGTGATTAAGCCAAGAAAGACAAACATGACTCCTGAAACATTATTGAAGAAATTTAATTATCTCCTTCGAGTTGATGGTAAACAAGTGGCAACATTGACTTATATCAAATCATCTAATCATATTGCAATAAGCAAATTAAATGATGATGATCTAGTATTAGTTTGTTCAAAAGATTTTCATCAGTTCTTACGACATCGTTCTGCAGCTGTTCATGGAAAATCTGATATGCAACATTTACCATGTGAAAGGCCAAATCAATTTGATACAGAATGGGCCGTATCTTTATACAGAAAGTGTGTAGAGCCTTTTGGTGGTTTCTTACATGAAACAAGAGTGTTGATGCCTCGCATTATTACTTCGGTTAAATTGGTTGTAGATTATTTAAATGAAGTGATTAATGAGCAACATATTTCATTTTCTGAAAAAGAAGGTACTTTGTCTCTCACTATAAGTGGAAAAGGTATTGAACTAATTATGGATAAAACTCTAATGGACATTTTGGGTTTTGATCAAAATATCTTTAAAAGTGGTACTGTAACCAAAGCTAGCGCAGACATGTCGCTATCGCGTCGTATTAACTATTTTCAGATATATTCCAATATTGGTGAAGATGTACGTGTGGGAGATGTTGAATCTCCATTGCTAGCAATGATACCATACCAGCCAAAAAGCTGCAGTATTTTATCTGAGCATACTTTCAAGAAAGTGCATTATACAAAGCTGAAATCAAACTACATCCCACAAATTGATATTGCCATTTATGATGATGCTGGTGCGTTGATTCCTTTTCATAAAGATGCTGTGACAAGTATTACACTCCATTTCCGAATGAAGAGTTAATGCAAAAGTATGCTAATATATTTTTCCAATGTGAATAATATGGAAAGTGAAAATAAGGACTCGTTTCTAATCTACTTACCCAGTAATGCTTCTATGAATAAATTTCCCAAAAATAAACCATCAGACTATCGAGTAGAATTAAATCGGCCACTGCATTTAGAAGGTGAATGGGAGGTTGGCGTTTCTAGTATTTGCTATGATAGCAATATTCAGAATGTGAATGATTTGGAAGAAATGATATTGACTCCTCGCACCCATGATGGAATAACGATGAATAATGCATTCCAGTTCCCATACAATTTAACATCAGATGGAAAATGGAACTATGAATGGATTCAGATAAAATCAGATTCTTATGAGCCATTTGGGAATGAGAAAATTATTAAGGCATTCAACAGTGGTAATACTTCCATCATGAAGAATAAAAATCAGAAAGCTTATGAGTTTACTATCTATCATTGGAGTGGGAGACAGTTCCTCCGCTTTCATTCTTTTACTAAAGGTCTTACGCTGAGGTTGGATAGTGAATTCTATCCGCATCTTGGTTTTGGCCATGGACTACATCTAACGTCAATTGCTACTGCAAATGTTAGAAAAGTTTATTCAAATCGAATCAACAAATTTCATTATAGATTTAAAATATTTGATGAAGATGTTGTAGAATGCGAAGAACGCATCATTTTGAAAAAGCGTGGTGTTCAACCTTTATCACTTATTGAGTTAGTAAAACGATGGAATGAGACTGTGGGTAAGAAGTATGGAGAAAAAATTATGGCGAACAAAAATAAGTTGGTTATTCAGAAATATAATGACAAACTTACAGTTTATTTCTCTCCAACCTTGCGTCATTTTGTAAGACATTATACACCTATTATTGGATGCGGTGTGGTGTATGCTTCTCATGAATATCACACTAAAGCTGATTCAGTTAATGATGAATGGTGGGTGGACATCTATGGCGATCGCATTAAGAAAATTTACCAGTCTTATGAAGAATCTAAAGTTGCTATCAATATAATGCCGCGTCTATATCATACAGTTGAAAGCTTCATTCATGTAGTAAATCCTTATATACAACAGAAGTTGAAGCATGTGATGAAAAGTAAATATGATGTAAAGACACACCACATTTCGTTTTCAATTGAAAATCAACGCGTTGTTCTGAAACTGGGTGATGACATTCAATGTCAATTGAGTAAAAATTTGAAAAAACTCTTTGGTTTTTCAATGCTACAAACAGTGTTTGCTGCTGCGCATACGATTGGTATAGAAACACCAATGACACTTGATAAACATGAACAGCACCTTTACATTCAAAGTGATTTGATTCTACCTATTTCTGTTGGTGAGAAAAAAGAATACATTTTACGTGATTTCATTCATGATAAAGACGCTTCATATGGAATAGTCGAGAAGATGTTTGAATCTATTTTCTATCATCCCGTCGTCAAACAAACTATACCCTCTATTGCTATCAAAATTACCAATGGTTTACAAGAGTGCATCCATGTGAAAGATACTAAATCCCTCATAACTTTAGTGTTTCGGAAAACAAAGTGAAGTCTTTATACAACATTTATTGAAATATGTGCATGAATGTGAAGCAATAGACTTTATACAACATCCACTGAAAATATATACATGAGCGCACTTCAATAAACATTGTTATATACAAAAAGTCTTTTTACTTCGTGAAGGGTGGAAATATACAGGGATAGGAAAAATGTCTTTCAGTGGAAAAGTCATCACATGGGGAATGTACAGATGTGGACACATATTCACAAGGAAAAAACAATCTCATGCGATACATAAAACAACAATGTTTATCTACAGAAATCAACATCAAAATACTAAGTTAAGGATGATTATGCTAAGACGTCTCCTGAATGTGGTAGTGTGAGTTTAATTCTTTTGGGTGGTGGTATGTTTGTGTCAGGATGTCCATGTGGAAGAGATATGTTGTGTTCTAACCAGCACCTCTTATCCTCCCATGCTAAAAGCGCCCGTTTCCTAAAAGTATGAGTTTTGATCTCATGCGACTTAGATTTTAAGATTGTCATATTGACAAACGTTATATTTTTATTTCTATAGGCTTTCCTGAAATTCTTATGTTTCATATTTTGCACAATGGATTTTGATATGCCTTTAGCGCGCTTAATGCTATCATCACTATCCTTTAATTTCATAGAATACATTTTTGGACGGAGGAGAATCATTTCATCTATTTCCTTCCCTGCTGTCTCATCCTTAAAGCAGCCAAGTTTTGCCTTATTTTTGATGGAGTACAGTGGATGATCAGCAGGATAATTTGATGTATCAAAATATCTTTCTAAAGATTTTCCTACTTCATTGAAATTTAAATCTTTTTGAGTGGTAATACCTAAGAAGAAACTATCTGTATCACCACCCAACAAACGAACCTCTTTTACGAGAGGACATGGTTTTAGTATTTTATAGAAGAGTTGGTACATTTCAAGCTTAGAATAATCTAGTACAGCTTGACCAATATAGATGGGTTTGCACAACTCAACTTCAGATTTTATCATTTTAACACCTATAAGGTCCTCATCGATAATGTCTCTATCGATGAATAGAGGTGATGAGGTCAATTTGTGATACTTTTGATCATCATTAACTAGTTTGTAGTTTACGCGCTTTCTAACATCCTCCATCGTCTTACCAAATAGACTGTTGTTCTTATATTTATAAAAATCTTTTTCAAAGTTATTTTGGGCTAGTGCACGTTTCTGGCTGTTGCTATCAATATATGGCTTGAGGAAGGCTTTCTGTCTAAATTTAATAATGCGGTGAACTCTTTTTAAAATCATACCCATTTCTAAATAAAATTTTAAGATGCTAAAGTGGACTAGATAGTTTTCTTTATCATACTGGGTGAGTAAAAGTTTGCGACAAGGCTTATAGTCGGGTTGTCCACATGATTCTAAATCTTTATGAAATTGTTTCATAAAGTCGGAAAACATATCTTTACTCACTTCACCTGATTCGGGTGCGAGTGGAAAATCTACGGTTTTATGTTTAATATTATTTGGATAGATTAGATCTATCTCAAAATAATATCCCCAATCACCTTCATCTGGAATTGCTAGTATGTTAGAAGGGTTGGAGAAATGTTGAATATCACTATCATCTAACCAGCTAAACTCAGAGTGAGGTAGCGGTTTGGATAATGAACTACCATACAAATTATTTTGGTCATAATACTTCAGATGAGTCTGGTCATTGCCTACTGTTTCAGATTTTAACCTATGTTTATTTACAAATGTGAGACCACCGCGAATTCCTCGCTCAAATAAATTATACATCTCTGGATCTTGTAAGAGATGAATGGTCTCACCAGTCATTTTAAAAGCAGACTTAAATGACATGGCTGGCAGACTGACAAAGTGGACGGGATCTAACTTATCTTCTTCTAATGCCACTCGTCGAAACTCCTGAAATACATTAGCCAGCAAAAATACATCTAACTTAAGGTAGGCAATCATATATTCACCAAATGTATGGCAGTCAAATTTTATCCATGCATCTTGTGCATGATCATAATCTTCGGTCTTACATTCTGCGCCGGTCAAATCATTTTTAAATTTATCTATGGGCGGAAGAGAAGTCTCGCCGAGTTTACTAATCGCATCAAAATATGCATATGGAAAGACTCCTTTCCGTGTGATGACTTCATCGGTTAGATTTGGGTATTGTTTCTTAAGATTTTGTGTTAGTGGAAGAGACTTTAGATTTTGCACGAGAGAGGCCAGTGATGCAGTCATAAATTGGTAGGAATCTAAAAATTTTATATCAAAATAGACCGTCTTATTTTCTTTAGTTTTATCGACAGGCACTTTTGCTGTCATGGCCATAAACTTCTCTCTCGCTTGTGCTATTACATCAAGCTTCCACTCTTTCATTTGACCTAAACCTCCTTTTATTATCATATGGCTGTCGTAGCCCTTGAAATTATGGAAAATGACGGGTAATGTACGCCGTTTCATCCTAAGTGAAAAATTGCATTTTGAACAGAGTGCGTTTCTAAATTTACCATTGATGTGATCATGGTCGCGCACTTTCTTAATCTTATCATCGTCAAATGTTTTCCTACATTTGGGGCAAATGTTGCAACTATCAAATTTTGCTTGATCATCTGCTGTCATATGCAATGATCTGCGATAGAGTTCACCATCATGTTTTTGTTGAAATTTTACAGCCTGTTCGAGGAATTGTAGGAATTGGTAAATACAATCCTCACCTTGCCAGACGCGCATTTTATTTTGCCTACTCCTAAAGTGATCATGCCATACTTCATAGCAGGAAATGGCTGCTGGTCGATGGATGTTATCATCGATATAACATTCGATGTCAGCATAGATGACACGAAGAGGACTTAGTTAATCACCATTCTCTCTATATGAAAACTCCTTATCTTTGGGCATGCGCTCCATTTGCAGTTTACCTCGCTTACACCATTCGTAATGAGTTTCAAATTTAGTTTTCCTCCTAAAGTGGCGAATACATCTGTCGCAGTAATATAACTCTCTACTAGAGTTTTCTAAGTGGTGGTATAAGCGAGAGATTTTGGGAATACCGCAGTAGTGCCATTCCTCACTATCATCCTGTTTTACTAATAACAGGTTTACTGTACGTTCATAACAACTCGAACGCGAGTTGTAGCGCACACCCTTCAATCCGTTTTCCCAAACATGGAGAACTATTTTGATGTTGTTCAATTTTTCAAATTTTTCTATATCTTTAATTTTCATATCTTCACTATTACAGTCATCGAAGTTTAATTCATTCTCCCACTGTTGATACTTACTCTTGCGGTATCGACTATTCTGCACATCATTATAGTGGAGAATGGAGAGGACGGCATACTTAAAACATTGCGATTCGCAATCTACAGAAATGACTGCTGCTTTATTTCTTAAATTTTTCGGAAGTTTAAAGGAGCCTCGACCACTATGATTTCCTAATAAACTGATTTTAATCATGGCGGTCTCAATACCATCAAAAACGAGTCCACTATCACGCTCGTTAAATTTATCTATATTTAATTTTAACCCTTGGATATGAAAATTTATCCAAGACTCACAGTCTACAACTTCGGTTGCAGGAGAGGAGGGTATGTGAAACTCCAACCTCTCTATTATTTGTCCAGTATGGTGGTCGATTTTTACATATTTTATTTTACGATAGATGAGCGCCTTCATTCTAAAATTGTCTAAATTGTTGAAGAGCGCTTCTATCAATGATGAATTTTGATGAAACCATTCCTCAAAGTTAGCAATGGTTTCTGAGGAGTCCATCTGGTAGTTCCTCACTAAATTATTTATGGACACCTCAGTGAGTCGGATAGAGGAGGTACCGTTGGTGTAGGTATCGTTCGTGTGTGTATGTTGAAGTCTGTGCGAAGATAGTTCAAAACGTGTCTCGAAAGACTGAATGCATAAATCGCAAGAAAAGGAGACATCGTTAACAGAATCATCCCTACCTTCGGAGATTGATGCCGGCTTAGGTCTACAAACACCTCGCTTGATGTGTCGGATGAGATCACGCTTCCTCGTGAAGATGTGTCCACAGTCAGCACATTGCCGATCGTCGCATTCCCGCGACAATGTTGACATGGACTCGCACGAGATGGAACTGGTATCACCTGAAAGAGAAATCATTCTTTCATCTCTGTTCAAGTCTCAGTGTATTGTTACAACCTACCTTGACTCAACAACTCTAAACTTTCCTCAAGAAGGGAGGGTGTTGGTGATGAAGTTGATGCCTGAAATTGAGGAAGATGCTATTAGCCACACGTTTGAGGGAGATGAGAGAGGAAATTTTCAACTTACCATTTGAACGAAATTATGTTTAAGCTTGATACTTCAACAAGATAGAGACTTCACTCAAATTTGGAATTCACGAAAGAGCAGTTCACTTGTACGCCTCAAATACAGAATTCGTCAGAGAACAGTTCACTTATGCGTCTCAAAGACAGAGTGAAATGATACGGATGTCACTTTGCTTATATACTTTCATTCTCTTCATTCATTGGATGTTCATTCTGATTGGCTGCTTGTGTATACTTAAGAATTAGAAAACATTTCAAAGTCATTATTCACAGTCAACATGACAAGCCCTCCAACAACATCAAACACAAAATTCTCTTCTCCATGCTCAACACCAAAGGCGCTCGTTACACCAAATGCACCAAGAAAGGCGAAGGTGTAGAAGGTGTACCGACTGGACAATATACGAAAGTTATCATTGCCAGCGGACGAGGAAGAGGAGAGTGTATGTGAGAAGGAGTGTCCCGACTTAACAGGCGTGAGGTGGAAGTATCTCCAGTACGATACTGACGATGTGATGGAGATCACCAGCACGAAATTCCTCCACCAATTATGGGAGTGGTACACCCCTAACTCCCAGCCACGAACTATGGCAGAGTGGGAGTATATTGATAAAGTGAGGCTCGCAGTGGAAGAACGATTAAAGCAACTGAACTGTTTTTGTTATCTATGTGAAGCCAGACTCTGGGACGATATTGACGATGAAGACCTTTTGAAATACATGCCATAATAAATTTTTACTTCATATTATCTTTGCTTTCATACTGACGTACTTGAATGGGGCTTCAGTGGATGATTTAACCATGTATACATTTTCATTTGGAAATAGTAGCACGCTTAGTCTAACTTGTAAATCTTAAAACATTTCATATGGACGATGATGATAGATGAAATAGTGTCAAATAAAATTAAGATAGCTTACACTTCTGATACAGGGATAGCAATCGACTGCGATCCATGTGTAAAGAGCTTGTTAGACTACGGATGGGGTTAAGTGGATGATTTAACCATGTATACATTTTCATTTGGAAATAGTAGCACGCTTAGTCTAACTTGTAAATCTTAAAACATTTCATATGGACGATGATGATAGATGAAATAGTGTCAAATAAAATTAAGATAGCTTACACTTCTGATACAGGGATAGCAATCGACTGCGATCCATGTGTAAAGAGCTTGTTAGACTACGGATGGGGTTAAGTGGATGATTTAACCATGTATACATTTTCATTTGGAAATAGTAGCACGCTTAGTCTAACTTGTAAATCTTAAAACATTTCATATGGACGATGATGATAGATGAAATAGTGTCAAATAAAATTAAGATAGCTTACACTTCTGATACAGGGATAGCAATCGACTGCGATCCATGTGTAAAGAGCTTGTTAGACTACGGATGGGGTTAAGTGGATGATTTAACCATGTATACATTTTCATTTGGAAATAGTAGCACGCTTAGTCTAACTTGTAAATCTTAAAACATTTCATATGGACGATGATGATAGATGAAATAGTGTCAAATAAAATTAAGATAGCTTACACTTCTGATACAGGGATAGCAATCGACTGCGATCCATGTGTAAAGAGCTTGTTAGACTACGGATGGGGTTAAGTGGATGATTTAACCATGTATACTTTTTCATTTGGAAATAGTAGCACGCTTAGTCTAACTTGTAAATCTTAAAACCTTTCATATGGACGATGATGATAGATGAAATAGTGTCAAATAAAATTAAGATAGCTTACACTTCTGATACAGGGATAGCAATCGACTGCGATCCATGTGTAAAGAGCTTGTTAGACTACGGAAGAGAGAAGTGTGTTATGTTGCGTGTGGCGCGTGAGTGTCCTCCCATTTCATTCCATTCATTATTTTTCTTCCCCTCTGCATCCATATCCGAGGATATGTGGCGGGCTTGGGACCGCTTTAGCTGCATTAGAAGGTTGGCCCTTAAAAGAGCCCATGGGTCGTTCTCCGTCCACCGACACTCCTCTCACTTCTGCAAAAACTCTGAAAGAAAAAGAATAGGAGATTAGATGAGCTACAAAAATGATCATGTTGAGGAAGCTTACTGGGAACTTTCTTCCGAACTTTTCGGACGACGAAGTCTTCAAGCTGACCGGTAATGTCCATACTCATGTGGAGACATCGGACTCCGTCGCCCTCATAACACTGTTGGGTCACGTTGGGGTCATCGGTGATGGTTGGGGCGTCGCATACATTATTCTCAAAGAGGGGAAGATGGACTTCATACACTCGCCTTTTTCGACACTTCAAACGCTCATGCAGTCGCTCCACTTCACCCGTCAACCTCTTATTAATAACCTTCACCTCCTCCGTCTCCTTCACCACGCTTCGCATCCGCTCTATCTCTTCATCCTTCCTCGACACACTCGCCTGCAAACTCTCCACCAAACCTGCCTTCCTCATCAACTCGCTCCTTTCCGCCATCCATTCCTTCTCCTTCTTTCTCAAGCTCTCCAACTCTTCCCTCGTTGCCCTATACCCCTCAACCTTCACCTTCAGCTCTTCATTCTCCTTCAAAACTTTTCTATTATTACTTTCCAAAGCCATCATACGATCCTTCATTCTCACAAATACCTCCGTATCATACGCCTCTTGCTGCCGTGGCGATGACGCTGCCATCGGCTTAGCCACTTCCTCCCCCTCCCACTCTTCCTTCAAATCCGCTATGTCCCCAAACAAATCTTCCATCACCGCATCCAAATCAACATCATCCTTCTTCTTCTTCATTTTCGCTCTCAACTCAACTTCCTCACTCGAACTCCCATCACTCGAAATCACATCACTCGCATTCCTCACCACTTTCTCCCCAATCACGTCCTGAATCGTTGCCACCGCCTTTCTCACCTCTTCCCTTTCCAACAACTCTCCCTCAAACCATGCCTTGAACCCCTTCTCTCCGATGTTCCCACTCTCACACTGCAAATGCGCCTTCATAAATTCCTTCTCATCCCCCATCACACATTTCCGACAAGACACACACAACCTCAACATCACTTTCCTCTCATGGCCCATCGTCCCCTCTTTTTCTTTTAAATGTTTCTTCAGTTCGCTACCTCTGGCAATCTTGCCACAACTACACTTGCCCACCAACATCTTTGCGTTATTCGGTTTTGTCATGATAATTCTGTAAAGATAGAGTAAAATTTGATAGCAAGTGTTTATAGGATACTACTTGCTCATATGCATTGAAAGACTAAGTCACCAAACATTTGATAGCAAGTCAGCAACCGTTTGGGTGTTAAGCTCTTGAATCCGTTACAGGCATTACTCAGAGGGGATCTTATCCCAGCTCCAAGGCCTCGACCCACAAATCCAACCTCGATCGGACAGAGCGTGCGTCATATCACTGTGTTGGTATCCGGGCCCCAGTTTTGACATGAAAACCGGTGGAGTTATTTACAAGAGGAAACGACCCAAGTCACAGAGACTCATAAACGACTCCTTTTTATTCAAAAACTTTAATTATTATCATTAAATATGAATTTAAATTTTTCAGTATTTTAGTACTACTCATAAAACGTTTATAAGTAGTCTGTCACCTTCAGCATAGCAAACGCTGTCGAATGTTTTTGAATCAAGTCTAAAGGACTTGTAGAAGCAAAGTTATAGCCGTTTGAAGATTTCGGCCTACTATCATCAAATGGTCAGTCATGCTATACTGACTAACCTATAAGTCTGACACCTTAGCTGATATCAGCAATGAAAAGTCAGAAGTCCGATATCGGACCTCAAGAGAAACGACTTACCTGTAGTCACTTTCTCAACTTAGTGAAATTCCTCTCCCGATCCCGTTCTTATATACCCTGTGAATATGCAATCGATAAGAGGGGGGGGGACGTCAGTGAAATTTCAAAATTTGATGAAAAATGTTTTGGTGACGGTCCCAGGTCGAAATTCCACACTTTGGAAAATTTTCAAATTTTTACCCATACAAAGCCACTCTGACACTTAGGATTTTTTCAGGTGAGCGAGCTCCGACCTAAAATCTTGTAACCGCTCTAACTTTTGAACGAAGACAGATAGGAACAAGCCGATTGTTTCACTGAATTTGTCTCACTCTTAGCTTTCAAACGAGCTATCGCACGACAAAATCCGTCCACTGGAAGCCAAAATCGAAGCAAGCTGTCCAGAGGGGGGGACGTCAGTGAAATTTCAAAATTTGATGAAAAATGTTTTGGTGACGGTCCCAGGTCGAAATTCCACACTTTGGAAAATTTTCAAATTTTTACCCATACAAAGCCACTCTGACACTTAGGATTTTTTCAGGTGAGCGAGCTCCGACCTAAAATCTTGTAACCGCTCTAACTTTTGAACGAAGACAGATAGGAACAAGCCGATTGTTTCACTGAATTTGTCTCACTCTTAGCTTTCAAACGAGCTATCGCACGACAAAATCCGTCCACTAGAAGCCAAAATCGAAGCAAGCTGTCCAGAGGGGGGGGACGTCAGCGAAAATTTTTCTCTCCGATTGACTTGAAACTCACCATACCGATGCAGAATTTCACGCTGAATCCGAATCTGGCCTCCGTTTTCCCATCCGATGCTTCGTTTTGGCGCTACACACCAAAACGTCCCAAATTTTAACTCTGTTAAAATTTTGAAGAAAAATTTTTTCTCGCCGATTGAGCTGGAAATCACACCACAGATGCAGAATTTTACGTTGAATCCGAATCTGGCAGCCATTTCACCATCCACGACAACCTAGACGGTCGCCCACGTCAACCTGGACGGTCGCCCACGTCAACCTAGACGGTCGCCCACGTCAACCAGGCGGTCGGACCAACTCACCCGAGTCTCACACTCTGTCGTTGCAGAGGGGGGGGGAGTCAGCGAACATGTTGTGAACGTGAACCCACCTGGCCGGCACACCACGACAGACCACAACCTCTGTCGTTCCAGAGGGGGGGGGACTCAGACCCGAAGCACCACGGCGGCCGACCACGACACTCTACCGTTCCAGAGGGGGGGGGCGCCGGTCGAGTGTTTGTCACTTGCTTACTACTAACATGGTAAAAACTCACAACCTCCGCTACGAATGTATGACTTAGAGATTCTGATGTTTAATTTTCACATCTTTTGTAGCCATTTACAGAATGCTTTTCCAATTTCCAGTAGTTTTCAGTACATTTCTTCAATCTATGTTCAATCATTGATTGTTTAACTTGTTATGTTCAGGAATCATCACCTCTCTGTAAACAATGACGAACTCTTAATATATTTTCATCCACATGGTGGATATGCATAGAAGAGTAGGCCCCTATTTCTGCAATTGCTTTCAAAAACTTGTTATGTAAATCATCCATTTCATACTACTTCGTTGTTGGGTTATTGTCAATCTCTGAACTGTAGGCTATGCGATAAAGTCTTTTTAGTGCATTGTTATATTTTTTATCTTATATTTTCTTCGACTGAGATAATCCGATTTCATTTCATCGTTCCATGAAGATGACGACTATCTAAATATTTGAATCACTTTAGTAATTCACCAAATGTGAATTGTTTGTGTATTTATCATGAAAATATTCTTTAATCAATGTCTAATCACTTCCGTGGCCTCCTTGACAAGCATTGTTTCCACTAAGTTTTCTTGTAAACGATGAAAAATTAATGTTGTAACGAAACTCTTTGATTACTATCCTATAGTTGAAAAAGCAATGAAGTCAGAAATATTGTTCATTCAAGAATCTCCGTATTTTTTGTATGAATGTATGTCAAGCAACATTTGCCTTTGCGATTTCAAAAAGTCGAAAAACTGCTGGCATGGCATGTCAAAATTGACCTTCACATTCAGCATTGCCTTGATTGTGTCGACTTTGATCTGTGTTTTGTCAGATGACCACATTCTGTTCATCAGCGAGAATATACGCTCAATTGGGGCATTTGAGCCCGGCAAGCACATCACAAATTGAACTACAGTATATAGTTCTTCAAATTCAACGGCATTGTGACGAAAATGTTGAAAAAGTTCTAACCAACAACCGTCAGGTTTAACCGAGTCGCCGTTCCATTTGTCCATAACATCAGGTGTAATGAAGGCTTTCATTTTTGTGTATTGGTCAAAGAGCCTATCACCATTGACCTTACAAACGTCTTTCATAGTTATATTGATATTTTCAAGAGAGTCCTCTACATTAGACCAGGTTGGAATATCTTTCAGAGGAACCCATTTGAAGGATATGATGTCACTGTAATGGTGCCACAATGTGATGTAGCCAATTGCTGTTTCGAAAAAGTCGTCAACATGCTGGAAAAATTGAGCTAGGTCGACTTTTTCCTCGCGTTCAAGTCGACGAAGAACATTCTTGGTTTCCATACCAGTGAAACGCTCACTTTTCCTGGACTTCAAATTATCCAACAAATCAGTGATAATATTGTTAGCTTCCATCTCTGTCAAAGTTTCAGATTGAATAGCTGTATTTGCGAATGGACAAAAAGGAGCCAAGCTTCATTAACAGGATCATCGAAAAATCGTTTGATAACAGTAGGACATTTTTGTTGTGACTCAAAATATAGCTTTAAAGGAAGATACATTTTTAGTATACGCTCTACTGCTGGAAGCAACGCAAGCCATCGTGTCTTTGAGTAACCAAGAATGCGGCTATAATGAATATCCACTTCAGCACAGAACTCTTTCAAGTTACTGCAGCGAACCACAGAATTTAATATTTTGTTTATCTGCTTCGGTTTGCTAGAAGTGTGATTAATACGAAATTGACGGGACATAGAGGAACCTATTAAGTGGGCAAAAAGGAATTCCTAATACCTTATAGAGATAGGAAAAAAAGTCGTGCGTCGCTTGCGGATTAATGTGAGTTCCAGCAAAGTGCTTCGATTGCCAAAATTCCTTCAGTTTCGAAGAATTCAGATAATTGCGCACAAGTTTTCTCCATAATATTGGCCCTTCCGATCATTATTAAAGAAAGTAGCAGGCGTACGAAAATTAGTTCACTTGCTGTTTTCACATTCTCTCCTCGGCATTGCTCACTGTATAGTGCATATGCATACATTGAATCGACGCCAGACATCGATGTGTGTTTCGGTGTGTGCGAAGTGATATCACAGCACGCACACATCTCTCACTGGCTCTGGTGCCCTCTGCTGGCAGCTCATTGTTTGCCGTTTCCAATAGCAAGCGATACACGAATTATCCATTCGAGAAGGAGCTAATTCTGTGATGTGCCATTTCGATATTAGGGTTACATACAATTCTTCCGTTCTAGGAAACCGAAGCGCGCGCAGATGAATCTAATTCTGTGGCAGCGAACTGTGTATATATGGAAATATCCAAAAATTTTTTCAGTTATCTGTTCGACGTCGACTGGCAATAAATCAGTTGCACTTCTCATTGCATTATGTAATATGTGCGCATTGCATCCAAGGCCCAGCAAACCTGGTCTCTGCAGTTCATTTCTCATCAATTTGAATACATTGCGATCACCATGGCGAGCTGCTCCGCCAAAATTCGCGTTAGTGTTATCGGCAGAAAATCCGACGAGTTTGTTTTTTAATTCAAACTCGGTCATGGTAGCAAGTAACTTTTCCTTAATCATTTGGCTTGTCTCCCCAGGAACTTCATGGAAATCCAGCAGTTTTACACACACACCATTCGTCTGTGAAAAGTATCGAACAATCACGGGAAGGAGTTTTGTCTCCCGCCTATTGGAAGTGTCTGTGGAAAGGGTGACGAAGGAAACTTTGCTTAGATCCTCGCACAATTCCTTTCGCGCGTATGGGGAGTATACATTGACAACGATAGCCTCTGATTTTGTTCTTGCACAGAAAAATTTAGAGTCCCACAATTTATTGATAAGTTTTGACGTACAGTCCATTGACCGAAAGCTTGGTCATGTGCCAGAGAATGATGGGCAAACAGTCCTTCACGCGCAGCTATCTCCAAATCATCCGCCATGGGCGCTTTCTTTATAAGCCAATTTTGTACACTTTCTTTGGATGAGCGTCTCTGCTCCGACGACTTATGCTTGGCACTTTTAATATGGTCGTTGATGTCCGATCGGCCGCCATGCGAAACAGAAAAAGTGCAGCAGCAAAGATTACAATAGGTTTCGTGGACTGTCTTTCCCTTCTTAAAAAGGGGGAACTCACTTTGCAGATCTAAATTGAATGTACACTTTCTCTTCGGCATCACGAAATTTATCGGCACACTTCTTCGAGTTCACAGCCAAGGACGAATAGGAAAGACGGTGATGACACTGATCGGTGATAAAGCAGGCGAACAGGGGCGTCGGAACCGGGGTAGCAGCGGTAGCAGCTGCTACCCCTAAATTTGAGTAGGGGTAGCAGAGTATGTCATTTGCTACCCCTGAAATACCGATGCACAAGACATCGGAAAAATTCCTGTAAGCAGGTAGATGAGGATTCAGGAATGCATGCTTGTCATCTATCTCGAAAATTGTCAATTCATCAGTCAAATATAACGTTGGCAGGACTTCCAGCCTCTGATGTGAAGAGCATTGTTGAGATATTGATTACAGAGCTTGAAGGGATGAGGAGTGACGACAAGTTCAATGAAATTGAAGAAAGTGCTATGATGACGATGAAGACCACAAAGATTCAAGCATCAACGCAGCTACATCAGAGACTACACGATCATCAAAACTACCTTCGAGATACACATACACTGTCGAAGCTTACGGACATCGAAGAACTGACTCATCGGATAAGAATCTGAAAGTATCTTATTTCGAAGCCATAGATCTGGTAACAGCAGAACTGAAAAGACGATTACATCAGCCAGATTTTATAACATTAACTAATTTCGCAAGTGTTCTTCATAGAAGAGACAAAAGTGTCAATGAGTTGAAATCAATTTTGCCTGTTCACCACACTGACTTCAATCTAGAGTCTTTAGCTGCACAGCTACGAATGCTGTCGTCTTTCTTGAAGACGGAAAATGTGGATGATCCAACACAAGCTTCAGCGTTGTGTTCATGAGAATCAAAAATTACATGTCGGGCCGAAGTGTATCGATGTGTCGACCTGGTTTTGCATTGACCAGCAGAAAGTGAAGTAGCAGTTGCCATAAATTGTACCTACATGTCACGTCAAAATCGAACCATCGGATATTTGTAAGTAGTCAAGCAGCTTTGTGACGTCTCTCAAAAATAGGTTTACAATTTTTATGAATGGGAAAATTTTGAGACACATTTGTATTTAATAGGCTGATATTGTTTATATCGTATAGGTTGACATTACTAAATGCTATGCAGTATAGTGGCGACTGGGTACTTAGTAGTTCTTTGAATACTCAGACTTATTTTCATCAAATGTTGCCTTAGTAGACCTACCTTCACAAAATGAAGTTAAGATAGAAATGTCAGTATAGCTGGATTAATCATTGAATTTCAGCGCATCTAACACTTTTGGAAACAGTTTTCATCGTAATATTGTCGTTCAGACGATTCATTGCCATACTCACCATACATACTCATGTTTATAAATTTGTTACATTGATTGCAGTACATGCAGCCTACACACGTGCATGTGTGCAGTTTTTATGAGTTTGAATGAAATATCATCCCACAAATGATACGTGTAGTACATATGCATGCATGAGAATTATGTCACAAGTCTACTGTGCGCCCATGTGAATAAAATTAGTCTTGTTAGCCTCACTAAATCTTAAATATTCGGGCGATGGTGCTTGAATATAGGCCTACTAAAGATCGAAGGGTTGTCCATGAAAAAAAATTTGCTACCCCTAGTAAAAAAATCATTCCGACGCCCATGCAGGCGAAGATTCAACACAGACAGTAATGCAATGTAGCGATAGTCTCTGACGCGGCTAAACTTCAATCAATCAACTTTCAAGTGAGGACACAAATCTATGTTCTCAACCAAAAAAGACGCTATTAATAGTATCTCTTGATAGCACAATAGCAATTAGAGGATGGGTGCTTTTCATGATGTACGCATGACGTTGCAACAACATGATATTCGGCAACAGCTCATAGCTCTCTTATTGGATGAACGCTTGCCAATAATTGACAAATCTCAGTGACGAATGTCAAGATCCAGGGAGTGTGTTTCCGAACTCATGAGTTTTGACTAAATATAACTGAAAATATCTAAAACTGAATTTTGCTATTGAGAAGCGGCAAAACCGGGACATGTACCTGTCCCGAAAGACATTTTCGGGACACCGGGACAAATTCGCCGAAACCGGGACTGTCCCGGTAAAACCGGTACGTCTGGTCACACTGCACTAAGAAGAAGGAAATCACCAATACAGAAACGTCTATCAGCGTGAATGTGAATATTGAAGATGGTTTGTGACAGGGATGCAAAGTCGAAGTTGTGGAGTCTTATCATTCGACGGAGCCGGAGATAGGGAATACATTATTTTCGTTGCTTTTGACCAATAAACTTTGATTTCTAAGTCAAATATCATAGAATTTTTATCACATTATATATAAATATTTTATATTATTACATATATTACATTATATCATTTACATACTTATACGAATATTAGATAATATTTCATAGAATATTATTGATAAGTGCATAACAGTGCACACCAGACATGGTTCAGGAAGGTTTACAACGTCCTATGGATAAGTTAAGGAAAGTCATGCTTTCACTGAGCTGATGATAGTGCCATGAATCTGGCGGTTCGTAAATCCTTTGCATAAGACAGATTTATAGTAGGCCTTATCCAATTCTACTGCAAGTCACATAATAAGAAGAGTGAATGCTCAAGATACATACTCTTAGATTGCTTGGGTTATGCAGCTATGTAGCAAGACATATATCATAAACTTCATTATTAACCCATTACTTTATGTCGGTGCTTTGCTTCTACTGAACTTGCTATACATACTTACTACCTGGAGGGTGACCTATCAAAGTGTTTGTAGTAAAATTAGCGTTGCTATTACGTGTAGCTGCTTAATCACTGCAACGGAACATAAAGTCAAATACACTGCATAATTAGGGTTAAAAATGCTAGACACTCTTTACGATTATCTGCCTTTTAAAAGTTTCTGTTTTTCGGATTATTTCAAAAAACGTTACGGTTAAAATTGACGCATGCAAAATACTGGATTTGCTAACATCCAGGCTAAGTCTTTTGTTGGAGCGTAGATGGATTTGACGGTTCTTTTTCATTCGTGCAATAATCTTCATTAAGACCTATGTAACGTGAGGCAAAATTATCGAATGACGCATCTTCTACACATGGCAAAGGTTTCATGTTCCAACGTCAATCGGAAGTGCTATGCAAAAAATCAAATGCATTATGTTCTCAAAATCTGTGAAATGCAGAAGCCATCCTTAAATCGTCAGAAAATTCGGTCCAACCATAGACTTCTTGACATTTAGAAACATATGGTTCAACGCAAGCTCTTTCATAGACTCCTTCGTAACATCAAGAACTCTGGCTCCTCATGTGATTCCTCTGATCCTACAAATCTGCGAAGGCAAACTGCCGTGATATGAAAAAGAAGATAAACTATTTTATGAATTCAGGCGGGCACGAAAATCGCGGAAATCCTCGTCCGCTTCGCGTCTTTGGACTTCTATATTTTCTTTTCCTTCTGGCTTCATAGATCACCTATTATGCTGTTAATTTTTATTGCCATGAACTTAGAGTATTTTGGATTCTAGGAGTAGTAAGCAAGTGACAAACACTCGACCGGCGCGCCCCCCCTCTGGAACGACAGAGTGTCGTGGTGTGCCGGCCAGGTTGGTTCACGTTCACGAAATGTTCGCTGACTCCCCCCCTCTGGAACGACAGAGTGTCGTGGTGGACTTGGGCGACCGCCAGGATTAGTCTTGAGGCTATAGTGTGTGATGTTTTTCGTGCAATCTGCTGAATGTTGGGTTGTAAAATGGGCTGTTTCGAGTGGAAGGAGTGGTCGGATGAGAAAACGGAGGCCAGATTCGGATTCGGCGTGAAATTCTGCATCGGTATGGTGAATTTGAACGCCATCGGAGAGAAAAATTTTCGCTGACGTCCCCCCCTCTGGACAGCTCGCTTCGATTTTGGCTTCCAGTGGACGGATTTTGTCGTGCCATAGCTCGTTTGAAAGCTAAGAGTGAGACAAATTCACTGAAAGAATCGGCTTGTTCCTATCTGTCTTCGTTTAGATGTGAGACGCCATTTAAGATTTTGGGACATTGGTGAAAAACGACAGAGTTAGAATTTGGGACGTTTTGGTGTGTAGCGCCCAAACGAAGCATCGGATGGGAAAACGGAGGCCAGATTCGGATTCAGCGTGAAATTCTGCATCCGTATGGTGAATTTGAACGCCATCGGAGAGAAAAAATTTTCGCTGACGTCCCCCCCCCTCTGGACAGCTCGCTTCGATTTTGGCTTCCAGTGGACGGATTTTGTCGTGCCATAACTCGTTTGAAAGCTAAGAGTGAGACAAATTCACTGAAAGAATCGGCTTGTTCCTATCTGTCTTCGTTTAGATGTGAGACGCCATTTAAGATTTTGGGACATTGGCGAAAAACGACAGAGTTAGAATTTGGGACGTTTTGGGCTCTAGCTTCAAAACGAAGCATCGGATTGGAAAACGGAGGCCAGATTTGGAATCAGCTTGATGTTATTGTCCAATGAGGATCATCATCCAATGAGAATCAAGCATTTCTTTATAAATAGCGAGCCTTCCACAGTGAGAATCATTCCATCGTTGAATCATACGAGTGACGGACGCACATTTTCTCTCTCTCTAGTTCCCTGTTCTATTATCCAACTAAAATGGTAAGTCGCTACTTCCCTCCCTCTCCTCCCTTGAACGTAAACTTAATACAATCTTTTTCATTTTCAGGCATCTACTCCATCTGCTGCACTAGTAGGACAAAATGGCGGTCAAACGTTACAAGGTTCGCTACGGTCAGATCATCTACAACTGAGGCCAGTGGAAGAAACAACCAAGGTACATAATCCTACACCGCTACAGCGTAAATTTAAACAAGTCTCGCGTTATGACGATCATAGCGTAGTACTCCAAACGGGAATGCTCCCTTCCACGGATGTCAAGATAATGCGCAATCAGTATGGGGACTACATACTGATCCCCGTGAGTCCATACATTCGCCGCCAACTTGATATTATTGAGGAGTATGTGACATTAAATATGGACATTCCTACTCCTCTTGCTCAAGAGTGGAAGGCTAGAGATGACAAGGATACTCCCTATAGAAAGATTTGGGATGGTAATCACATTTGCCTACCGGTATCACATTGGTGTACTTACTATAAGAAGGAGGGAGATCAATCAATACCCATCAGATGTGATGAGCTCGGAGAAGGTACTTGGGATATCCTTTTCAAAGTGAATGGGTTATATTATGGTCGACACAAGGATAATAAAATAGCCTCTCTCTCCATGCATATGGAATCCATCCTATATATTCCAAAACCACCCAACGTGGATGACATAATTGATCAAATCCTTAACAGCAGTGGTACGAAGCGCAAGTCGGAGAAGAATGCTGCCTCAAAACGCAAATCAAAGAAGGAGAATTACTAGTCCTTTCCTAACTCTACCCTATGACAATTCGCTTATGTGCTTTGAGTGTCGTAGACGTGGTCTTATTAGATACATTTTACTTCTTCGTTGCCATCATATCATTTGTGTATTTTGTCGTGAAAAGCATCGATGTAATTCTTCATTTTGTAATATGTTATAGAACGTTTCCTTAGATGTGTAATTTCCGTTTTAGGCTTCTATCATCATTTTTATGGATTGTGAGGGTGAACCTGTACAGGAGCTCAGTGCTATTGCTATGAACAATTGGACATATCAGATTGTTAGTGTCTATCATCAACATGCCAACTGCGATCCCAATGTTGATCAATGGGCGAGAAAACACATTCATGGACTTAATCTGAAATATTTGCAAGACTATGGCTTTTCTTGTGAGAGTGCTCTTCTTATTGACTTTAAACGATGGTTAGCTGCTTTCAATGTTATACGCATCTTTTGTAATAATCCTGGTAAGGAGAGGAAAGTATTTCCCAATCTAATCATTGATGATCTTTTGCTCCCGCCTTGGGATAGTAGAGTGAATCAACATTATCATGAAGTCACGAAACGTTTTAAGGATTTGTGTGTTCCTATTTTGTCTATTCGTTGTAGTAGCTACGTTCATAACCAATGCTTCTTTCCTCCTTACCTCAACACTGCCAAAGTCCTGTATGGTTATCATTGCTCGCTGTATGATAGTTACCAGCTGTATCTATTTTATGTTTCAAACCATTGATTTATAATGCTTGCTTGTTACCGTTATTCAATAAATGTTACTATGAGAAGAGTTGTTGTTTTCATGCAATGGATGGGTTAGATAAAGGGCGATCATGTCTTTCTCAAACGACTGCGGAACATTACATTTTCATAGGCAAAGTTTAAAAGGAGCTGTTCAAGATTATGTGATAAATTTTCATAAAGATGAGACCGACATCGAAGCAGTGGTCGATGATGCTAGCACTCTATTTCTAGAGTTAATGAATACATTCTCTGATAGCATTATCATGGCGCGATTAGTTGCGAAAATTAAGTTTAGTCATTTTGGAAAGGAAGAGGTGGAAAGTCGCTCTTTCCATTTTGCTTCTTATTCAATGGAAGTGGTAGATCACCCGAAGAATTTTTTAAAAGACATATGATAAAAATTGCTGAACGTCTTAACGCATTTAACCATCATGGTAGCAGTCTAGTGATTGAAGCGATTTCAGATATTCACATTCAAATTTCCATAAAGAAAAATTGAAAATGCAGTGGTACTTGATTGTAGCACAACTGGTTTTCGAGCTATGTCTGCTCACTCTCGAAGTATATTCCTTCTGTACATGCGTCTATTATTTAGAAAAGGCTAGCAAATTCATATCTTCAAAAAGACTTGCTATAGACATCAGTAACGGTGAAACTATGTGTTGCGATGTATGTAAGCGAAAGGATGGAAATGAAAAGCGCATCTTCAAGAGATGTAAGCATGCTTTTTGTCAACGCTGTTTCATACGTAATTGCATTCAACTTTGCCAATGTAACCACTGTGATATTGCTCATTTCGAGTGTCACTTATGTCGCAATAGTTAGTACCTATGCAAATGTGGTAAAGATAGGTTTTAGCAAAGACTAACACGGAAAATGGCGAAACGTAAAATGACGAAACGTAAAAGTCAAAAGTCTTCAAAGTTTTCTTCAGCCATTCAAGCTCTCCGACGAATGAAAGCAAATCAGCGATACAATGCTATACGACATGCTAACGATAAATTCATTTGTGAAATTATTTCTCATGTGAGGAAGTTGAGGACGAAGAAATTAGCGCCAAAACAACGAAAGTTACTTAAGCGATATGCTACGAAATTGCGTTTCATCTCCAATCCTAAAGTCACCCTTCAAAGAAAGAGGAAAACTCTAACACAAAAGGGCGGTTTCCTTTCAGCAATACTTCCAATGATAGCTCCTGCCGTGGGCAACCTATTGGGTAATATCTTTGGCTCTAAGCGTTAATTATGCAAATGTTGAATCTCAAAGTAATAAAATGGATTTCAGACTTCAATGTGATAAAGTTCTGACTGTATCAGGTCCATCTCATGCAGGTAAAACTGTTTTCACGCTGAATTTATTGGATAAAAGAAGGGAGTTGTTTAAGAAACCTATCAATCGAGTGATTTGGTGTTTATATTTATCAACCGTCGCTGTTTCAGGAATTGCAAAGTCGCAACTTTATTCGACATGAAGGAATTATTCCAGTGGATAAACTTCAGTCTAATGATGTTGTTGTATTGGATGATTTATTAAAAGAAAGTAAGAATTCAAAAGATGTTACAGATATGTTCACTCGCGCAGCACACCATAAAAGGTGCTTTATCATCTATATCACACAAAATTTGTTTCCTGATGGAAAAGAAGCTCGTACACGAAACCTGAATACACACTATTATGCTATTTTCAAGAATCCGCGAGATAAAAGTCAATTTGAAATTTTAGCGCGACAAGTTGCACCCAGAGGATCAAAAGCCTTAATTGAAATTTTTCAAGCAGCTACTGAAAAACCATACGGTTACTTATTCATTGACTTTACGCAAGAGTGTCCGGAAGAATTTAGATTTCGAAGTGATATTTTGAAAACTCCCATGATTATCTACAAATTATGAGTTCTTATTCTCGCATGATTGTTATTCCTCAGGATGAATATGTACAATTGACTGCCATGCAGCAAGTAAAGCGACCTCTTGCAAATCAAATGTATAGGAAAGAAATAGATTATCAGCAAAATGTTCACATCAAAGATCCACATCGTGCTGTATTATTACAATCGGAAACTGTTGAGCAATTGAAAAACTTGAAGAATAAGATGCGTGACTCTGTATCGACTGCTACACCTTTAGCATCTCGCGCACATGCCATATCTCTTTTCAACAGTATTGAACCCCATCTCAATGTAAATGATAGAAGAGAAATCATTACAGATGAAAATAAAGTGATTGATGCTTCACGTTATGAAGACTTGATTCAGTATGCGACACGTAGAAAGCGCCGTCAGGGCTATGTTCCACCTAGTTGGTCATACTTTCTTAAACTATTGAAAAAGCATAATGTGCCAAAATTTGCTTTAAATAATGAGACATTGAAAGAACTTGATTCAACAGTGGCTACTGCTCCAATGCTTCAGGCGATGAAAATGCCAACAAATTGGTTTAAGACGTCACCTGCTACATCCCCTCCCACACTCACTAAGCAAACAAGAGGAAGAACTCGACGTAGATCTACATCACCACTAAAACTAGTAAAAGGAAAACGTAAAACAGCTCCTCCCAGGAAATACATGTTCTCAGACTATTAATATGAAGCAGATGTGTTGCTTGCCAAGTAATGAGCCGCCAGAGGTGAATGTCGTTGTCACTTGCACTTGCTGCGCCAGCTCTCATAATGAAACCCCTAAGCAATGTGAACACGATCGCAAAACCGCTAAAGCTAAATGCTGCAGTTGTTGTAAATGTAGAAAGGCAAGAAAACAAAAAGATGAGAAGGAGGAAAAAGAGTCAGTCGTCATCGACTGAACGTTTGAAGTCAATCTATTATGATGTAAAACATCCGGCAGGATTTGCATCTATCAAGAAATTATCAAAAGCGAGTGGTCTTCCACAATCACAAGTGAAACGATGGTTAAAGGGTCAGGCTACCTATACACTCCACAAACAAGCGAAAAAGAAGTACCGCACCCGCCATTATATTGTTCATGACATCGATGAACAGTGGCAAGCAGATTTGTGTGATGTTGCCTCCATTTCAAAACATAACTCGGGCAATAATTTTATTTTAACCGTCATTGATATTTTCTCGCGTTATGCGTGGGCTGAACCTTTAAAAACTAAAGAAGGGAAAGGAGTAGCAAAAGCATTCCAAACAATTTTTCGAGATTATTTGAGAGGCATGACATTGAGTTGTTTAGTGTAAAGAGTGCTTATAAAGCTGCACTCGTTGAACGTTTTAATCGCACATTAAAAAATCGCTTGTGGCGACATTTTACTGCCAACTTGACACAAAATTGGACAAAGGTTCTACAAGATACACTCCATGCCTACTATCACTCTATCCATCGTTCTATTGGACTCAGACCAGTAGATGTAAATGCTGACAATGTAGATAAAGTGCGCGAATCATTCCAACGTAAACGCACTCATGTGAAAAGTGATGTGAAAATTGGTGATAAAGTTCGTATCTCAAAAGTGAAAAGTGTTTTTGCTAAAGGGTACCTTCCGAATTGGACAGAGGAGGTATTTACAGTATCAAGGATTAATCAAAAAGACTCTCCGACCTCCTACAAGTTGAAAGATTACGATAATGAAGAAATTGAGGGTAGCTTTTACCGCGATGAGATTGAGGTAGTCACTGAAAGTGAAACATATTTGGTAGAGAAAATCATTCGATGTAAAAAACGGCAAGGTGAAGAATGGTGTCTTGTTAAATGGACTGGTTATCCTTCAAGTATGAACTCTTGGATGCGTCGTGCCGACATCTTTCATCTAAGTGATCGACAGTGATTCATGCAAAGTTGTAACTAACAATGTTTAGGGTTTGAGCTATGAATCCAACTGTCTCATTTTATTCACGACCCTCCTATGTAAGTGGTGGAGGACAAATTTACATCGGCGCTCGCCGCCAACGTGGAGGTAGCATACTTGGTGCACTGAAATCTGTTGTAGCACCTCTCATATCCAATGTCGGTAGATCTTTAAAACGAAATGTTTTAAGTAATGCCGTTGGCTTTGCTGGTGATGTTGCTAGTGATCTTTCCAGAGGTAGAAGTTTTAAGAGCAGTTTGTTGAATCGTGGGAAGGAACGCGGTTTAAAAACATTGAAGCAGACCTTTGCTGGTGTTACTCAAGGAAAGAAATCACCTAAACGAATGAAAAAAGGAAGGAGGAAACATCGCGGAGCTGGTAAGGTGCGATCTTCAGTCAAAAGGCATTCACGCAAACGTCGCAGAGGCTCTAATCATTCATCAGGCGCTAAACGACGACGCTGCTATAACTTCTAATCATGGAGTGTAAAACTTCCGGTTTTTGTTTGTTCGATCAACAAGCCATACAGACAGATATTCTTAGTTCAAGTATTGTAGATTATCATCCTCGAACAACTGAGAATGCTGGCCCCATTGAATTTGTTATTCCTGGTGGTAGTGATGACTACATAGATTTGAGTTATGCGATGCTTGATTTGAGGTTTAGAATTCAGCAAGCAGATGGAACTGCTATTGACGATGCACATAAAGTTGGACTGAACAATTTACCATTGACTACATTACTTCGTGATGTTTCTCTAACGATTGGAGAGCAGCAGGTGGAAGGTGGTCAAAGCGATTATCCCTATAAATCATATTTCAATCATGTATCACAGTTTCATCCAGCAGCACAAAAAAGTCATATGGAAGCCATGGGATGGTACAGAGATGAAGCAGGAAAATTTGATGTTGAAACAAACAGTGGCTTTGTAAAGCGATCTGCTATGATTAAAGATAGTAGAGTATGTCAGCTATATGGTCCGCTGAATTTAGACTTCTTTAGACAGTCAAAGTTTTTACTCTGTCATACCAGCATGCGACTCAAGCTGACATTGAATAAGCCTGAATTTGCGCTGAATGCATTTGCTAAAGTTGACAATTTTAGAATTCATGTGGAAGATATTGCACTTTACATTCGTCGAGTAGTACCGAATCCAAGTGTCATTAGAGAACATGCTGAAGGTCTTAACCGCCAAAATGCCATTTACCCCGTTCAGCATACAAAGCTTCTCACCTTTACAATTCCGAAAGATCAAAAGAGTTTCATGAAAGATGGCCTCTTTCCATCGGAAGCACCGAAGCTCCTCATGGTGGCAATGGTTGAAAATGACGCATTTAATGGTAATATAAAGAAGAATCCTTTCAATTTTAAACACAATCAGTTAAGTGAAATTGCTTTACGTGTAAATGGTGTGAGTCATCCTGGTCCACCCTACAAACCAGATTTTGCTGCGGATCAATTTATGCGCAGTTATGTTGATTTTATGGATGTCTTTGGCTTTTACAATACGGATGATACCAACGGACTGACTATGAAAGAGTTTAAGAGTGGATATACTATTTATGCATTTGATTTGACTGCTGACAGCGATATTAGTGCACCCTATCGTCAAGCGAACGTGCCTCATAATATTCGTTTGGATTTGACGTTCAAAAGAACACTACCTGAGACGATCAATGTATTAATTTATGCAGTCTTCGATTCAAATATTGAAATTACAAAGTATCGTGACGTGATTCTTCAGTATAATCGTTAATGAGTTGGTTGACTGCTGACGATATTAAGACTAAAGTGCAGCGTAATGCAGACGAAGCGACGTTGAAAGCTTTCGATAATGTCTATTCACTCGATACCTTACCACCTGCAGTAAATCACTATCCCATCTTTATTGTGCTAAACACTCATTCTCAGAATTTAGGCGGTGAGCATTGGAAAGCGATCTTTATTGGAGAAGACCGACGTGGTGAACTATTTGACTCTCTTGCTCAACCTCCAAATATACCAACACAGCAGTGGTTGAGAAAACATACGCGTCAATATCAGCGAAATGAACGCATACTACAACATCCACTTTCATCAACGTGTGGTGCTTTTGTACTGTACTTCATCTTAAAACGTTTACATGTATCTCGATTTGCATCTATTATTCAAAACTTTTCATGCAATCCATCCTCTAATGAAAAAATGATTTGTAAGTTCTATCATGATTTGAAATAAAAACATCATGTTGGAAAAATTGTTTTTTATTTTACAATCCGCTGGGTACGTACATACTCAATGAGATAGTCTAGGATCACATTTGCTTGTACATGAGATTTTAGTCCAGTAATGATCACTTTACTATTATGAAAGATTGCCACATGCACAGGTAACCAACAACTAATGAGAGCTGCAGGAAAAAGTTCGGGTTCATAGCACAAATTGTAACTGCTGGTACGAATCTTCAAAAATGATACACTTTCACTCAATTGAGTAGAGATCACCATATTGTCCACAGTCAGATTCGACATCACACACCTCTCCCTCTTCCATAACCGACGTAGTAGTCTCTGTAGCTCTAAGCGCATTGACTGCGCCGATGAATGAGAAAGGGCGCCGAGAATCTGTACAGTTCCATTTGGGAAGAGTTGAAGATTCCGTGAATTGTTCATCTTCACCACTAACATTTGAGGACGGCCCGGGTAATACTTGCTGTTTGGAAGCTGTTGGTGTAATGTTGTGAGATCGATTTTGGTGTAGAGTCTGAAGCGACGGAGAATGTTGACGATGGTGTAGCGATGGCGCTTCATGATGAAAGAATGAGTAAATTGAGCGATGCACCTTCCTTTTATACTTTTCCCAACTACCTTGATGAAATGTGAAGTTAGTATGAAGTTGGGAATGATAGAGTTGAATTCGCCGATTGTTGACGCGCAGCCAGATGCGATTTCCAATACGTGAATGTCTTTTCATATAGAAGTATTTCAAGTCCTTCATGATATGATGTAGAGATTGAAAATGACGATAAGATAAAGCAAACTCTCTTCTCACATTTCCAGTTGAATCTTTGAAATAGACGTTTCGATCATGATCCGTTTCAATACGTTGTAGGGAATCTAATTTCCAACTCATGATGTGTGGTAGTCATGTCTGATTAAGATTTGCATAGTAGGGCGATGAACTCACGACGAATAAATATCATGATGGAGCGATGTATGTATCTTCTATACTTCTCCCAATTGTATTTGCGAAATGAGAAACAGTTTGCGGAATGAGAATGGTAGATTTGAATTTCATTTCTGTAATGTTGAAGCCAAACTTGATCACCCAAGGAGATGAATCTTAATGTTTCAAAATATTCCAAATCCCTCATGATATCATTGAGGTTGACAAATTGTCGCCATGTTAATGTAATACCTCTTGATGTATGACCATGAGAATTTTTGAAATGTACGTTTCCATCACGATCAACTCTGATATATTGTAGAGAGTCCAAAATCCAAGTCTTCATGATGTTATGCAAAGTCGCAGATCAGCAATATAAAAATGTCGTTTTATCATATTTTGCTTAGCAATGCGGCTACAAAGAGATTTGCTAGTAATCGAGCCGCACTCTTTTCTACTCCCATTGATCATGTACAACAGCTAAATGGAAATTGGGAAGTGGGTGTCACTCAACTTGTTTATAGCAACTGTGTCTATACTTTTGATCATGAGGTGATGACTATTAATATGAGACGTACAGCTGCTTATCAATGTGAAAAGGGGTGCCGAGTATACATTCCACAGTGGCCAAAGAAAGATCTCTTATCATGTTTTTATTATTATAAAAAGTTTATATATGATTTCTTGAATAAAGCGAGTAAACATATTGTCCAATTTACTCCGCACAATGATGATTATACTTATGTACATCATGTAGTTGAGAAAGATTGGATTGTTGGTTTAAGTCCAAGTTTAAGAAATGATTTAGGTTACCTCGCTAGCGCCTTAACAAGCTATGATAATTTTAACGTTAATTACCACATAAGTGGTCATAAACAGTTAATATATCGAGAGGAAGCTTATTATGTAGATCTTATTCCAAGAAATGAGAAGACGTTGGTGAAGAAGATTGTGATTAAGCCAAGAAAGACAAACATGACTCCTGAAACATTATTGAAGAAATTTAATTATCTCCTTCGAGTTGATGGTAAACAAGTGGCAACATTGACTTATATTAAATCATCTAATCATATTGCAATAAGCAAATTAAATGATGATGATCTAGTATTAGTTTGTTCAAAAGATTTTCATCAGTTCTTACGACATCGTTCTGCAGCTGTTCATGGAAAATCTGATATGCAACATTTACCATGTGAAAGGTCAAATCAATTTGATACAGAATGGACCGTATCTTTATACAGAAAGTGTGTAGAGCCTTTAGGTGGTATCTTACATGAAACAAGAGTGTTGATGCCTCGCATTATTACTTCGGTTAAATTGGTTGTAGATTATTTAAATGAAGTGATTAATGAGCAACATATTTCATTTTCTGAAAAAGAAGGTACTTTGTCTCTCACTATAAGTGGAAAAGGTATTGAACTAATTATGGATAAAACTCTAATGGACATTTTGGGTTTTGATCAAAATATCTTTAAAAGTGGTACTGTAACCAAAGCTAGCGCAGACATGTCACTATCGCGTCGTATTAACTATTTTCAGATATATTCCAATATTGGTGAAGATGTACGTGTGGGAGATGTTGAAGCTCCATTGCTAGCAATGATACCATACCAGCCAAAAAGCTGCAGTATTTTATCTGAGCATACTTTCAAGAAAGTGCATTATACAAAGCTGAAATCAAACTACATCCCACAAATTGATATTGCCATTTATGATGATGCTGGTGCGTTGATTCCTTTTCATAAAGATGCTGTAACAAGTATCACACTCCATTTCCGAGTGAAGAGTTAATGCAAAAGTATGCTAATATATTTTTCCAATGTGAATAATATGGAAAGTGAAAATAAGGACCCCAGTAATGCTTCTATGAATAAATTTCCCAAAAATAAACCATCAGACTATCGAGTAGAATTAAATCGGCCACTGCATTTAGAAGGTGAATGGGAGGTTGGCGTTTCTAGTATTTGCTATGATAGCAATATTCAGAATGTGAATGATTTGGAAGAAATGATATTGACTCCTCGCACCCATGATGGAATAACGATGAATAATACATTTCAGTTCCCATACAATTTAACATCAGATGGAAAGTGGAACTATGAATGGATTCAGATAAAATCAGATTCTTATGAACCATTTGGGAATGAGAAAATTATTAAGGCATTCAACAGTGGTAATACTTCCATCATGAAGAATAAAAATCAGAAAGCTTATGAGTTTACTATCTATCATTGGAGTGGGAGACAGTTCCTCCGCTTTCATTCTTTTACTAAAGGTCTTACGCTGAGGTTGGATAATGAATTCTATCCACATCTTGGTTTTGGTCATGGACTACATCTAACGTCAATTGCTACTGCAAATGTTAAAAAAGTTTATTCAAATCGAATCAACAAATTTCATTATAGATTTAAAATATTTGATGAAGATGTTGTAGAATGTGAAGAACGCATCATTTTGAAAAAGCGTGGTGTTCAACCTTTATCACTTATTGAGTTAGTAAAACGATGGAATGAGACTGTGGGTAAGAAGTATGGAGAGAAAATTATGGCGAACAAAAATAAGTTGGTTATTCAGAAATATAATGACAAACTTACAGTTTATTTCTCTCCAACCTTGCGTCATTTTGTAAGACATTATACACCTATTATTGGAAGCGGTATGGTGTATGCTTCTCATGAATATCACACTAAAGCTGATTCAGTTAATGATGAATGGTGGGTGGACATCTATGGCGATCGCATCAAGAAAATTTACCAGTCTTATCAAGAATCTAAAGTTGCTATCAATATAATGCCGCGTCTATATCATACAGTTGAAAGCTTCATTCGTGTAGTAAATCCTTATATACAACAGAAGTTGAAGCATGTGATGAAAAGTAAATATGATGTAAAGACACACCACATTTCGTTTTCAATTGAAAATCAACGCGTTGTTCTGAAACTGGGTGATGACATTCAATGTCAATTGAGTAAAAATTTGAAAAACTCTTTGGTTTTTCAATGCTACAAACAGTGTTTGCTGCTGCGCATACGATTGGTATAGAAACACCAATGACACTTGATAAACATGAACAGCACCTTTACATTCAAAGTGATTTGATTCTACCTATTTCTGTTGGTGAGAAAAAAGAATACATTTTACGTGATTTCATTCATGATAAAGACGCTTCATATGGAATAGTCGAGAAGATGTTTGAATCTATTTTCTATCATCCCGTCGTCAAACAAACTATACCCTCTATTGCTATCAAAATTACCAATGGTTTACAAGAGTGCATCCATGTGAAAGATACTAAATCCCTCATAACTTTAGTGTTTCGGAAAACAAAGTGAAGTCTTTATACAACATTTATTGAAATATGTGCATGAATGTGAAGCAATAGACTTTATACAACATCCACTGAAAATATGTACATGAGCACACTTCAATAAACATTGCTATATACAAAAAGTCTTTTTACTTCGTGAAGGGTGGAAATATACAGGGATAGGAAAAATGTCTTTCAGTGGAAAAGTCATCACATGGGGAATGTACAGATGTGGACACATATTCACAAGGAAAAAACAATCTCATGCGATACATAAAACAACAATGTTTATCTACAGAAATCAACATCAAAATACTAAGTTAAGGATGATTATGCTAAGACGTCTCCTGAATGTGGTAGTGTGGGTTTAATTCTTTTGGGTGGTGGTATGCCTGTATCAGGATGTCCATGTGGAAGAGATATGTTGTGTTCTAACCAGCACCTCTTATCCTCCCATGCTGAAAGCGCCGTTTCCTAAAAGTATGAGTTTTGATCTCATGCGACTTAGATTTTAAGATTGTCATATTGACAAACGTTATATTTTTATTTCTATAGGCTCCCTTGAAATTTTTATGTTTCATGTTAGAGACCAATGATCTTGATATGCCTTTAGCGCGCTTAATGCTATCATCACTATCCTTTAATTTCATAGAATACATTTTAGGACGGAGGAGAATCATTTCAGCTATCTCCTTCCCTGCTGTCTCATCCTTAAAACAACCAAGTTTGGCCTTATTTTTGATGGAGTATAGTGGATGATCAGTAGGATAATTTGATGTATCAAAATATCTTTCTAAAGATTTTCCTACTTCATTAAAATTTAAATCTTTTTGAGTGGTAATACCTAAGAAGAAACTATCTGTGTCACCACCCAACAAACGAACCTCTTTTACGAGAGGACACGGTTTTAGTATTTTATAGAAGAGTTGATACATTTCAAGCTTGGAGTAATCTAGTACAGCTTGACCAATATAGACGGGTTTGCACAACTCAACTTCAGATTTTATCATTTTAACACCTATAAGGTCCTCATCGATAATGTCTCTATCGATGAATAGAGG